>CM059045.1:42403784-42958784 GCA_030279155.1 Forsythia viridissima | reverse complement strand
GTCATCAGTTTGTGGCTAAAGAGCCATTCTTGCATCGTGGAGAACCAGCTTTGACTATTACTGCTGATGAGGAAGCTTCTCTTGCTGAGCCTTTCAAGTTCACACTTGTAGGCAAGTTTTCTCATCGTAAACCCCGTATGGTGGAGGTACGCAACTCTTTTCAGAAGTTTGGATTTACTGGTGAATTTAAGCTTGGGCTTATTGATTTTAAGCATATTCTTATACATTTGACGCATGAGGATGACTATAGTCGCTTATTTTTGAAACCTCTTTGGTTTATTATGGGTTGCCCTATGCGTGTGCTTAAATGGACGTGTGATTTCCATCCTGATGCTGAGACCCCCATTGCCCCTGTTTGGATTTCATTCCCCTTACTGCCTGTTCATTTACGTGCTAAGGAGTTTTTATTTGCTTTATCTAAACTTGTTGGGGTTCCTTTGAGAATTGATGAGGCGACAGCGGATTTGTTGAGGCCTAGCGAAGCCAGGGTTTGTGTGGAGGTGAATTTGGAGCATAAGCTCCCTGAGAGGGTTTGGATTGAACGGGGTGAATCCCGTAGTTTTTGGCAGCCTATTGTTTATGAGCAGTTGCCTCACTTTTGTGTGAAATGTCGCCATATGGGTCACCTTGTTGAGAAATGTAGAGTTGGGTTGCCTCCGTTGGATATTGATAGAGTTGCTCCGGCTGGTAAGCCAGATGTTGCCCCGGCTACAAAGCCTATTGCTGTTCCCCAGGCTACTAAGCCTCTTGATGTTGTGCTCCCTACCCCTATAGTTGACCAGGCTCCTAAGCCAGTTATTGTTGATCTGCCAGTTACTGTTGATAGGGCAGGGAAGGGTAAGGGTAAAGAGGTTGTTGTTGAGACACGGAAGCAGTGGGTCCCACTTGCCAGTTCTTCTTCCATTCCACCTCCTATTGCCATACCACCTCCTGTGGTGCTTGGGAGTCCTGCTCTTGCGCCCAGCTTGTCGGTTACTACTGGTTTGGCATCAAAGCCAGTCCCACCAGATACTATCTTTGATTCGTTACTTGATCATATGATGAGTTGTCCACGTGAGTATCCTATGCTATCAGAGCCGGTACAGCCAGTGTTTGATCCTATTCCACATTCTCTCCCTGATCCTATTTGTCAGGAGAATGTTGAGGCTTCTGTTCCTTCCGATACTGCTAGTTCTATTCAGATGGGGGGCCACCCTCAGGGACACTTTCGTCGGAATTCTTCTGAGGACTTGGTTGGTTTAGGGGAGAGAAAAGAGTCAGATGGGTTCACTACAGTTCAGAGGAAGAAGTCCTCGAAAGTCACAGATATTTCTCGCCCGACCAAACGGGTGACTCGCAGTCAGACAGGTACTTCGTCACATAGCCAGTCTCTTTAATGTGTGTCATTATCTGGAATGTGAGGGGAGTGGGCAGTTCGGCCACACGCAGACGTCTTAAGAAACTGGTTCAGCTTCATCAGGTGTATTTTTTGGTGATTTTGGAGCCGTTTGTCTTGAAGAAAAACTTTGACTTTATCCGACAATTTCTCTCATTTGATGTAGGTCTAGAGAATGAGTCGGGTAAAATTTGGTGCTTTTGGAATTTGGGGACTTCCGTTTCTTCATGTGTTGATCATCCCCAATTCTTTCATATTAAAGTTGAGGATCCTAGATTAGCCAGGCCGATGTATATTACCCCAGTGTATGCTTCTTGCTCGCCAGTTGAGCGTCGGGATTTATGGGAGGGACTTCACCAGATATCACTTTCTATGGATGGGCCGTGGATGGTTGGGGGAGATTTTAATGTGATTGCTCACAATGGTGAGCGCACTGGTAGGAACACTTGTGATCGAGGTACCTCAGAATTTGCAGATATGATGATGGATTGTGGTTTGACAGATGCAGGTTTTTCTGGCAGTCAGTATACGTGGACTAATGGGAGGGTGTGGAAGCGATTGGATAGAGTTTTGATTAACTCTTTGGTAGCCTCTTTCTGTTCACGATTCTCGGTTCGTCATTTGAACCGTAGCACTTCAGATCACTCGCCGTTGTTGATTCAGTGGTCTTTCGATGACGACTTGGGACCCCGCCCTTTTCGATTCCTCAACGTTTGGTCTAGACATCATGACTTCTTGAGCTTTGTATCCCAAAAGTGGTCATTTCCTACTCATCTTACAGGAATGGCTGCTCTTTGGGAGAAGATCTTCCGGCTCAAACAGGGCCTCCGTTGGTGGAATCGACAGGTGTTTGGAGACATTTTTCAGAAGGTCAGAGATGCAGAGAGTAGAGTTGATGAGGCAGAGTTAGACTACGACAGTGATCCGAGTCCAGCTCACCGTGATTCTCTTCACCAGGCACAGGCGGTTTTGAACCGCACATTATCTATTGAGGAGGCTTTTTGGAAACAAAAAGCGGGGGCACGTTGGGTTTGTGAGGGCGATCACAATACCCGATATTTTCACTCTATGGTTCAGGGCCGCCGTATCAGAGCCAGGATTCGTTCTACTACTACACCTACAGGAGAGGTGCTTGATTCTCCTGATACTGTCCAGCCTTCTGCGATTTCCTTTTTTCAGCAGCTCCACCTCAGCCTGTCGATCCTATTCGACCTGATATTATACCTCGATTGGTGTCCGATGAGGACAATTTGCAGCTTAATCGGATGCCCACTTTGGCTGAGGTTCGGGAGGCGGTTTTCAGTATTGATCCTGACAGTGTTGCAGGGCCAGATGGATTTTCTTCGCACTTTTTCCAGGAGTGTTGGGATATTGTTTCGGAGGATGTGTTTAGGGCAGTCTTGGATTTTTTTGAGGGGGGACATTTTCCTAGAGGATTTTCAGCGACTTCTATCGTCCTGCTCCCGAAGCGGGATAATGCATGTAGGTGGTCAGAGTTCCGTCCTATCAGCTTATGTACGATTTTTAATAAGTTGGTTACAAAGCTGTTGAATTCGCGTTTGAGTACTATTCTACCTCAGATTATTTCACCTCCTCAGAGCGGATTTATTGCAGGACGTCTCATTGGGGATAATGTCCTCCTTGCACAGGAGTTACTTCATACACTTGATACGAAGGTGCGGGGGGGTAATGTTATCCTCAAGTTAGATATGGCTAAGGCCTATGACCGCATGGATTGGGGTTTCTTGATCTCCATTATGGAGGGCTTTGGATTTGATGCTTTGTGGATTGATCGGATACGGAGATGTATATCGGAGTGTCATTTCTCGGTTCTGCTTAATGGCAGACCTTGTGGTTTCTTCCCTTCTTCACGGGGGCTCAGACAGGGTGATCCCATCTCTCCATCACTGTTTATTATAGCAGCAGACTATTTCTCACGCCTTCTTACTCAGCAGTTTCGGCAGATCCCATCGATGGCATATAGACATGGAGGAGATGCTCTTATCTCTCATCTATGTTTTGCAGATGATATGATTATATTCGCCAATGGTCAGAAGCAGTCTATTCGCCGAGTTTTGCACTGCATAGAGCATTATGAGAGAGCTTCCGGCCAGTTGGTGAACAGAGATAAGAGCGGGATCATCTTACCTAGGCGATCTTCTATTAGTCAGATACATAGATTGGAGCACCTGACAGGCTTTCGTCATCAGCAGCAGCCTTTCACTTATCTTGGTGTCCCTTTATATAAAGGGGCTCGCAAGATCTTTTTATACGATGATTTGATTCAGAAAGTACGGAGTCGGATTTCTGGTTGGGCATCGAGACTTCTCTCACCTGGGGGGAGGATTACTATGATTCGATCTGTGCTTTCTTCGCTCCCACTCTATCTTCTTCAGATTATGAAGCCTCCCAAGGCTGTCTTGAAGAAGTTAGAGAGTATTTTTGCTCGATTCTTATGGGACTCGAGAGATCATTCACATCGACTTCATTGGAGGAGGTGGAAGGATCTTTGCCTTCCTACTGAGGAGGGAGGACTGGGCTTTAGGAGATTACAGGACCTTGTTGACACATTCTCCCTAAAGCTCTGGTGGCTCTTTCGTTCACAGCGATCACTGTGGGCTCAGTTTCTACTGAGCAAATATTGTCAGGGTACTCATCCCGTATTGGCTACTGTTCCATATTCTGCTTCGGCTGTCTGGAGGAGACTGAAGCACATTGGCCCGCAGGCAGAGTCCCACATTGCGTGGAAATTGGGTCGTGGGCACATTTTCTTTTGGCATGACTGTTGGATGGGAGACTCCACACTGGCAGACCAGTTCCCGCAGTTGACTCATTCCTCTATCCAGTTGCATGCCTTATTTGATGATACTGGATGGAACATTGGCAGACTCCTTCAGTTGGTTCCACAGGCTATTGCAGAGCAGATAGGGAGTATACCTCTTACTCCCCAGGTACCTGATCAGATTATTTGGACAGATACTTCAGATGGTAGATTTGCTACCAAGTCAGCATGGCAGTTAGTTCGCACAGGGTGTACTATACAGGCTGTCTATAGCATGATTTGGAGTTCTCTCATCCCGACGACAGTCTCTTTCTTCTGTTGGAGGCTCTGGCAGGGACTCATTCCAGTTGATGTAGTGATTCAGAGACGGATTGGTTGTCATATGGCTTCGCGGTGTCAGTGTTGTTCTGCTACAGAGACTATCCAGCATTTATTCATTGACAGCCCTGTTGCAGTTCAGGTGTGGAGCCACTTCTCTGCTATCTTTCATATTACCCCCCGACCCCTGGAGGGTTTTCAGTACCGGTTTCAGGCTTGGCGGTTTTCAGGGCAGTTTGTCCGTCAGGGCCATATTCGCACGATTATTCCGCTCTTGATTCTTTGGTATATCTGGACGGCGAGGAATGATGCGAAGTACAGGGATATTGCTATGGAGCCGAGACGGATCATCTGGAGAGTTTATCGTACTGTCTCCCTTCTTCACACAGGCCGTTTATTCAGGTTCATCCATTGGCGTGGAGATATCGATGTCGCCCCATTGTTTGGTGTATCTCTTACTGCTCCACCCATTTCTCTCCCTATTTTAGTCTTCTGGCGCACTCCACCAGTGGGATCTCACAAGATTAACACTGATGGTTGCGTCAAAGATGGTTTCGCTAGTGGAGGAGGGATTATTAGAGATTCGACAGGTCAGTGTATTCGGGCATTCTTCTCCTTCTATGGTGAATGCTCTATCCTTGAGGCTGAGCTTCGAGCTATTCTTGATGGGATTTTACTTGCTCAGAGGATTGGATTGTCAGTTCTGTGGATTGAGTCGGACTCTACTTTGGCCATACACTGCATTACCAGAGGTGGAGGACCGTGGCCTGTTCAGGCTACTCTCCGCCATATCAGACACCTACTTGTTTTCGACCGAGATACAGTTTCTCACATCTACCGCGAGGGCAACCAGGTTGCTGATTCTCTTGCTTCAGAGGGATGGGTTCGTCGTGGCTACTCAGAGTACAGCCCCCAGGATCTACCACGAAGGCACCGCAGCTTAGTCCAGATCGATAGTTCCGGACTCCCTTCAGTTAGAGGTTTATAGGTCTTGTTATAGATTTATAAGTCTTTACTTTGGCCATTGTGTTAGGGAGGTAGTACCTCCTCATTTATTGCTTTCTGTTATTTCCTTTACTCTTTTGATTGGAGGTCAGGTTTTATGCCCCCCTCCCATGTACTTCTTTGCGTTATTTTATATATGGTCGGGGCTTCCTTAACCCCCCCATCCTCTCCTGGTGGAGGCCTGACAACCACGCTGGGACTGTGATGGTGTGTTTACAAAAAAAAAAAAAAAAAAAAAAAAAAAAACCCTAAACCCTAAACCCTAAACCCTAAACCCTAAACCCCAAACCCCAAACCCCAAACCCCAAACCCCAAACCCTAAAACCCTAAAACCCCAAACCCTAAACCCTAAACCCTAAACCCTAAACCCCAAACCCCAAACCCCAAACCCCAAACCCCTAAACCCCAAACCCCCAAACCCCAAACCCTAAACCCCAAACCCTAAACCCCAAACCCTAAACCCTAAACCCTAAACCCTAAACCGAAACCCTAAACCGAAACCCTAAACCCTAAACCCTCTACTAAACCCTAAACCCTCTACTAAACCCTAAACCCTCTACTAAACCCTCTACTAAACCCTAAACCCTAAACCCTAAACCCTAAACCCTAAACCCTTAACCCTTAACCCTTAACCCTTAACCCTTAACCCAAACCCCAAACCCCAAACCCCAAACCCCAAACCCCAAACCCTAAACCCTAAACCCTAAACCCAAAACCCAAAACCCAAAACCCTAAACCCTAAACCCTAACCCTAAACCCTAAACCCTAAACCCTAAACCCTAAACCCTAAAACCCAAAACCCTAAACCCTAAACCCTAAAACCCTAAACCCTAAACCCTAAACCCTAAACCCTAACCAAAAACTGCCGCCTTTTCTCCCACGCACGGATCATGGAGCCCCTCCCACGCACGGATCCCAATGTATCGACCCAACCACCCAAACCACCAGACATCTTCTCCACCATGGTCGGCCACCACTCGCCGGCCATCTCCAACCCAAACACCGACCCCACGCCACTGAAATTAGGCCCCACGCCGCGCATAAGCCTCCCAATCGTGGAAACCCTAGGTGGTGCCCCTAGTGTAGCCGCGGCCATCCCCAACGACGACCCACCCACCGGTCAACCTCCCATGGTCGCGCCACCCTAGGTGGTCTTCTTGAAGGTTCAATTGCACCACAGAACTTGGCCCCTGCCGTTCTGCTTGCGGATGCCTCGCGTATGCCCTTGCCATCTACCTCAGGCCCCTTGGCCACGTCAGGGCTGCCACCAATTTCAGGTGCGCCCAATTCAGTCTCGATCACCTCCTCTCACCTGATCGCGCCATGGGAGGCGCCCAATTTGACCCCAATGGCTGCCCCGTGCACCACGATGCCATCCTCTATGGCCCTTGCAGCCGCGTCCAACCAGCAGCCCACTCGGGGCGTGCCCAGTCCCGTTGGTCTCCCTTTGGACCCTAGGATGGAGCCTAGGATGGCGCCTGACCCAATTCCATCGGGTCTGAATGACGCACCCCTGCCAGCCCCTGGCGTGCAGCATGCGCGCACAACGTGCCCCTCCGGCTGTTTTTTCCAGCCCTCTCCATTTGCCTAATTCCTCAGTTCCTACCACTTCAGGACCTCAGGAGTTTGCGCAAGTCTTTTGCCTCCGTCCTCAAAGCTGCCCCTGATTCTTCCTGTCATCAATTTGTGGCTAAGGAGCCGTTTTTACATAGAGGAGAACCAGCTTTGGTGATTACTGCTGACGAGAAAGCTTTTCTTGCTGAGCCTTTCAAGTTCACACTTGTAGGCAAATTTTCTCATCGTAAACCCCGCATGGTGGAGGTACGCAATTCTTTTCAGAAGTTTGGGTTTACTGGTGAATTTAAGCTTGGGCTTATAGATTATAAGCATGTTCTTATCCATTTAACGCATGAGGATGATTATAGCCGTTTATTTTTGAAACCATTGTGGTTTATTATGGGTTGCCCTATGCGTATATTAAAATGGACATGTGACTTTCACCCCGATGCTGAGACCCCCATTGCCCCTGTTTGGATTTCGTTTCCTTTACTGCCTGTTCATTTACGTGCTAAGGAATTCTTATTTGCTTTATCTAAACTTGTTGGGGTTCCTTTGAGAATTGATTAGGCTACTACGGATTTATTGAGGCCTAGCGAAGCCAGGGTTTGTGTGGAGGTGAATTTGGAGCATAAGCTCTCTGAGAGGGTTTGGATTGAACGGGGTGAATCCCGTAGTTTTTGGCAGCCTGTTGTTTATGAGCAGTTGCCTCATTTTTGTGCTAAGTGTCGACATATGGGTCATCTTATTGACAAATGTAGAGTTGGGATGCCTCCTTTGGATGTTGATAGAGTTGCTCAGGCTGTTAAGCCAGTTAGTGTCCCGGCTACTAAGCCTACTGCTGTTATGATTCCTAAGCCTACAGTTGACTCGGCTCCTAAGCCAGATATTGTTGATTTGCCAGTTGTTGTTGAGTTTCCAGTTGCCGTTGATAGGACAGGGAAGGGTAAGAGTAAGGAGGTTGTTGTTGAGACACGAAAGCAGTGGGTCCCACTTGACAGTTCTTCTTCCGTTCCGCCCCCTATTGCTATCCCACCTCCTATGGTGCTTGAGAGACCTGCTCCTGAGCCCAACCCTCCGATTACTACTTTTTTGGCTTCCAAGCCAGTTCCCCCAGATGCTATTTCTGATCCGTTACTTGATCACATGATGAGTTTTCCTCGTGAGTATCCTATGCTATCAGAGCCAGTACAGCCAGTATTTGATCCTCTTCCACATACTCTCCCTGATCCTAGTTGTCATGAGAATGTTGAGGCTTCTATACCTTCCGATACTGCTAGTTCTATCCAGATGGGGGGTCATCCACAGGGACACTTCCGTCGGAATTCTTCTGAGGACTTGGTTGGTTTAGCAGAGAGAAAAGAGTTAGATGGGTTCACTACAGTTCAGAGGAAGAAGTCCTCGAAAGTCACAGATATTTCTCGCCCGACCAAACGGGTGACTTGCAGTCAGACAGGTACTTCGTCACATAGCCAGTCTCTTTAATGTGTGTCATTATCTAGAATGTGAGGGGAGTAGGCAGTTCGGCCACACGCAGACGTCTTAAGAAACTGGTTCAGCTTCATCAGGTTTATTTTTTGGTGATTTTGGAGCCGTTTGTTTTGAAGAAAAACTTTGACTTTATCCGACGATTTCTCTCATTTGATGTGGGTCTAGAAAATGAGTCGGGTAAAATTTGGTGCTTTTGGAATTTGGGGACTTCCGTTTCTTCATGTGTTGATCATCCCCAATTCCTTCATATTAAAGTTGAGGATCCTAGATTAGCCAGGCCGATGTATATTACCCCAGTGTATGCTTCTTGCTCGCCAGTTGAGCGTCGGGATTTATGGAAGGGAATTCACCAGATATCCCTTTCTATGGATGGGCCGTGGCTGGTTGGGAGAGACTTTAATGTGATTGCTCACAATGGTGAGCGCACTGGTAGGAACACTCGTGATCGAGGTACCTCAAATTTTGCAGATATGATGATGGACTGTGGTTTGACAGATGCAGGTTTTTCTGGCAGTCAGTATACGTGGACTAATAGGAGGGTGTGGAAGCGATTAGACAGAGTTTTGATTAACTCTTTGGTTGCCTCTTTCTGTTCAAGATTCTCGGTTCGTCATTTGAACCGTAGCACTTCAGATCACTCGCCGTTGTTGATTCAGTGGTCTTTCGATGACGACTTGGGACCCCGTCCTTTTCGATTCCTCAACGTTTGGTCTAGACATCATGACTTCTTAAGCTTTGTATCCCAAAAGTGGTCATTTCCTACTCATCATACAGGAATGGCTGCTCTTTGGGAGAAGATCTTTCGGCTCAAACAGGGCCTCCGTTGGTGGAATCGACAGGTGTTTGGAGACATTTTTCAGAGGGTCAGAGATGCAGAGAGTAGAGTTGATAAGGCAGAGTTTGACTAAGACAGTGATCCGAGTCCAGATCACCGTGATTCTCTTCACCAGGCACAGGCGGTTTTGAACCGCACATTATCTATTGAGGAGGCTTTTTGGAAACAAAAAGCGGGGGCACGTTGGGTTTGTGAGGGCGATCACAATACCCGATATTTTCACTCTATGGTTCAGGGCCGCCGTATCAGAGCCAGTATTCGTTCTACTACTACACCTACAGGAGAGGTGCTTGATTCTCCTGATACTGTCCAGCCTTCTGCGATTTCCTTTTTTCAGCAGCTCCTATCAGCCCCACCTCAGCTTGTCGATCCTATTCGACCTGATATTATACCTCGATTGGTGTCCGATGAGGACAATTTGCAGCTTAATCAGATGCCCACTTTGGCTGAGGTTCGAGAGGCGATTTTCAGTATTGATCCTGACAGTGTTGCAGGGCCAGATGGATTTTTTTCGCACTTTTTCCAGGAGTGTTGGGATATTGTTTCGGAGGATGTGTTTCGGGCAGTCTTGGATTTTTTTGAGGGGGGACATTTTCCTAGAGGATTTTCAGCGACTTCTATCGTCCTGCTCCCGAAGCGGGATAATGCATGTAGGTGGTCAGAGTTCCGTCCTATCAGCTTATGTACGGTTTTTAATAAGTTGGTTACAAAGCTGTTGAATTCGCGTTTGAGTACTATTCTACCTCAGATTATTTCACCTCCTCAGAGCGGATTTACTGCAGGACATCTCATTGGGGATAATGTCCTCCTTGCACAGGAGTTACTTCATACACTTGATACGAAGGTGCGGGGGGGTAATGTTATCCTCAAGTTAGATATGGCTAAGGCCTATGACCGCATGGATTGGGGTTTCTTGATCTCCATTATGGAGGGCTTTGGATTTGATGCTTTGTGGATTGATCGGATACGGAGATGTATATCGGAGTGTCATTTCTCGGTTCTGCTTAATAGCAGACCTTGTGGTTTCTTCTCTTCTTCGCGGGGGCTCAAACAGGGTGATCCCATCTCTCCATCGCTGTTTATTATAGCAGCAGACTACTTCTCACGATTCGCTGAGTTTTGCACTGTATAGAGCATTATGAGAGAGCTTCTGGCCAGTTGGTGAACAGAGATAAGAGCGGGATCATCTTACCCAGGCGATCTTCTATCAGTCAGATACATAGATTGGAGCACCTGACAGGATTTCGTCATCAGCAGCAGCCTTTCACTTATCTTGGTGTCCCTTTATATAAAGGGGCTCGCAAGATCTTTTTATACGATGATTTGATTCAGAAAGTACGGAGTCGGATTTCTGGTTGGGCATCGAGACTTCTCTCACCTGGAGGGAGGATTACTCTGATTCAATCTGTACTTTCTTCGCTCCCGCTCTATCTTCTTCAGATTATGAAGCCTCCCAAGGCTGTCTTGAAGAAGTTAGAGAGTATTTTTGCTCGATTCTTATGGGACTCGAGAGATCATTCACATCGACTTCATTGGAGGAGGTGGAAGGATCTTTGCCTTCCTACTAAGGAGGGAGGACTGGGCTTTAGGAGATTACAGGACCTTGTTGACACATTCTCCCTAAAGCTCTGGTGGCTCTTTCGTTCACAGCGATCACTGTGGGCTCAGTTCCTACTGAGCAAATATTGTCAGGGTACTCATCCAGTATTGGCTACTGTTCCGTATTCTGCTTCGGCTGTCTGGAGGAGACTGAAGCACATTTGCCCGCAGGCAGAGTCCCACATTGCGTGGAAATTGGGTCGTGGGCACATTTTCTTTTGGCATGACTGTTGGATGGGAGACTCCACATTGGCAGACCAGTTCCCGCAGTTGACTCATTCCTCTATCCAGTTACATGCCTTATTTGATGATACTGGATGGAACATTGGCAGACTCCTTCAGTTGGTTCCACAGGCTATTGCAGAGCAGATAGGGAGTATACCTCTTACTCTCCAGGTACCTGATCAGATTACTTGGACAGATACTTCAGATGGTAGATTTGCTACCAAGTCAGCATGGCAGTTAGTTCGCACAGGGTGTACTATACAGGCTGTCTATAGCATGATTTGGAGTTCTCTCATCCCGACGACAGTCTCTTTCTTCTGTTGGAGGCTCTGGCAGGGACTCATTCCAGTGGATGTAGTGATTCAGAGACGGATTGGGTGTCATATGGCTTCGCGATGTCAGTGTTGTTCTGCTACAGAGACTATCCAGCATTTATTCATTGACAGCCCTGTTGCAGTTCAGGTGTGGAGCCACTTCTCTGTTATCTTTCATATTATCCCCCGACCCCTAGAGGGTTTTCAGTACCGGTTTCAGGCTTGGCGGTTTTCAGGGCAGTTTGTCCGTCAGGGCCATATTCGCACGATTATTCCGCTCTTGATTCTTTGGTATATCTGGACAGCGAGGAATGATGCGAAGTACCGGGATATCACTATGGAGCCGAGACGGATCATCTGGAGAGTTTATCGTACTGTCTCCCTTCTTCACACAGGCCGTTTATTCAGGTTCATCCATTGGCGTGGAGATATTGATGTCGCCCCACTGTTTGGTGTATCTCTTACTGCTCCACCCATTTCTCACCCTATTTTAGTCTTCTGGCGCACTCCACCAGTGGGATCCCACGCGATTAACACTGATGGTTGCGTCAAAGATGGTTTCGCTAGTGGAGGAGGGATTATTAGAGATTCGACAGGTCAGTGTATTCGGGCATTCTTCTCCTTTTATGGTGAATGCTCTATCTTGGAGGCTGAGCTTCGAGCTATCCTTGATGGGATTTTACTTGCTCAGAGGATTGGATTGTCAGTTCTGTGGATTGAGTCAGACTCTACTTTGGCCATACACTGCATTACCAAAGGTGGAGAACCGTGGACTATTCAGGCTACTCTCCGCCATATCAGACAGCTACTTGTTTTCGACCGAGATACAGTTTCTCACATCTACCGCGAGGGCAACCAGGTTGCTGATTCTCTTGCTTCAGAGGGATGGGTTCGTTGTTGCTACTCAGAGTACAGCCCCCAGGATCTACCACGACGGCACCGCAGCTTAGTCCAGATTGATAGTTCTGGACTCCCTTCAGTTAGAGGTTTATAGGTCTTTTGTTAGAGATTTATAAGTCTTTACTTTGGACTTTGTGTTAGGGAGGTAGTACCTCCTCATTTATTGCTTTCTGTTATTTCCTTTACTCTTTTGATTGGAGGTCAGGTTTTATGTCCCCCTCCCATGGTTGGGGCTTCCTTAACCCCCCCCCCCCCATCCTCTCTTGGTGGAGGCCTGACAACCACGCTGGGACTGTGATGGTGTGTTTACAAAAAAAAAAAAAAAAAAAAAAAAACCCTAAACCCTAAACCCTAAACCCCAAACCCCAAACCCCAAACCCCAAACCCAAAACCCAAAACCCTAAACCCCAAACCCCAAACCCCAAACCCCAAACCCCAAAACCCAAAACCCAAAACCCTAAACCCTAAACCCTAAACCCTAAACCCAAAACCCAAAACCCTAAACCCTAAACCCTAAACCCTAAACCCTAAACCCTAACCCTAACCCCTAAACCCTAACCCCTAAACCCCTAAACCCTAACCCCCAAACCCCAAACCCCAAACCCCAAACCAAACCAAAACCATTCCCCTCCCGCCGCTTATCTCTCTACACTTGGGCAAATTTTGGAGAAAAAAATCGCCCAAAGGCGATTCATGGGCGATCCCTTGCGCACGCACCCCAATGTGCCGAACCAACCCACCATGCTGCCAGACCTTCACCCCACTCACCTCGGCCACCACTCGCCGGCAATCCCTGTCCTAACCACCGGCCCCACGCCACCTAAATCAGGCCACACGCCGCTAAGTGGCCCGCCAGCAGGCTGCCCAGCGTGCCCCTCCGAATGTTTTTTCCGTTCCCCTCCGTTTGCCTAATTCAGTAGCTGCAATCACTCCAGGCCCTCCTGTTTTTCCTCAAGAAGCACAGTCTGCCTTGAATAGTGGTAGAAAGACTTATGCTGCTGCCGTGACTGATAGACAGACCATTTCTTCGACTGAACGGAGTATACGTAAGTCATCAGTTTGTGGCTAAAGAGCCATTCTTGCATCGTGGAGAACCAGCTTTGACTATTACTGTTGATGAGGAAGCTTCTCTTGCTGAGCCTTTCAAGTTCACACTTGTAGGCAAATTTTCTCATCGTAAGCCCCGTATGGTAGAGGTACGCAACTCTTTTCAGAAGTTTGGATTTACTGGTGAATTTAAGCTTGGGCTTATTGATTTTAAGCATATTCTTATACATTTGACGCATGAGGATGACTATAGTCGCTTATTTTTGAAACCTCTATGGTTTATTATGGGTTGTCCTATGCGTGTGCTTAAATGGACGTGTGATTTCCATCCTGATGCTGAGACCCCCATTGCCCCTGTTTGGATTTCATTCCCCTTACTGCCTGTACATTTACGTGCTAAGGAGTTTTTATTTGCTTTATCTAAACTTGTTGGGGTTCCGTTGAGAATTGATGAGGCGACAGCAGATTTGTTGAGGCCTAGCGAAGCCAGGGTTTGTGTGGAGGTGAATTTGGAGCATAAGCTCCCTGAGAGGGTTTGGATTGAACGGGGTGAATCCTGTAGTTTTTGGCAGCCTATTGTTTATGAGCAGTTGCCTCACTTTTGTGTGAAATGTCGCCATATGGGTCATCTTGTTGAGAAATGTAGAGTTGGGTTGCCTCCGTTGGATATTGATAGAGTTGCTCCGGCTGGTAAGCCAGATGTTGCCCCGGCTACTAAGCCTATTGCTGTTGTACTTCCTACCCCTACAGTTGACCCGGCTCCTAAACCAGTTATTGTTGATCTGCCGGTTGCAGTTGATAGGACAGGGAAGGGTAAGGGTAAGGAGGTTGTTGTTGAGACAAGGAAACAGTGGGTCCCACTTGCCAGTTCTTCTTCCATTCCACCTCCCATTGCTATCCCACCTCCTGTGGCGCTTGAGAGACCTGCTCCTGAGCCCAGCCCTATGATTACTACTTTTTTGGCTTCCAAGCTAGTTCCCACAGATACTATTTCTGATCCGTTACTTGATCACATGTTGAGTTTTCCCCGTGAGTATCCTATGCTATCAGAGCCAGTACAGCCAATGTTTGACCCTATTCCACATACTCTCCCTGATCCCAGTTGTCATGAGAATGTTGAGGCTTCTATACCTTCCGATACTACTAGTTCTATTCAGATGGGGGGTCATCCACAGAGACACTTTCGTCGGAATTCTTCTGAGGACTTGGTTGGTTTAGGAGAGAGAAAAGAGTCAGATGGGTTCACTACAGTTCAGAGGAAGAAGTCCTCGAAAGTCACAGATATTTCTCGCCCGACCAAACGGGTGACTCGCGGTCAGACAGGTACTTCGTCACATAGCCAGTCTCTTTAATGTGTGTCATTATCTGGAATGTGAGGGGAGTGGGCAGTTCGGCCACACGCAGACGTCTTAAGAAACTGGTTCAGCTTCATCAGGTTTATTTTTTGGTGATCTTGGAGCCGTTTGTTTTGAAGAAAAACTTTGACTTTATCCGACGATTTCTCTCATTTGATGTGGGTCTAGAGAATGAGTCGGGTAAAATTTGGTGCTTTTGGAATTTGGGGACTTCCGTTTCTTCATGTGTTGATCATCCCCAATTCCTTCATATTAAAGTTGAGGATCCTAGATTAGCCAGGCCGATGTATATTACCCCAGTGTATGCTTCTTGCTCGCCAGTTGAGCGTCGGGATTTATGGGAGGGACTTCACCAGATATCTCTTTCTATGGATGGGTCGTGGCTGGTTGGGGGAGACTTTAATGTGATTGCTCACAATGGTGAGCGCACTGGTAGGAACACTCGTGATCGAGGTACTTCAGATTTTGCAGATATGATGATGGATTGTGGTTTGACAAATGCAGGTTTTTCTGGCAGTCAGTATACGTGGACTAATGGGAGGGTATGGAAGCGATTAGACAGAGTTTTGATTAACTCTTTGGTTGCCTCTTTCTGTTCACGATTCTCGGTTCGTCATTTGAACCGTAGCACTTCAGATCACTCGCCGTTGTTGATTCAGTGGTCTTTCGATGACGACTTGGGACCCCGCCCTTTTCGATTCCTCAACGTTTGGTCTAGACATCATGACTTCTTGAGCTTTGTATCCCAAAAGTGGTCATTTCCTACTCATCTTACAGGAATGGCTGCTCTTTGGGAGAAGATCTTTCGGCTCAAACAGGGCCTCCGTTGGTGGAATCGACAGGTGTTTGGAGACATTTTTCAGAGGGTCAGAGATGCAGAGAGTAGAGTTGATGAGGCAGAGTTAGACTACGACGGTGATCCGAGTCCAGCTCACCGTGATTCTCTTCACCAGGTGATAAGAGTATTTTATACACGCATTTTACCTCTTTTGAATTAACCTTTAGCTATATATCCCGAATGAAATAAAACATTTATTGCACTAATTCAGTCAATGTTCGTGTATTTAGGGATGACGCATATCATTGGAAACAAAGAGATGGAATGAATCAAGAATCACGATTTGAGGCATGGGAAAGACCGATGAAATACATTCGCGCACGTTATTTATTGCCAAGTGAAGACCGGAATCAACCGAAGTCAACCGGAACCAAAACGAAGGCAAACGGACGAACAACAGCAGGAAAACCCCCCTCTCTGCCCGCTCGAGCGGGCACTGTTCCTCGCTCGAGCGAAGCAAGAGAGGGAATTTCCCTCTCTGTCCGCTCGAGCGGGCACTGTAGCCTCGCTCGAGCGGACAGCCTGCGGGCAGACATTCCGTCTGCCCGTAGGCTAATTTTGGTAAGCCGATCTGGGATCTTTGGGACGATTTTTGGAACCCTAAAAAAAGGAAATAAAAGGAAGGGAAAGGAAGAGGACAAGGGCCGAAAAATTGGAAGAAAAAAGGGAACAAAAACACAAGTCTTTGGAGGACGAATCTCTCTTCCGGCAATTGGGAAGCAAGAACGAAGGCAAGGAAGCACCGGACTTACGTGACACCTCGTTTGAAGACTTTCAACCGGGTTAAATCCAATCTTTTTCTTCTCTTCTTGTAACCAAATTATCCGGGTGATGAATTCTCTATTTATTTATTATTTTTGTATTCGAATTATGGTAGGCTAAACTTTTTATGCTATGGATGATGATGTAAACCTTATTATGTTCTTTTAATTCATGAATTCCTTTTCTTAATCCTAATTTATGATTTATTGATTTATGCCATGGATTGAATGTCCGTTTAAATGATTGATCACCATTTGAATGCGTTTGTGATTTATTTTCGTTTCTGAAAGGTTCAAAATAAATTAGCTCATTATGGGTATAAACACCAAGTCAATAGAAATTAGGAATAATTTCCTATGCTTGGTGCAATCAATTTAGACAATCTTGCCGTTAAATGCGTTTTTATGTATTCGTATTCAAAATAGGAATATTTTGGAACTTATATGAAAATAGGTCTAATTCTACTCGACAGAGATTTTTAGACAATTGAGGATTGTCGATTGTCAATTAAGATTTATTTGGATTAGGAGGTATGGATTCATGGATTAAAATAAACATAAAGGGTGGAGTCGGATTCCTAGCATAATTTATTTATCTGTGTTTTTTCTCGAAATCAGTAGGCAACTCTCAATTATTAAGCTAAGTAATCTTGTTCAGCATTAAAATCACAACAATCAAATTTTATTGTGTTTATTCAATTTAAGTTAGAATTAATTTATTTTTGGCTAATACAAATCATAGTCCTCGTGGGAACGATATTCTTTTACTCATTTTTACTATTACTTGTCAACGAACCCGTACGCTTGCGGGATTTTACCGAACAAGTTTTTGGCGCCGTTGCCGGGGACTTAAGATTTTTTTAGCTTAAGTTTTATTAATTTTGGCTTGAAGTTGAATTTTTATTTTTTTTTTTATTTTATTTTTTTTTCTTTATTTTACCTCTATTCCTTTAGTTTTCTCGTGACTACTCTGCCTCACTCATTTTAATCTTTTCAGGCGTTTGCTGTCAGTTTATGCACAACTTGGAAGATTTCGATCTTGCTCCATTTGAACCCGAGATCGAGAGAATTTTCAGACAACGCAGAAGAGAACAAAAGAATAAACAGAGCAAAGAGCACGAAGTTACAATGGCAGAAGCCCATATTCAACTACCGCAACCAGTGGTGATTGATGAAGATGAAATGCTAGTAGGGGAATTCATGACCCCATCAATCATTCAGAATCAATCCAGCATAGCATACCCGCCATATGGACAGCCAAATTTTCAACTACGCCCAGATGTGATAAATCTGTTTCAGAACAATTTACAATTCTATGGGAAATCAAATGAGAATCCACATGGCCATGTTTCGCGCTTTCTAGAGCTTTGTAGCAACTTCTCCTACCAAGGGGTAAACAATGATGCTATCAGGATGAGACTATTCCCACATACGCTAAGAGATGGAGCAAGAGAGTGGTTGGACTCTAATCCTGCCTCCAGTATTACTTCGTGGAATGATCTCGTTCAGAAATTCACCACCAAATACTTTCCGCCAGCTAAAGTTGCCCAGTTAAAACATGATATAACCATCTTCAGGCAACTAGATTCAGAAAGCTTCCATGAAGCTTGGGAAAGGTTCAAAGATCTACTGCGTAAATGCCCAAATCACGACATACAAAAGGGATGCCAGGTCCATTATTTTTATGGCGGGTTACTTTCAGCAAGCAGATCTGCAGTGGATTCATCATCAAATGGGTCGATTACAACAAAAAATGTCCGGAAAGCTCATGAACTATTTGAACGAATGGCTGAAACTAGTGCTATGTGGCCATCAGAAAGAGAAACACCGAAAAGAACAACAGGTCTTCATAATGTTGATGCCATATCAGCACTATCTGCACAGATGGACGCTCTGACAAGAAAAATAGATCTCATCACACATTCAGTCAATATGGTACATGGTTCTAATCCGGTTTGCGAGGGCTGTGGGGCGAGTCACCAGACTTCGACTTGTCCACTAACGAATTCATTCACATCGAACCTTGAAGAAGTCAACTATACTCAGAATTTCCCACGACAACAGAACAACCCCTACTCCAACACGTATAATCCGGGATGGAGAAATCATCCAAATTTCTCGTGGGGTAGCAATCAGAATCAGGTAAATCAAAGTCAAGGAAAACCACCTGGATTTCAACAACCTGGATTTCAACAACCTGGATTCCAACAGCAACAGGAGAAAAAGCCTTCATTGGAAGATTTAATGTATCAGTACATTAACAAAACTGATAATACTCTACAGCACCAACAGGCTTCTCTTAAAAATCTAGAGACTCAGATTGGCCAGATAGCAGCAGCCTTATCTGGGAGGACTCAGGGCACTCTACCAAGTAACACCGAGACTAATCCAAAAGAACAGGTTAAAGCTATCACCACAAGAAGTGGAATCCAACTACCCGAAATCCATGTCACAAGACATGAATCATCTAAACAAAAGGTACCTACCACTGACGAGGAACAAGTGGAGTTGTCTGAACAAAAAGCAGAAGAAGCTATGGAACAGAGCTTAGGCACACCACAGGCTAAGGCAACCGTTCCTGTCAAGGCCTATATACCACCCATACCATTCTCTCAGAGATTGCAGAAGAGCAAGCTAGACAAACAATTCGCCAAATTCTTGGAGGTATTCAAAAAGCTGCATATCAACATCCCATTCGCAGATGCCATAGCCCAAATGCCCAGCTATGCCAAGTTCATGAAGGAAATTTTATCAAATAAAAGAAAGCTGGAAGAGCATGAAACGGTAATGTTGACTGAAGAATGCAGTGCACTTTTGCAAAACAAGCTACCTCCGAAGCTCAAAGATCCAGGGAGTTTTACCATTCCTTGCACAATAGGCAATAATTGTTTTGAAAAAGCCTTATGTGATTTAGGTGCTAGCATTAATCTAATGCCTTTTTCTGTCTACAGGAAACTGGGTTTGGGCGAAGCAAAGGCCACAACAGTTTCATTACAACTTGCAGACCGATCTATAAAACACCCTCGGGGAATAATCGAAGATATCTTGGTGAAAGTAGACAAACTCATTTTTCCAGCCGACTTCATTATACTTGACATGGAAGAAGACAAAGATGTTCCCATTATTCTAGGCCGCCCATTTCTGGCTACTGGTCGAGCATTAATTGATGTGCACAAGGGTCAACTTATTCTGAGGTTAAATGACGAACACATTGTGATTGATGTTTTCAAGGCGATAAAGTTCCCGGCTGATTCCAACAACTGTTTTCAAGTAGATGTAATAGATGAAATTGTGACACAAACATTCACTCAGGAACACCCTCAGGAGCCACTCGAGGCCTGTCTTGTTCACTCTATTTCTGCACCAACTGAATCTGAAGAAATAGAATATTGTGTTCGGTATCTCGAAGCACATCAACCCTACAAGAGGAAATCTCACTTTATTGAACTTGGAAAATGCTCTGCAAAACCACTACCATCAGTTGTACAGCCTCCAACTCTTGAGCTCAAGCAATTACCAACTCATTTGCGGTATGCTTATTTGGGAGAAAAATTTACACTCCCGGTCATTATTGCCAATGCTCTCAATGAAGTAGAAGAAAACAAGCTTCTTCGGGTGCTTCGAGACCACAAAATTGCAATCGGATGGTCTATTTCGGATATCAAAGGAATCAGTCCATCCCTCTGTATGCACAAAATCCTTATGGAAGATGATTACAAGCCATCAGTCGAACATCAGCGTAGGTTGAATCCCAAGATGCAGGAAGTTGTGCGCGCAGAAGTCCTAAAACTGTTGGATGCAGGTATCATTTATCCCATTTCAGACAGTGCATGGATCAGCCCAGTTCAGGTGGTACCAAAGAAGGGAGGAATCACGGTGGTTCCCAATGAAAATAATGAACTTATTCCTACCAGAACGGTCACAGGTTGGCGGGTCTGTATTGACTATCGCAAATTGAACAATGCTACAAGGAAAGACCACTTCCCTCTCCCATTCATTGATCAAATGTTAGAGAGACTAGCCGGTCATTCTCACTACTGTTTTCTTGATGGTTATTCGGGGTATAATCAAATCCCAATAGCCCCAGAAGATCAAGAAAAGACAACTTTCACTTGCCCATATGGCACATTTGCTTACAGGAGGATGCCATTCGGTTTATGCAACGCACCTGCTACATTTCAGCGTTGCATGATGTCAATCTTTTCAGATATGGTGGAGAACTACATCGAAGTCTTCATGGATGATTTCTCGGTTTTCGGAGACTCTTTCGATGAATGCTTAAATCACCTATCCATTGTTCTTCAGCGATGTGAGGAAACCAATTTAGTTCTCAACTGGGAGAAATGTCACTTCATGGTGCAAGAAGGAATAGTTTTGGGACATCAGATTTCAGACCGAGGCATTGAGGTGGACAGGGCTAAAATTCAGGTGATTGAAAAACTCCCTCCTCCGACTTCAGTTAAAGGAATCCGAAGTTTCCTAGGGCATGCAGGTTTCTACCGACGCTTCATTAAGGACTTCTCAAAAATTACAAAACCGCTATGTAGTCTGCTTGAGAAGGACATTCCATTCATCTTCACTGACGATTGTTTGAAGGCTTTCAACACTTTGAAGGAAAAACTTATCTCAGCACCAATTTTGGTAGCACCTGATTGGACCTTGCCATTTGAGTTGATGTGTGATGCAAGTGACTATGCAGTTGGGGCAGTATTGTGCCAGAGAAAAGATAAAGTTTCACATGTGATTCACTATGCAAGTCGGACTCTCATTGATGCGCAGATGAATTATGCTACCACAGAAAAAGAACTTCTCGCTGTGGTGTTTGCCTTTGATAAATTTCGATCCTATCTTATTGGATCAAAGGTAATTGTCTATACAGATCATGCCGCACTGAAATATCTGCTATCCAAGAAGGATGCAAAACCTCGACTTATTCGGTGGGTGCTTTTACTGCAAGAGTTTGATCTCGAGATTAGGGACAAGAAAGGTTGTGAAAATCTTGTTGCTGACCATCTTTCTCGGATCGAACCTTCAGCACACAATCAAACTGATGTAATCAACGAGATATTTCCAGATGAGCAACTATTTCACATTGCATCAGCCCCATGGTATGCGGATTTTGTAAACTTTCTAGCCAGCTCTATTATCCCTCCGGAATACTCAAGTCATCAGAAGAAGAAATTCTTTAGGGACATCAAATATTACTTCTGGGAGGACCCTATTCTATATAGACGAGGGCCGGATCAGATCATTCGACGCTGTATACCAGAAGAGGAGGTGACTCAGATCCTAGAGCATTGTCACTCATCTGACTATGCTGGGCACTTCGGAGCATCCAAAACTGCTGCCAAAATATTGCAATCTGGTTTCTATTGGCCAACCTTATTTCGGGACGCTTATGACTTTGTTAAAAAGTGTGACCGGTGCCAACGGACAGGAAACATATCCCGACGAAACGAAATGCCCCTCAATAGCATATTGGAAGTTGAATTATTTGATGTATGGGGCATTGACTTCATGGGACCATTTCCCCCGTCATTTGGAAATCAATACATTTTGGTGGCAGTTGACTATGTCTCTAAATGGGTGGAAGCAGTGGCCTTACCAACAAACGATGCTCGGGTCGTTGTAAAATTCCTGAAAAAGAATATTCTCACGCGTTTCGGAACCCCCCGGGCCATTATTAGTGATGGTGGAAAGCATTTCTGCAACCGCCAGTTTGAATCTCTGTTGACCAAGTATGGTGTCCGTCATCGCATCTCAACTCCTTATCATCCTCAGACTAGTGGACAGGTAGAGATTTCAAATCGGGAGTTGAAACGAATTCTTGAACTTACAGTCAATGCTTCCCGCAAGGATTGGTCTAATAAACTGGATGATGCATTGTGGGCTTACCGTACGGCATTCAAGACCCCTATTGGCATGTCCCCTTATCGGTTGGTTTTCGGAAAAGCGTGCCATCTGCCGGTTGAATTGGAACATAGAGCGTATTGGGCTGTCCGTAATTTAAACTTTGACACGAAGGTGGCCAGTGAAAAACGACTCTTACAACTCAATGAAATGGAAGAGTTCCGTCTAGAGGCCTATGAAAGCGCTAAGATTTACAAAGAGAAAACAAAGAAATGGCATGACCAACGCATTCAGAAGCGGACATTTGAAGTGGGAGACCAAGTGCTGTTATATAATTCTCGTCTCAAACTCTTTCCTGGGAAGTTGCGTTCACGGTGGTCGGGACCATTCACAGTGAACAAAGTGTTCCCGTACAGTGCTGTGGAATTGACCGTGGATGGCACTAAAATGTTTAAAGTAAACGGGCAAAGGTTAAAGGCTTATCTGGGTGGTGATCTCTCTAAAGAAAAATCAACTGTCCACCTTACACACTCGGAGTAACCAACTCAACAAAGTCAAGCTACTGACTCTAAACAAGCGCTACTTGGGAGGCAACCCAACTTCTACTCCTTTCTACTACATTTCTTCTTTTCTTGCAACATCGTTTTAAATTCCATTTTATCATTAGGTTGTTTGAATATTTTCTTTTGTTTGTGTGGATCTTTACTTTTGGTTATTCATCACCCTTTGCATACCATTAATTCCTTGCATTTTATTGAAAAAAAAAAAAAAAAAAAAATTTGGGTTCTGTCCGCTCGAGCGGACAGATAAAACCCAATTGGGGCTCTCTGTCCGCTCAAGCGGACAGATTGAACCCCGAAAGGGGTTCTTTGTCCGCTCGAGCGGACAGATTGAACCCCAAGAGGGTTCTCTGTCCGCTCAAGCGAGCGGACAGCTGACCCGTGGGTTTAAATCCCACGGGTCCTCCTTCATTTCCCCCTCCCCCCCCCCTATTTTCTTTTCTTCTTTTCTTTTCTCCTTCCCTTCTCCACCACTTCCCTCTCTCAATTACACATTAATCAACACACATTATTATCATCTCTTCCCTTCCATTCCAATTCCCCTCCAACACTACCTAGCACTCAAGGTAATTTCTTTGCCCTCTTTCTTGATTTCTTCCATTTGTGTAGCTTCAATTTTTCTCCCTTTCTTTTTTTTTTTCTTTTCTTTCTTTCTTTGCTTGTTTGAGGAGGTTGGGATTTTGAATTGTGGTTTGGCGGTTTGTGGCGTGGTCGGGTTTGCTTGATTGAAGAGAAAAATTTTGGGTTTGGGGTCATCTCCTTGTTATGTTCTTACACTTCATTTCGCTTACACCCACCATGTGTTTGTTGAAATGTCTCCCCCACAATTTTTCCCCTTTTTGCTTGTTTCCTTAGTGCATTTGCTTTTCCCCTTTCTTCATTCCTTTGCATTCTCCCATCAATGCCGGTCTCTACACAGCACCACACTCTACACTCACAATGCATCCATCTCCATCACCTTGCTCACACCACTTCTCACGCATGGAATATGGTTTGTGGCGTGTCATGTCTTGCCTCTTTCACCTGTTGCATTATTCTTGTTGTAACGTCTCCCTCTTCTTGATTGGTAGGTGTAATGCCGAGAGCGAAGAAACCGACACAGGCCGCGGGGCCAAGCTCGGGTAAAAGAAAGGCTTCCTCCAAGCAGACCAAACAATCGACCACGTATGACGATACCAGATTTGATACGGAGGAAGCTTGGTTAAGATACAAGCACGACACCAGCAGACGATCTATTATCCCGGAGCGAAGAGTTTTGACGTCGGATTTTGCAGATGAATTACTTGGCCACGTCATTGCCAGAAATCAGTGGGAATCCTTTGTCGCCACTCCACGTGTTGCTTATGTCGAAATCGTCAAGGAATTCTACGCCAATATCCATGACGACCTCGACACACCCGAGCATCCGAAGTACCAGCAAGTCTACATGAGAGGGCAATATATCCCATTCTCCCCCCTGGACATTCTCAGCTACTATGGACTTGACGACGTGGAGGCCGACCCTTTTCACGCAGCCCACTCCAATCCACACGACATAGTCACATCCCTCTGTCAGGGCATTGACCATTGGCCTGATGGGAGCAGCACCCTGAACTATAAAAGTCTTCTGCCTCAAGTGCGAACGTTGGACAAAATGGTTAGTGCCAACCTTCTCCCTACGACGCATACATCTACTATCACCATGGAGCGGGCCCGCCTACTTTACTGGCTCCAGACTAAGACACTCGACATTGGAAACTATATCTTTTGCAATATCTGGCATATTCGGCAGTGATTGGGACGTTCAGTACACTCTATCTCTCATTTTTTTTTACTTTTCTTTTCTCTTCTTCGTTTTACCTCTTTCTTTCCTTCTTTGCATTGCGGACAATGTGTGATTTTGTTGTTGGGGGTGGTGTCAGTGTTACTCATTATCTCATCATTAAATGCAAAAAAAAAAAAAAAAAAAAAAAAAAAAAAAAATTTGCTTGAAACCATCCCTTGTGTAACAGCGTGATCGTTTTTGCCAACTTATGATGATTCATGATTGATCCGAATCCAATTTGTGAAATGTGTCTGCTCATTGCTGCTCTTTAAGGATTTTAAATTTTTTTACCCTTGCGAGACTCTCAACCTAGAGCACATAGCTATTCTTTTTGTTACTTATACTCGGACTTGGGTTGTGTGTTACTAAATGAAGGTCTAAGTTAAGACTTTAGGAAATTCTAATCCCAAATACTCGTTAACAATGTCACTTAAACCAACATTTGAGAATAAGTTGGGGGTGATTGAGCTGGAAACAGTGATAGTCTAGAGAAGTGATGTTCAGCTTTTATTGAAAAAAAAATTTTATAATTAGGTCAAGTTGACGGGTTGAAGCTAAGCATTGACTATTTTCTAGAATTCTAATCCCAACTTTCAGTCCCAATGAAAGACATTGCACTAGTCAAGGCACATCGAGTAGGAAAAAGTTGCCTATACTGATGTGTGAAAGCTAACCTTGAGTAATCTGGCCCTATGTATCAACAATATATAGGAGACGATCTACCATGGGAGAGGGCTGCCTCAGTATTAGAGCGAAAACTACCTACTGTGGTAAAAAAAAAAAAAAAAAAAAAAGCAGTAGCAAGAAACGAAATAACAGTACTGCAGTTGCCTGACTAAGTCTTGGACAAAAAAAAAAAAAAAGGAGATTTAGATGCCTAGTTAGTTTGACTTGCTTAGTGATGACCTAGAGACTAGAACACTTGACATCGTGGAGAATCATTGCCTATCTAAACTTCTCCTTAATCAGTTACATCCTTCTAGCTTGAGATGAAGATTAAAATGTGAATCAAGCCTTGGTTGAAAGTCATCAGGGAGAAAGAATAAATTCTTGACTGTGGGGTAAAGTTCACGAGAGGAGAAAGGATAACTGACCTTCGCGGGTGGGGGTGGAAGAGACTTAAACACTCATTTGTTCACACAACTTTGTTTGAGTTAGAGTATTGATTGGAAATAGCTATCCACACACACACGAGTCACATTGGAAATTTTTTTTTTAAAATCCTTTTAACCAGCAATGTCGAGACACATTTCGTAAATTTTATCCGGAGATATTATCCTGAAGTGAACGGCGAAACTATCTTAGGCGTGCTCAAGCTATAATCCTGTGCTTTCCAACCTTAGTATCAATTTTTGTTTTGCTCGGGACTAGCAAAAGTTTAAGTTTGGGGGTTTGATAAGAGTATTTTATACACGCATTTTACCTCTTTTGAATTAACCTTTAGCTATATATCCCGAATGAAATAAAACATTTATTGCACTAATTCAGTCAATGTTCGTGTATTTAGGGATAACGCATATCATTGGAAACAAAGAGATGGAATGAATCAAGAATCACGATTTGAGGCATGGGAAAGACCGATGAAATACATCCGCGCACGTTATTTATTGCCAAGTGAAGACCGGAATCAACCGAAGTCAACCGGAACCAAAACGAAGGCAAACGGACGAACAACAGCAGGGAAACCCCCCTCTCTGCCCGCTCGAGCGGGCACTGTTCCTCGCTCGAGCGAAGCAAGAGAGGGAATTTCCCTCTCTGTCCGCTCGAGCGGGCACTGTAGCCTCGCTCGAGCGGACAGCCTGCGGGCAGACATTCCGTCTGCCCGTAGGCTAATTTTGGTAAGCCGATCTGGGATCTTTGGGACGGTTTTTGGAACCCTAAAAAAAGGAAATAAAAGGAAGGGAAAGGAAGAGGACAAGGGCCGAAAAATTGGAAGAAAAAAGGGAACAAAAACACAAGTCTTTGGAGGACGAATCTCTCTTCCGGCAATTGGGAAGCAAGAACGAAGGCAAGGAAGCACCGGACTTACGTGACACCTCGTTTGAAGACTTTCAACCGGGTTAAATCCAATCTTTTTCTTCTCTTCTTGTAACCAAATTATCCGGGTGATGAATTCTCTATTTATTTATTATTTTTGTATTCGAATTATGGTAGGCTAAACTTTTTATGCTATGGATGATGATGTAAACCTTATTATGTTCTTTTAATTCATGAATTCCTTTTCTTAATCCTAATTTATGATTTATTGATTTATGCCATGGATTGAATGTCCGTTTAAATGATTGATCACCATTTGAATGCGTTTGTGATTTATTTTCGTTTCTGAAAGGTTCAAAATAAATTAGCTCATTATGGGTATAAACACCAAGTCAATAGAAATTAGGAATAATTTCCTATGCTTGGTGCAATCAATTTAGACAATCTTGCCGTTAAATGCGTTTTTATGTATTCGTATTCAAAATGGGAATATTTTGGAACTTATATGAAAATAGGTCTAATTCTACTCGACAGAGATTTTTAGACAATTGAGGATTGTCGATTGTCAATTAAGATTTATTTGGATTAGGAGGTATGGATTCATGGATTAAAATAAACATAAAGGGTGGAGTCGGATTCCTAGCATAATTTATTTATCTGTGTTTTTTCTCGAAATCAGTAGGCAACTCTCAATTATTAAGCTAAGTAATCTTGTTCAGCATTAAAATCACAACAATCAAATTTTATTGTGTTTATTCAATTTAAGTTAGAATTAATTTACTTTTGGCTAATACAAATCATAGTCCTCGTGGGAACGATATTCTTTTACTCATTTTTACTATTACTTGTCAACGAACCCGTACGCTTGCGGGATTTTACCGAACACCAGGCACAGGCGGTTTTGAACCGCACATTATCTATTGAGGAGGCTTTTTGGAAACAAAAAGCGGGGGCACGTTGGGTTTGTGAGGGCGATCACAATACCCGATATTTTCACTCTATGGTTCAGGGCCGCCGTATCAGAGCCAGGATTCGTTCTACTACTACACCTACAGGAGAGGTGCTTGATTCTCCTGATACTGTCCAGCCTTCTGCGATTTCCTTTTTTCAGCAGCTCCTATCAGCCCCACCTCAGCTTGTCGATCCTATTCGACCTGATATTATACCTCGATTGGTGTCCGATGAGGACAATTTGCAGCTTAATCGGATGCCCACTTTGGCTGAGGTTCGAGAGGCGATTTTCAGTATTGATCCTGACAGTGTTGCAGGGCCAGATGGATTTTCTTCGCACTTTTTCCAAGAGTGTTGGGATATTGTTTCGGAGGATGTGTTTCGGGCAGTCTTGGATTTTTTTGAGAGGGGACATTTTCCTAGAGGATTTTCAGCGACTTCTATCGTCCTGCTCCCGAAGCGGGATAATGCATGTAGGTGGTCAGAGTTCCGTCCTATCAGCTTATGTACGGTTTTTAATAAGTTGGTTACAAAGCTGTTGAATTCGCGTTTGAGCACTATTCTACCTCAGATTATTTCACCTCCTCAGAGCGGATTTACTACAGGACATCTCATTGGGGATAATGTTCTCCTTGCACAGGAGTTACTTCATACACTTGATACGAAGGTGCGGGGGGGTAATGTTATCCTCAAGTTAGATATGGCTAAGGCCTATGACCGCATGGATTGGGGTTTCTTGATCTCCATTATGGAGGGCTTTGGATTTGATGCTTTGTGGATTGATCGGATACGGAGATGTATATCGGAGTGTCATTTCTCGGTTCTGCTTAATGGCAGACCTTGTGGTTTCTTCCCTTCTTCGCGGGGGCTCAGACAGGGTGATCCCATCTCTCCATCGCTGTTTATTATAGCAGCAGACTACTTCTCACGATTCGCTGAGTTTTCCACTGAGAGAGCTTCCGGCCAGTTGGTGAACAGAGATAAGAGCGGGATCATCTTACCCAGGCGATCTTCTATCAATCAGATACATAGATTGGAGCACCTGACAGGATTTCGTCATCAGCAGCAGCCTTTCACTTATTTTGGTGTCCCTTTATATAAAGGGGCTCGCAAGATCTTTTTATACGATGATTTGATTCAGAAAGTACGGAGTCGAATTTCTGGTTGGGCATCGAGACTTCTCTCACCTGGAGGGAGGATTACTCTGATTCGATCTGTGCTTTCTTCGCTCCCGCTCTATCTTCTTCAGATTATGAAGCCTCCCAAGGCTGTCTTGAAGAAGTTAGAGAGTATTTTTGCTCGATTCTTATGGGACTCGAGAGATCATTCACATCGACTTCATTGGAGGAGGTGGAAGGATCTTTGCCTTCCTACTGAGGAGGGAGGACTGGGCTTTAGGAGATTACAGGACCTTGTTGACACATTCTCCCTAAAGCTCTGGTGGCTCTTTCGTTCACAGCGATCACTGTGGGCTCAGTTTCTACTGAGCAAATATTTTCAGGGTACTCACCCCGTATTGGCTACTGTTCTGTATTCTGCTTCGACTGTCTGGAGGAGACTGAAGCACATTGGCCCGCAGGCCGAGTCCCACATTGCGTGGAAATTGGGTCGTGGGCACGTTTTTTTTTGGCATGACTGTTGGATGGGAGACTCCACATTGGCAGACCAGTTCCCGCAGTTGACATATTCCTCTATCCAGTTGCATGCCTTATTTGATGATACTGGATGGAACATTGGCAGACTCCTTCAGTTGGTTCCACAGGCTATTGCAGAGCAGATAGGGAGTATACCTCTTACTCCCCAGGTACCTGATCAGATTACTTGGACAGATACTTCAGATGGTAGATTTGCTACCAAGTCAGCATGGAAGTTAGTTCGCACAAGGTGTACTATACAGGCTGTCTATAGCATGATTTGGAATTCTCTCATCCCGACGACAGTCTCTTTCTTCTGTTGGAGGCTCTGGCAGGGACTCATTCCAGTTGATGTAGTGATTCAGAGACGGATTGGGTGTCATATGGCTTCGCGGTGTCAGTGTTGTTCTGCTACAGAGACTATCCAGCATTTATTCATTGACAGCCCTGTTGCAGTTCAGGTGTGGAGCCACTTCTCTGCTATCTTTCATATTGTCCCCCCGACCCCTGGAGGGTTTTCAGTACCGGTTTCAGGCTTGGCGGTTTTCAGGGCAGTTTGTCCGTCAGGGCCATATTCGCACGATTATTCCGCTCTTGATTCTTTGGTATATCTGGACAGCGAGAAATGATGCGAAGTACCGGGATATCACTATGGAGCCGAGACGGATCATCTGGAGAGTTTATCGTACTGTCTCCCTTCTTCACACAGGCCGTTTATTCAGGTTCATCCAATGGCGCGGAGATATCGATGTCGCTCCATTGTTTGGTGTATCTCTTACTGCTCCACCCATTTCTCCCCCTATTTTAGTCTTCTGGCGCACTCCACCAGTGGGATCCCACAAGATTAACACTGATGGTTGCGTCAAAGATGGTTTCGCTAGTGGATGAGGGATTATTAGAGATTCGACAGGTCAGTGTATTCGGGTATTCTTCTCCTTCTATGGTGAATGCTCTATCTTGGAGGCTGAGCTTCGAGCTATTCTTGATGGGATTTTACTTGCTCAGAGGATTGGATTGTCCGTTCTGTGGATTGAGTCAGACTCTACTTTGGCCATACACTGCATTACCAGAGGTGGAGGACCGTGGACTATTCAGGCTACTCTCCACCATATCAGACAGCTACTTGTTTTCGACCGTGATACAGTTTCTCACATCTACCGCGAGGGCAACCAGGTTGCTGATTCTCTTGCTTCAGAGGGATGGGTTCGTCGTTGCTACTCACAGTACAGCCCCCAGGATCTACCACGATGGCACCGCAGCTTAGTCCAGATTGATAGTTCTGGACTCCCTTCAGTTAGAGGTTTATAGGTCTTTTGTTAGAGATTTATAAGTCTTTACTTTGGACTTTGTGTTAGGGAGGTAGTACCTCCTCATTTATTGCTTTCTGTTATTTCCTTTACTCTTTTGATTGGAGGTCAGGTTTTATGTCCCCCTCCCATGTACTTCTTTGAGCTATTTTATATATGGTCGGGGCTTCCTTAACCCCCCCCCCATCCTCTCCTGGTGGAGGCCTGACAACCACGCTGGGACTGTGATGGTGTGTTTACCAAAAAAAAAAAAAAAAAAAAAAACCCTAAACCCTAAACCCTAAACCCCAAACCCCAAACCCCAAACCCTAAACCCTAAACCCAAAACCCTAAACCCTCCCGCCGCTTTTCTCTCTATACTTGGGCGAATTTTGGAGAAAAAAATCGGCCAAAGGAGATTCATGGGCGATCCCTTGCGCACGCACCCCAATGTGCCGAACCAACCCACCATGCCGCCGGACCTTCACCCCACTAACCTCGGCCACCACTCGCCGGCAATCCCTGTCCTAACCACCGGCCCCACGCCACCTAAATCAGGCCACACGCCGCTAAGTAGCCTCCAAATCGCGGAAACCCTAGGTGCAACCCCTAGTGTAGCCGCGGACCCCTCCCACGGTGACCCATCCTCCGGTCGGTCCCCTATGGTTGCGCCACCCCTAGCCGACCTCAATGAAGGGTCAATTGCATCCCAGCAATTGGCCCCTGATGTTCTGACATCAGACGCGACGCGCAAGGGGTCGCCAGCCCCTTCAGGCCCCTTGGCCGCGTCTTTGCCTATTCCAATTTCTGGAACGCCCATTCTGGCCACGAATGTTCCCTCCCATCAGATCGCACCGTGGGTGGCACCAGCTCCGATCCCGTTTGATGATACGCGGCCCACATTGCCAGCCTCTCAGGCCCCAGCAGGCGCGTCAATCCAGAACGCCAATCAGGGCGTTCCAAGTTCAGTTGGGCTGAATTTGGACCCTAGTTTGGTGCCCAGGGTGGCGCGTAACCCCATTCCACATGGCTCATCTGGCGCACCCTTGCCAGTCCCTGCAGCGCTGCCTGCGCGCACAGCGCGCACTGCTGGTGCGCCTGTGGCCCGCCAGCAGGCTGCCCAGCGTGCCCCTCTGGCTGTTTTTTCCGTTCCTCTCCGTTTGCCTAATTCAGTAGCTGCAATCACTCCAGGCCCTCTTGTTTTTCCTCAAGAAGCACAGTCTACCTTGAATAGTGGCAGAAAGACTTATGCTGCTGCCGTGACTAATAGACAGACCATTTCTTCGACTGAACGGAGTATGCTTAAGTCATTTGCTTATGTCCTGCAAGCTGCCCCAGATTCTTCTTGTCATCAGTTTGTGGCTAAAGAGCCATTCTTGCATCGTGGAGAACCAGCTTTGATTATTACTGCTGATGAGGAAGCTTCTCTTGCTGAGCCTTTCAAGTTCACACTTGTAGGCAAATTTTCTCATCGTAAGCGCCGTATGGTGGAGGTACGCAACTCTTTTCAGAAGTTTGGATTTACTGGTGAATTTAAGCTTGGGCTTATTGATTTTAAGCATATTCTTATACATTTGACGCATGAGGATGACTATAGTCGCTTATTTTTGAAACCTCTATGGTTTATTATGGGTTGTCCTATGCGTGTGCTTAAATGGACGTGTGATTTCCATCCTGATGCTGAGACCCCCATTGCCCCTGTTTGGATTTCATTCCCCTTACTGCCTGTACATTTACGTGCTAAGGAGTTTTTATTTGCTTTATCTAAACTTGTTGGGGTTCCGTTGAGAATTGATGAGGCGACAGCGGATTTGTTGAGGCCTAGCGAAGCCAGGGTTTGTGTGGAGGTGAATTTGGAGCATAAGCTCCCTGAGAGGGTTTGGATTGAACGGGGTGAATCCCGTAGTTTTTGGCAGCCTATTGTTTATGAGCAGTTGCCTCACTTTTGTGTGAAATGTCACCATATGGGTCATCTTGTTGAGAAATGTAGAGTTGGGTTGCCTCCGTTGGATATTGATAGAGTTGCTCCGGCTGGTAAGCCAGATGTTGCCCCGGCTACTAAGCCTATTGCTGTTGTACTTCCTACCCCTACAGTTGACCCGGCTCCTAAGCCAGTTGTTGTTGATCTGCCGGTTGCAGTTGATAGGACAGGGAAGGGTAAGGGTAAGGAGGTTGTTGTTGAGACAAGGAAACAGTGGGTCCCACTTGCCAGTTCTTCTTCCATTCCACCTCCCATCGCTATCCCACCTCCTGTGGCGCTTGAGAGACCTGCTCCTGAGCCCAGCCCTATGATTACTACTTTTTTGGCTTCCAAGCCAGTTTCCACAGATACTATTTCTGATCCGTTACTTGATCACATGTTGATTTTTCCCCGTGAGTATCCTATGCTATCAGAGCCAGTACAGCCAGTGTTTGACCCTATTCCACATACTCTCCCTGATCCCAGTTGTCATGAGAATGTTGAGGCTTCTATACCTTCCGATACTGCTAGTTCTATTCAGATGGGGGGTCATCCACAGGGACACTTTCGTCGGAATTCTTCTGAGGACTTGGTTGGTTTAGGAGAGAGAAAAGAGTCAGATGGGTTCACTACAGTTCAGAGGAAGAAGTCCTCGAAAGTCACAGATATTTCTCGCCTGACCAAACGGGTGACTCGCAGTCAGACAGGTACTTCGTCACATAGCCAGTCTCTTTAATGTGTGTCATTATCTGGAATGTGAGGAGAGTAGGCAGTTCGGCCACACGCAGACGTCTTAAGAAACTGGTTCAGCTTCATCAGGTTTATTTTTTGGTGATCTTGGAGCCGTTTGTTTTGAAGAAAAACTTTGAATTTATTCGACGATTTTTCTCATTTGATGTGGGTCTAGAGAATGAGTCGGGTAAAATTTGGTGCTTTTGGAATTTGGGGACTTCCGTTTCTTCATGTGTTGATCATCCCCAATTCCTTCATATTAAAGTTGAGGATCCTAGATTAGCCAGGCCGATGTATATTACCCCAGTGTATGCTTCTTGCTCGCCAGTTGAGCGTCGGGATTTATGGGAGGGACTTCACCAGATATCCCTTTCTATGGATGGGCCGTGGCTGGTTGGGGGAGACTTTAATGTGATTGCTCACAATGGTGAGCGCACTGGTAGGAACACTCGTGATCGAGGTACTTCAGATTTTGCAGATATGATGATGGATTGTGGTTTGACAGATGCAGGTTTTTCTGGCAGTCAGTATACGTGGACTAATGGGAGGGTATGGAAGCGATTAGACAGAGTTTTGATTAACTCTTTGGTTGTCTCTTTCTGTTCACGATTCTCGGTTCGTCATTTGAACCGTAGCACTTCAGATCACTCGCCGTTGTTGATTCAGTGGTCTTTCGATGACGACTTGGGACCCCGCCCTTTTCGATTCCTCAACGTTTGGTCTAGACATCATGACTTCTTGAGCTTTGTATCCCAAAAGTGGTCATTTCCTACTCATCTTACAGGAATGGCTGCTCTTTGGGAGAAGATCTTTCGGCTCAAACTGGGCCTCCGTTGGTGGAATCGACAGGTGTTTGGAGACATTTTTCAGAGGGTCAGAGATGCAGAGAGTAGAGTTGATGAGGCAGAGTTAGACTACGACGGTGATCCGAGTCCAGCTCACCGTGATTCTCTTCACCAGGCACAGGCGGTTTTGAACCGCACATTATCTATTGAGGAGGCTTTTTGGAAACAAAAAGCGGGGGCACGTTGGGTTTGTGAGGGCGATCACAATACCCGATATTTTCACTCTATGGTTCAGGGCCGCCGTATCAGAGCCAGGATTCGTTCTACTACTACACCTACAGGAGAGGTCCTTGATTCTCCTGATACTGTCCAGCCTTCTGCGATTTCCTTTTTTCAGCAACTCCTATCAGCCCCACCTCAGCTTGTCGATCCTATTCGACCTGATATTATACCTCGATTGGTGTCCGATGAGGACAATTTGCAGCTTAATCGGATGCCCACTTTGGCTGAGGTTCGAGAGGCGATTTTCAGTATTGATCCTGACAGTGTTGCAGGGCCAGATGGATTTTCTTCGCACTTTTTCCAGGAGTGTTGGGATATTATTTCGGAGGATGTGTTTCGGGCAGTCTTGGATTTTTTTGAGGGGAGACATTTTCCTAGAGGATTTTCAGTGACTTCTATCGTCCTGCTCCCGAAGCGGGATAATGCATGTAGGTGGTCAGAGTTCCGTCCTATCAGCTTATGTACGGTTTTTAATAAGTTGGTTACAAAGCTGTTGAATTCGCGTTTGAGTACTATTCTACCTCAGATTATTTCACCTCCTCAGAGCGGATTTATTGCAGGACGTCTCATTGGGGATAATGTCCTCCTTGCACAGGAGTTACTTCATACACTTGATACGAAGGTGCGGAGGGATAATGTTATCCTCAAGTTAGATATGGCTAAGGCCTATGACCGCATGGATTGGGGTTTCTTGATCTCCATTATGGAGGGCTTTGGATTTGATGCTTTGTGGATTGATCGGATACGGAGATGTATATCGGAGTGTCATTTCTCGGTTCTGCTTAATGGCAGACCTTGTGATTTCTTCCCTTCTTCGCGGAGACTCAGACAGGGTGATCCCATCTCTCCATCGCTGTTTATTATAGCAGCAGACTACTTCTCACGCCTTCTTACTCAGCATTATCGGCAGATCCCATCGATGGCATACAGACATAGAGGAGATGCTCTTATCTCTGATCTATGCTTTGCAGATGATATGATTATATTCGCCAACGGTCAGAAGCAGTCTATTCACCGAGTTTTGCACTGTATAGAGCATTATGAGAGAGCTTCCGGCCAGTTGGTGAACAGAGATAAGAGCGGGATCATCTTACCCAGGCGATCTTCTATTAGTCAGATACATAGATTGGAGCACCTGACAGGCTTTCGTCATCAGCAGCAGCCTTTCACTTATCTTGGTGTCCCTTTATATAAAGGGGCTCGCAAGATCTTTTTATACGATGATTTGATTCAGAAAGTACGGAGTCGGATTTCTGGTTGGGCATCGAGACTTCTCTCACCTGGAGGGAGGATTACTCTGATTCGATCTGTGCTTTCTTCGCTCCCGCTCTATCTTATTCAGATTATGAAGCCTCCCAAGGCTGTCTTGAAGAAGTTAGAGAGTATTTTTGCTCGATTCTTATGGGACTCGAGAGATCATTCACATCGACTTCATTGGAGGAGGTGGAAGGATCTTTGCCTTCCTACTGAGGAGGGAGGACTGGGCTTTCGGAGATTACAGGACCTTGTTGACACATTCTCCCTAAAGCTCTGGTGGCTCTTTCGTTCACAGCGATCACTGTGGGCTCAGTTTCTACTGAGCAAATATTGTCAGGGTACTCACCCCGTATTGGCTACTGTTCCGTATTCTGCTTCGGCTGTCTGGAGGAGACTGAAGCACATTGGCCCGCAGGCCGAGTCCCACATTGCGTGGAAATTGGGTCGTGGGCACGTTTTCTTTTGGCATGACTGTTGGATGGGAGACTCCACATTGGCAGACCAGTTCCCGCAGTTGACTCATTCCTCTACCCAGTTGCATGCCTTATTTGATGATACTGGATGGAACATTGGCAGACTCCTTCAGTTGGTTCCACAGGCTATTGCAGAGCAGATAGGGAGTATACCTCTTACTCCTCAGGTACCTGATCAGATTACTTGGACAGATACTTCAGATGGTAGATTTGCTACCAAGTCAGCATGGCAGTTAGTTCGCACAGGGTGTACTATACAGGCTGTCTATAGCATGATTTGGAGTTCTCTCATCCCGACGACAGTCTCTTTCTTCTGTTGGAGCTCTGGCAGGGACTCATTCCAGTTGATGTAGTGATTCAGAGACGGATTGGGTGTCATATGGCTTCGCGGTATCAGTGTTGTTCTGCTACAGAGACTATCCAGCATTTATTCATTGACAGCCCTGTTGCAGTTCAGGTGTGGAGCCACTTCTCTGCTATCTTTCATATTGTCCCCCGACCCCTGGAGGGTTTTCAGTACCGGTTTCAGGCTTGGCGGTTTTCAGGGCAGTTTGTCTGTCAGGGCCATATTCGCACGATTATTCTGCTCTTGATTCTTTGGTATATCTGGACAGCGAGGAATGATGCGAAGTACCGGGATATCACTATGGAGCCGAGACGGATCATCTGGAGAGTTTATCGTACTGTCTCCCTTCTTCACACAGGCCGTTTATTCAGGTTCATCCATTGGCGCGGAGATATCGATGTCGCCCCATTGTTTGGTGTATCTCTTACTGCTCCACCCATTTCTCTCCCTATTTTAGTCTTCTGGCGCACTCCACCAGTGGGATCCCACAAGATTAACACTGATGGTTGCGTCAAAGATGGTTTCGCTAGTGGATGAGGGATTATTAGAGATTCGACAGGTCAGTGTATTCGGGCATTCTTCTCCTTCTATGGTGAATGCTCTATCTTGGAGGCTGAGCTTCGAGCTATTCTTGATGGGATTTTACTTGCTCAGAGGATTGGATTGTCCGTTCTGTGGATTGAGTCAGACTCTACTTTGGCCATACACTGCATTACCAGAGGTGGAGGACCGTGGACTATTCAGGCTACTCTCCGCCATATCAGACAGCTACTTGTTTTCGACCGTGATACAGTTTCTCACATCTACCGCGAGGGCAACCAGGTTGCTGATTCTCTTGCTTCAGAGGGATGGGTTCGTCGTTGCTACTCAGAGTAGCCCCCAGGATCTACCACGACGGCACCGCAGCTTAGTCCAGATTGATAGTTCTGGACTCCCTTCAGTTAGAGGTTTATAGGTCTTTTGTTAGAGATTTATAAGTCTTTACTTTGGACTTTGTGTTAGGGAGGTAGTACCTCCTCATTTATTGCTTTCTGTTATTTCCTTTACTCTTTTGATTGGAGGTCAGGTTTTATGTACCCCTCCCATGTACTTCTTTGAGCTATTTTATATATGGTCGGGGCTTCCTTAACCCCCCCATCCTCTCCTGGTGGAGGCCTGACAACCACGCTGGGACTGTGATGGTGTGTTTACAAAAAAAAAAAAAAAAAACCCTAAACCCTAAACCCTAAACCCTAAAACCCTAAACCCTAAATCGAAACCCTAAACCCTAAAACCCTAAACCCTAAACCCTACACCCTAAACCCTACACCCTAAACCCTAAACCCTAAAACCTAAACCCTAAAACCCTAAACCCTAAAACCCTAAACCCTAAACCCTAAACCAAACCAAACCATTCCCTCCCGCCGCGGACTCTCTCTAGACTTGGGCGATTTTGGAGAAAAAAATCGCCCCTAGGCGATTCATGGAGCCCCCCTCTTGCACAGACCCCAATGCACCCAACCACCCAACCAAGCCGCCGAATATACCTCCCTCCATGACCGGCCACCACTCGCCGGCTGTCCCCACCCCACAAACTGGCCTCACGCCACCCCAAACAGGCCTTACGCCGCATCTCAGCCCTCAATCTGTGGCAACCCTAGGTATAGCCCCTAGTGGAGCCGCGGCCACTTCCACCGGCCACGAGCTCATCGGACGTCCACCGGTCGCTGCGCCACCTCCAGGCGATCAGTTTGGAGGGTCAATTGTGGACCAGAGCTTGGTCCCTGCTGAGTCGCGACAGGGTCAGACGCGTGGGTCGCCTAATACCCACGGTCTTTCACCCAATTTCATCCCAGCAATTCCCCTGCACGCGCCATCCTTGGCTGAGTCCCTTCCAGTCCTAGAAGGCCAACCCAGGTTGGAGAACCCCATTCTGCCTTCTGCATCGACGCGTGGTGCCATGCCGGCACCCTCAGGCCATGCAGGCGCCTCATTCTATTTTCCATCTCCAGGTGTGCCTATTTCTACTTCGAATGTCTCTCCCCATTTGACCGTCCCATTGGTGGCGCATCTCCTGATACTAGAGAGTGGCCTGCGCACCCCTTTGCCAGCCCCTCAGGCCCCTGAAGACGCGCCATTCCAGCAGGCCACTCTGGGCGTGCCCGGTGCCAAAAGTCCCCATTTGGACCCTAGTTTGGAACCTAGGGTGGCGCCAAACCCAATTCTAGAGGGTTTGCTTGGCACCGTGTTGCCAGCCCCTGGCGCACAGCATGCGCGCACAGTGCGCGCGCCTGCGGCCCGCCAGCAGGCCATTCAGCGTGCCCCTCCGGCTGTTTTTTTCGGCCCTCTCCGTTTGCCTAATTCCTCAGTTTCTACCACTTCAGGGCCTCAGCTGTTTCGTCAAGAGGCTCAGTCTGCTTTGAATATTGGCAGAAAAACTTACGCTGCTGCTGTGACTGATAGACAGACTATTTCTTCCACTGAACAGAGTATGCGCAAGTCTTTTGCCTCCGTCCTCCAGGCTGCCCCTGATTCTTCCTGTCATCAATTTGTGGCTAAGGAGCCGTTTTTACATAGAGGAGAACCAGCTTTGGTAATTACTGCTGACGAGGAAGCTTCTCTCGCTGAGCCTTTCAAGTTTACACTTGTAGGCAAATTTTCTCACCGTAAACCCCGCATGGTGGAGATACGCAATTCTTTTCAGAAGTTTGGGTTTACTGGTGAATTTAAGCTTGGGCTTATAGATTATAAGCATGTTCTTATCCATTTAACGCATGAGGATGATTATAGCCGTTTATTTTTGAAACCATTGTGGTTTATTATGGGTTGCCCTATGCGTGTATTAAAATGGACATGTGACTTTCACCCCGATGCTGAGACCCCCATTGCCCCTGTTTGGATTTCGTTTCCTTTACTGCCTGTTCATTTACGTGCTAAGGAATTCTTATTTGCTTTATCTAAACTTGTTGGGGTTCCTTTAAGAATTGATGAGGCTACTGCAGATTTATTGAGGCCTAGCGAAGCCAGGGTTTGTGTGGAGGTGAATTTGGAGCATAAGCTCCCTGAGAGGGTTTGGATTGAACGGGGTGAATCCCGTAGTTTTTGGCAGCCTGTTGTTTATGAGCAGTTGCCTCATTTTTGTGCGAAGTGTCGACATATGGGTCATCTTATTGACAAATGTAGAGTTGGGATGCCTTCTTTGGATGTTGATAGAGTTGCTCAGGCTGTTAAGCCAGTTAGTGTCCCGGCTACTAAGCCTACTGCTATTATGATTCCTAAGCCTACAGTTGACTCGGCTCCTAAGCCAGATATTGTTGAGTTGCCAGTTGTTGTTGAGGTTCCAGTTGCAGTTGATAGGACAGGGAAGGGTAAGGGTAAGGAGGTTGTTGTTGAGACACGGAAGCAGTGGGTCCCACTTGCCAGTTCTTCTTCCATTCCGCCCCCTATTGCTATCCCACATCCTGTGGTGCTTGAGAGACCTGCTCCTGAGCCCAGCCCTACGATTACAACTTTTTTAGCTTCCAAGCCAGTACCCACAGATACTATTTTTGATCCGTTACTTGATCACATGATGAGTTTTCCTCGTGAGTATCCTATGCTATCAGAGCCAGTACAGCCAGTGTTTGATCCTATTCCACATACTCTCCCTGATCCCAGTTGTCATGAGAATGTTGAGGCTTCTATACCTTCCGATACTGCTAGTTCTATTCAGATGGGGGTCATCCACAGGGTCACTTTCGTCAGAATTCTTCTGAGGACTTGGTTGGTTTAGGAGAGAGAAAAGAGTCAGATGGGTTCACTACAGTTCAGAGGAAGAAGTCCTCGAAAGTCACAGATATTTCTCGCCCGACCAAACAGGTGACTCGCAGTCAGACATGTACTTCGTCACATAGCCAGTCTCTTTAATGTGTGTCATTATTTGGAATGTGAGGGGAGTGGGTAGTTCGGCCACACACAGACGTCTTAAGAAACTGGTTCAGCTTCATCAGGTTTATTTTTTGGTGATTTTGGAGCCGTTTGTTTTGAAGAAAAACTTTGACTTTATCCGACGATTTCTCTCATTTGATGTGGGTCTAGAGAATGAGTCGGGTAAAATTTGGTACTTTTGGAATTTGGGGACTACCGTTTCTTCATGTGTTGATCATCTCCAATTCCTTCATATTAAAGTTGAGGATCCTAGATTAGCCAGGCCGATGTATATTATCCCAGTGTATGCTTCTTGCTCGCCGGTTGAGCGTCGGGATTTATGGGAGGGACTTCACCAGATATCCCTTTCTATGGACGGGCAGTGGCTGGTTGGGGGAGACTTTAATGTGATTGCTCACAATGGTGAGCGCACTGGTAGGAACACTCGTGATCGAGGTACCTCAGATTTTGCAGATATGATGATGGATTGTGGTTTGACAGATGCAGGTTTTTCTGACAGTCAGTATACGTGGACTAATGGGAGGGTGTGGAAGCGATTAGACAGAGTTTTGATTAACTCTTTGGTTGCCTCTTTCTGTTCACGATTCTCGGTTCGTCATTTGAACCGTAGTACTTCAGATCACTCGCCGTTGTTCATTCAGTGGTCTTTCGATGACGACTTGGGAACCCGCCCTTTTCGATTCCTCAACGTTTGGTCTAGACATCATGACTTCTTGAGCTTTGTATCCCAAAAGTGGTCATTTCCTACTCATCATACAGGTATGGCTGCTCTTTGGGAGAAGATCTTTCGGCTCAAACAGGGCCTCCGTTGGTGGAATCGACAGGTGTTTGGAGACATTTTTCAGAGGGTCAGAGATGCAGAGAGTAGAGTTGATGAGGCAGAGTTCGCCTACGACAGTGATCCGAGTCCAGCTCACCGTGATTCTCTTCATCAGGCACAGGCGGTTTTGAACCGCACATTATCTATTGAGGAGGCTTTTTGGAAACAAAAAGCGGGGGCACGTTGGGTTTGTGAGGACGATCACAATACCCGATATTTTCACTCTATGGTTCAGGGACGCCGTATCAGAGCCAGGATTCGTTCTATTACTGCACCTACAGGAGAGGTGCTTGATTCTCCTGATACTGTCCAGCCTTCTACGATTTCCTTTTTCCAGCAGCTACTATCAGCTCCACCTCAGCCTGTCGATCCTATTCGACCAGATATTATACCTCGATTAGTGTCTGATGAGGACAATTTACAGCTTAATCGGACGCCCACTTTGGATGAGGTTCGGGAGGTGATTTTTAGTATTGATCCTGACAGTGTTGCAGGGCCAGATGGATTCTCTTCGCACTTTTTCAAGAGTGTTGGGATATTGTTTCGGAGGATTTCTTTCGAGCAGTCTTGGATTTTTTTGAGGGGGGACATTTTCCTAGAGGATTTTCAGCGACTTCTATCGTCCTGCTCCCGAAGCGGGATAATGCATGTAGGTGGTCAGAGTTCTGTCCTATCAGCTTATGTACGGTTTTTAATAAGTTGGTTACAAAGCTGTTGAATTCGCGTTTGAGTACTATTCTACCTCAGATTATTTCACCTCCTCAGAGCGGATTTATTGCAGGACGTCTCATTGGGGATAATGTCCTCCTTGCACAGGAATTACTTCATACACTTGATACGAAGGTACGGGAAGGTAATGTTATCCTCAAGTTAGATATGGCTAAGGCCTATGACCGCATAGATTAGGGTTTCTTGATCTCCATTATGGAGGGCTTTGGATTTGATGCTTTGTGGATTGATCGGATACGGAGATGTATATCGGAGTGTCATTTCTCGGTTTTGCTTAATGGCAGACCTTGTGGTTTCTTCCCTTCTTCACGGGGGCTCAGACAGGGTGATCCCATCTCTCCATCGCTGTTTATTATAGCAGCAGACTACTTCTCACGCCTTCTTACTCAGCAGTATCGGCAGATTCCATCGATGGCATACAGACATGGAGGAGATGCTCTTATCTCTCATCTATGTTTTACAGATGATATGATTATATTCGCCAACAGTCAGAAACAGTCTATTCGCCGAGTTTTGCACTGTATAGAGCATTATGAGAGAGCTTCCGACCAGTTGGTGAACAGAGATAAGAGCGGGATCATCTTACCCAGGCGATCTTCTATTAGTCAGATACATAGATTGGAGCACCTGACAGGCTTTCTTCATCAGCAGCAGCCTTTCACTTATCTTGGTGTCCCTTTATATAAAGGGGCTCGCAAGATCTTTTTATAAGATGACTTGATTCAGAAAGTACGGAGTCGGATTTCTGGTTGGGCATCGAGACTTTTCTCACCTGGAGGGAGGATTACTCTGATTCGATCTGTGCTTTCTTCGCTCCCGCTCTATCTTCTTCAGATTATGAAGCCTCCCAAGGCTGTCTTGAAGAAGTTAGAGAGTATTTTTGCTAGATTCTTATGGGACTCGAGAGATCATTCACATCGACTTCATTGGAGGAGGTGGAAGGATCTTTGCCTTCCTACTGAGGAGGGAGGACTGGGCTTTAGGAGATTACAGGACCTTGTTGACACATTCTCCCTAAAGCTCTGGTGGCTCTTTCGTTCACAGCGATCACTGTGGGCTCAGTTTTTACTGAGCAAGTATTGTCAGGGTACTCATTCCGTATTGGCTACTGTTCCGTATTCTGCTTCGGCTGTCTGGAGGAGGCTGAAGCACATTGGCCCGCAGGCAGAGTCCCACATTACGTGGAAATTGGGTCGTGGGCACGTTTTCTTTTGGCATGACTATTGGATGGGAGACTCTACATTGGCAGATCAGTTCCCGCAGTTGACTCATTCATCTATCCAGTTGCATGCCTTATTTGATGATACTAGATGGAACATTGGCAGACTCCTTAAATTGGTTCCACAGGCTATTGCAGAGCAGATAGGGAGTATACCTCTTACTCCCTAGGTACTTGATCAGATTACTTGGACAGATACTTCAGATGGTAGATTTGCTACCAAGTCAGCATGGCAGTTAGTTCGCACAGGGTGTACTATACAGGCTGTCTATAGCATGATTTGGAGTTCTCTCATCCCGACGACAGTCTCTTTCTTCTGTTGGAGGCTCTGGCAAGGACTCATTCCAGTTGATGTAGTGATTCAGAGACGGATTGGGTGTCATATGGCTTCGCGGTGTCAGTGTTGTTCTGCTACAGAGACTATCCAGCATTTATTCATTGACAGCCCTGTTGCAGTTCAGGTGTGGAGCCACTTCTCTGCTATCTTTCATATTATCCCCCGACCCCTGGAGGGTTTTCAGTACCGGTTTCAAGCTTGGCGATTTTCAGGGCAGTTTGTCCGTCAGGGCCATATTCGCACGATTATTCCGCTCTTGATTCTTTGGTATATATGGACAGCGAGGAATGATGCGAAGTACCGGGATATCACTATGGAGCCGAGACGGATCATCTGGAGAGTTTATCGTACTGTCTCCCTTCTTCACACAGGCCGTTTATTCAGGTTCATCCATTGGCGTGGAGATATCGATGTCGCCCATTGTTTGGTGTATCTCTTACTGCTCCACCCATTTCTCTCCGTATTTTAGTCTTCTGGCGCACTCCACCAGAGGGATCCCACAAGATTAATACTGATGGTTGCGTCAAAGATGGTTTCGCTAGTGGAGGAGGGATTATTAGAGATTCGACAGGTCAGTGTATTCAGGCATTCTTCTCCTTCTATGGTGAATGCTCTATCTTGGAGGCTGAGCTTCGAGCTATTCTTGATGGGATTTTACTTGCTCAGAGGATTGGATTGTCAGTTCTGTGGATTGAGTCAGACTCTACTTTGGCCATACACTGCATTACCAGAGGTGGAGGACCGTGGACTATTCAGGCTACTCTCCGCCATATCAGACAGCTACTTGTTTTCGCCCGAGATACAGTTTCTCACATCTACCGAGAGGGCAACCAGGTTGCTGATTCTCTTGCTTCAGAGGGATGGGTTCGTCGTTGCTACTCAGAGTACAGCCCCCAGGATCTACCACGACGGCACCGCAGCTTAGTCCAGATTGATAGTTCTGGACTCCCTTCAGTTAGAGGTTTATAGGTCTTTTGTTAGAGATTTATAAGTCTTTACTTTGGACTTTGTGCTAGGGAGGTAGTACCTCCTCATTTATTGCTTTCTGTTATTTCCTTTACTCTTTTGATTGGAGGTCAGGTTTTATGTCCCCCTCCCATGTAATTCTTTGAGTTATTTTATATATGGTCGGGGCTTCCTTAACCCCCCCATCCTCTCCTGGTGGAGGCCTGACAACCACGCTGGGACTGTGATGGTGTGTTTACAAAAAAAAAAAAAAAAAAAAAAAAAACCCAAAACCCAAAACCCAAAACCCAAAACCCCAAAACCCTAAACCCTATACCCTAAACCCTAAACCCTAAACCCAAATCCCAAAACCCAGAACCCAAAACCCTAAACCCAAAAATCCTAAACCCTAAACCTAAACCCTGAACCCTAAAACCCCTAAACCCTAAACCCAAAACCACCTCTTACTCCCCAGGTACCTAATCAGATTACTTGGACAAATACTTCAGATGGTAGATTTGCCACCAAGTCAGCATGGCAGTTAGTTCGCACAGGGTGTACTATACAGGCTGTCTATAGCATGATTTGGAGTTCTCTCATCCCGACGACAGTCTCCTTCTTCTGTTGGAGGCTCTGGCAGGGACTCATCCCAGTTGATGTAGTGATTCAGAGACGGATTGGGTGTCATATGGCTTTGCAGTGTCAGTGTTGTTCTGCTACAGAGACTATCCAGCATTTATTCATTGACAGCCCTATTGCAGTTCAGGTGTGGAGCCACTTCTCTGCTATCTTTCATATTATTCCCTGACCCCTGGAGGGTTTTCAGTACCGGTTTCAGGCTTGGTGGTTTTCAGGGCAGTTTGTCCGTCAGGGCCATATTCGCACGATTATTCCGCTCTTGATTCTTTGGTATATATGGACAGCGAGGAATGATGCGAAGTACCGGGATATCACTATAGAGCCGAGACAAATCATCTGGAGAGTTTATCGTACTGTCTCCCTTCTTCACACAGGCCGTTTATTCAAGTTCATCCATTGGAGTGGAGATATCGATATCGTCCCATTGTTTGGTGTATCTCTTACTGCTCCAACCATTTCCCTCCATATTTTAGTCTTTTGGCGCACTACACCAGTGGGATCCCACAAGATTAACACTGATGGTTGCGTCAAAGATGGTTTCGCTAGTGGAGGAGGGATTATTAGAGATTCGACAGGTCAGTGTATTCGAGCATTCTTCTCCTTCTATGGTGACTGCTCTATCTTGGAGGCTGAGCTTCGAGCCATTCTTGATGGGATTCTACTTGCTCAGAGGATTGGATTGTCAATTCTGTAGATTGAGTCAGACTCTACTTTGGCCATACACTGCATTACCAGAGGTGGAGGACCGTGGACTATTCAGGCTACTCTCCGCCATATCAGACAGCTACTCGTTTTCGACCGAGATACAGTTTCTCACATCTACCGCGAGGGCAACCAGGTTGCTGATTCTCTTGCTTCAGAGGGATGGGATCGTCGTTGCTACTCAGAGTACAGCCCCCAGGATCTACCACGACGGCACCGCAGCTTAGTCCAGATTGATAGATCTGGACTCCCTTCAGTTAGAGGTGTATAGGTCTTTTGTTAGAGATTTATAAATCCTTACTTTGGACTTTTTGTTAGGGAGGTAGTACCTCCTCATTTATTGCTTTCTGTTATTTCCTTTACTCTTTTGATTGGAGGTCAGGTTTTATGTCCCCCTCCTATGTACTTCTTTGAGTTACGTTACATACGGTCAGGGCTTCCTTAACCCCCCCCCCCTCCTCTCCTGGTGGAGGCCTGACAACCACGCTGGGACTGTGATGGTGTGTTTACAAAAAAAAAAAAAAAAAAACCCTAAACCCTAAACCCTAAACCCTAAACCATATGATGATGGATTGTGGTTTGACAGATGCAGGTTTTTCTGGCAGTCAGTATATGTGGACTAATGGGAGGGTGTGGAAGCGATTAGACAGAGTTTTGATTAACTCTTTGGTTGCCTCTTTCTGTTCACGATTCTCGGTTCGTCATTTGAACCGTAGTACTTCAGATCACTCGCCGTTGTTGATTTAGTGGTCTTTCGATGACGACTTGGGACCCCGCCCTTTTCGATTCCTCAACGTTTGGTCTAGACATCATGACTTCTTGAGCTTTGTATCCCAAAAGTGGTCATTTCTTATTCATCATACAAGAATGGATGCTCTTTGGGAAAAGATCTTTCGGCTCAAATAGGGCCTCCGTTGGTGGAATCGACATGTATTTGGAGACATTTTTCAGAGGGTCAGAGATGCAGAGAGTCGAGTTGATGAGGCCGAGTTCGCCTATGACAATGATCCGAGTCCAGCTCACCGTAATTCTCTTCACCAGGCACAGGCGGTTTTGAACTGCACACTATCTATTGAGGAGGCTTTTTGGAAACAAAAAGCGGGGGCACGTTGGGTTTGTGAGGGAGATCACAATACCCGATATTTTCACTCTATGGTTCAGGGACGCCGTATCAGAGCCAGGATTCGTTCTATTACTGCCCCTACAGGAGAGGTGCTTGATTTTCCTGATACTGTCCAGCATTCTACGATTTCTTTTTTCCAGGAGCTACTATCAGCTCCACCTCGGCCTGTCGATCCTATTCGACCTGATATTATACCTCGATTGGTGTCCGATGAGGACAATTTGCAGCTTAATCGGATGCCCACTTTGGATGAGGTTTGGGAGGTGGTTTTTAGTATTGATCCTGACAGTGTTGCAGGGCCAGATGGATTCTCTTCACACTTTTTCTAGGAGTGTTGGGCTATTGTTTCAGAGGATGTGTTTCGGGCAGTCTTGGATTTTTTTGAGGGGGGACATTTTCCTAGAGGATTTTCAGCGACTTCTATCGTCATGCTCCCGAAGCGGGATAATGCATGTAGGTGGTCAGAGTTCCGTCCTATCAGCTTATGTACAGTTTTTAATAAGTTGGTTACAAAGCTGTTGAATTCGCGTTTGAGTACTATTCTACCTCAGATTATTTCACCTCCTCAGAGCGGGTTTATTGCATGACGTCTCATTGGGGATAATGTCCTCCTTGCACAGGAGTTACTTCATACACTTGTTACGAAGGTGCGGGGGGGTAATGTTATCCTCAAGTTAGATATGGCTAAGGCCTATGACCGCATGGATTGGGGTTTCTTGATATCCATTATGGAGGGCTTTGGATTTGATGCTTTGTATATTGATCGGATACGGAGATGTATATCGGAGTGTCATTTCTCAGTTCTGCTTCATGGTAGACCTTGTGGTTTCTTCCCTTCTTCACAGGGGCTCAGACAGGGTGATCCCATCTCTCCATCGCTGTTTATTATAGTAGCAGACTACTTCTCACGCCTTCTTACTCAGCAGTATCGGCAGATTCCATCGATGGCATACAGACATGGAGGAGATGTCCTTATCTCTCATCTATGTTTTGCAGATGATATGATTATATTCGCCAACGGTCAGAAGCAGTCTATTCGTCGAGTTTTGCACTGTATAGAGCATTATGAGAGAGCTTCCGGCCAGTTGGTGAAAAGAGATAAGAGCGGGATCATCTTACCGAGGCGATCTTCTATTAGTCAGATACATAGATTGGAGCACGTGACAGGCTTTCCTCATCAGCAGCAGCCTTTCACTTATCTTGGTGTCCCTTTATATAATGGGGCTCGCAAGATCTTTTTATACGATGACTTGATTCAGAAAGTACGGAGTCGGATTTCTGGTTGGGCATCGAGACTTCTCTCACCTGGAGGGAGGATTACTCTGATTCGTTCTGTACTTTCTTCGCTCCCGCTCTATCTTCTTCAGATTATGACGCCTCCCAAGGCTGTCTTGAAGAAGTTAGAAAGTATTTTTGCTAGATTCTTATGGGACTCGAGAGATCATTCACATCGACTTCATTGGAGGAGGTGGAAGGATCTTTGCCTTCCTATTGAGGAGGGAGGACTGGGCTTTAGGAGATTACACAACCTTGTTGACACATTCTCCCTAAAGCTCTGGTGGCTCTTTCGTTCACAGCGATCATTGTGGGCTCAGTTTTTACTGAGCAAGTACTGTCAGGGTACTCATCCCATCCTGGCTACTGTTCCGTATTCTGCTTCGGCTGTCTGGAGGAGGCTGCAGCACATTGGCCCACAGGCAGAGTCCCACATTGCGTGGAAATTGGGTCGTGGGTACGTTTTCTTTTGGCATGACTGTTGGATGGGAGACTCCACATTGGCAGATCAGTTCCCGCAGTTGACTTATTCCTCCATCCAGTTGCATGACTTATTTGATGATACTAGTTGGAACATTGGCAGACTCCTTCAGTTGGTTCCACAGGCTATTGCAGAGCAGATAGGGAGTATACCTCTTACTCCCCAGGTACTTGATCAGATTACTTGGACAGATACTTCAGATGGTAGATTTGCTACCAAGTCAGAATGGCAGTTAGTTCTTACAGAGTGTACTATACAGGCTGTCTATAGCATGATTTGGAGTTCTCTCATCCCGACGACAGTCTCTTTCTTCTGTTGGAGGCTCTGGCAGGGACTCATCCCAGTTGATGTAGTGATTCAGAGACGGATTGGGTGTCATATGGCTTCGCGGTGTCAGTGTTGTTCTGCTAGAGAGACTATCCAGCATTTATTCATTGATAGTCCTATTACAGTTCAGGTGTGGAGCCACTTCTCTGCTATCTTTCATATTATTCCCCGACCCTAGAGGGTTTTCAGTACCGGTTTCAGGCTTGGCGGTTTTCAGGGCAGTTTGTCCGTCAGGGCCATATTCGCACGATTATTCCGCTCTTGATTCTTTGGTATATCTGGACAGCGAGGAATGATGCGAAGTACTAGGATATCACTATGGAGCCGAGACGGATCATCTGGAGAGTTTATCGTACTGTCTCCCTTCTTCACCCAGGCCGTTTATTCAGGTTCATCCATTGGTTTGGAGATATCGATATCGCCCCATTGTTTGGTGTATCTCTTACTGATCCACCCATTTCTCCCCCTATTTTAGTCTTCTGGCGCACTCCACCAGTGGGATCCCACAAGATTAACACTGATGGCTGCGTCAAAGATGGTTTCGCTAGTGGATGAGGGATTATTAGAGATTCGACAGGTCAGTGTATTCGGGCATTCTTCTCCTTCTATGGTGACTGCTCTATCTTGGAGGCTGAGCTTCGAGCTATTCTTGATGGGATTCTACTTGCTCAGAGGATTGGATTGTCAGTTCTGTGGATTGAGTCAGACTCTACTTTGGCCATACACTGCATTACCAGAGGTGGAGGACCGTGGACTATTCAGGCTACTCTCCGCCATATCAGACAGCTACTTGTTTTCGACTGCCTTCAGTTAGAGGTTTATAGGTCTTTTGTTAGAGTTTTATAAATCCTTACTTTGGACTTTTTGTTAGGGAGGTAGTACCTCCCCATTTATTGTTTTCTGTTATTTCCTTTACTCTTTTGATTGGAGGTCAGGTTTTATGTCCCCCTCCCATGTACTTCTTTGAGTTATTTTATATACGGTCGGGGCTTCCTTAACCCCCCCCCCATCCTCTCCTGGTGGAGGCCTGATAACCACGCTGGGACTGTGATGGTGTGTTTACAAAAAAAAAAAAAACCGTAAACTCTAAACCTTAAATATGCGAGTACTCTTCAGGCCTATTGTCGCATGATTTGGAGCCCGATCATCTCGCAGACTATCTCTTTCTTTTGCTGGCGATTGTGGCAGGTTTAGTGCCAGTGGATGTGATTATTCAAAAGAGGATCCGGGCCCACATGGCATCGAGGGTCAGTGCTGTTCCGAGATTGAGACCATCCAGCACGTCTTTATTAAAAGCCATGTGGCTCACCAGGTTTGGCAGCACTTCTCAGCTATTTTCCGCATTCCTCTTAAGGTTGGGGAGATGCTCCAGCATAGATTTCAGACTTGGTGATTCTTAGGACTATTTGTCAGGAGTGGCCATATTCGCACTCTCATTCCTTTGCTGGTCCTTTAGTTTATTTGGACAGCTAGGAATGATGCGAAGCATCGTAGGATTGGCATGGAGCCCAGTCGCATCATTTGGAAGGTCCATCACATTATTTCTTTACTACATACGGGCAGACTCTTTCAGTTTGTGCATTGGCTTTGGGACCTTGACCATGCCCCACATTTTAGTATTACTCTTACTTCTCCTACCCCCAGCTTTAGTTTATTGGCGTGCACCGTCGGCAAGATCTACCAAGATCAATACCGATGGATGTGTTAGGGATGAATTTGCGAGTGGTGGGGGTGTTATCAGGGATCACACTGGGCGTTGTATCAGGGCCTTCTTTGCTGGCTACGGAGACATATTTATTTTAAAGGCAGAGTTGAAGACAATTTTACAAGGCATTGAGCTTGTTCGATAGATGGGTCTTGTGGACTTATGGATTGAGATTGACTGTACACTGGCCGTTTACCGCATTTCATGTGGTGGGGGTCCGTGGGTGATTCAGTCAATACTCAGATGCATTCGACATCTTCTATCATTCGATCGAGACACAGTTGTCCACATTTTTTGAGAGAGAAACCAGGTTACTGACTCTTTAGCTTTTGAGGGCTGGGACCGACGAAATTATCAGGAGTATGGACCATCAGACTTGCCTCGTCATTCGCACGGACTACTTCAGACTGACAGATATGGCCTTCCATCAATTAGAGGTCTTTAGATTTTTGGTAGTTTGTTTTTCATTTGCTTTTACTTTTGCTTTTCGCATTTATGTACCGGAGGTAGTACCTCTTTATTTACTGCATTTTGAGGCATTTTATTCATTCGTTGTATGCTTGGAGGTCAGGTTCATGTCCCTCTCCTGTGTACTATCCTTTTTTATACATACAGTGGTAGGGGCATCCAAACCCCCACCAGCCTGTCCTAGTAGAGGCCTCGAAACCGTACTGGGGCTGTGTTGGTGCTTTGTTTTAAAAAAAACCCTAAACCCTAAAACCCTAAACCCTAAACCCTAAATAATCCTAAACCCTAAACACTAAAATCCTAAACCCTAAACACCCTAATAACCCTAAACCCTATGCTATGATCCGTGTGGTTTGTTAAATCTGAGCCCTAACAACTTCAAGTGTTGGTTGAAGTAGAGTGCTATTTTGATCAGTGAGATCTGTCCGTTATTGTGTAACGTTGTAATAGTTGTTTTTCTACTTTTATGTTTGGGTAATAAACTCAACAAAGATCTTAGCATGCTGTAGTCAAAGGGTTAGGTATTTCAACTGTTAGGGAATTTAGCACCCATTTGACAAAGATTATAAACTAGCTTATAAATTAATATTAGTTTATTTAAGTTGAAATTGTTGACTTTTCAAATCACTTTAATATAAATTAACAAAATTGTCATTTCTACTTTGAAATGACATTTTGTTGTTTAAGAGTAATATAGGTATTTTATGTTAAAATTAGTTTAAAAAGTCAAAAAATACGATTGAAATAAACTACTTTTGATTTATAATCCCTATCAAACGGGACCTTAGTTTGTTCAATCTTTTGGTAGCACCAAAATTTTACGAACGATGTCCTATTTTACGAACAAAATTTTAACAAATTTACGAACCAAAATTTAGTTTGTAAGAGCTAATCTTGGATTGCTTGTGATTTGTTAATCCAGTAGATTTTCAGCCTATTGTTTGAAATATGTAAGCTATCAGTTTATGCTCTTAAAATCCTGTCAATTTCCAAGTTAATCGAAAGAGGAGGCTGAGAGTGGGGCTAGGGTAAAAATCTGCAGTGTTTTCAGAGACTGCGCAGAGTATAAATTCAAAAGTATTCATTTGAGTTAAAAACATGGTTCATTTTGAACTTATAGGCATGCTTGTAAATGGGCTCTGAAACTAATTTAGCTTTCATTTCATCCGCATTGAATTATTATCATACCCAGGTTCTTGTATTTGTTAGAGTTATACTAGTAGTATAATATATATGGTAGAGTTATACTAGTACTAGTAATATATTAGCATTAATAATAGAGTGTTTACATTATATAGGCTAGAGTTTGCATTAGTATAAATACGAGTTGTATCTATGATTTTATTAGATCGTTTGCTTAATAACATTAGTTATCATATTTGTTTAATAAAATTGGTTCTTCTTTCTTCCTCTTTGTTCTTCTCTTCTTAATTTAATTTATATTATTGTTAGAACTTTTACGGTATTGTCCCTGGATATTGAATGTCTCCATCGGATTGTCTGCAAAATGAATGCCCAAGCGTGAAATGCAGACATGGGCATTGTTGTCCAGTGTGATATTGGCGTAAACATGGCATATTTTCTGAATTTCTCGAGTAAAGAGTACTAAGCAGTTTTCTGCTCTAAAGGAAGGTAATATGCAATATTTTGCTTGTACTTTAGAGCAAAGATTTTATTTAATGCTTAAGAAGATTCCAGATGCAGAGATAAACACCCAATATTCATTTATTTGGTGACAATTGACATCAGATTTCTTAATTTTGACTAAAAATATATTAAATACTTGTTAATACCAAAAATATTCATCAATGTCTAGACTGATACAGTAAAATGGCTAGTCTTGAGATGACATATGGGGTTCCTTTTATCAGTGATGTAGGGTAGTGTTTTTGTGTTCCTTAACCTAAAAATAACGGCCAACAAAGACTGATTGTATACTTACAAAGATAATCGTTCCTTCCATTTTTTGATCTTTAAGGTGAACTGTATTATGGCTGGAAAGAAAGATGATCTGATACAGATTAATGTAGTCTACCTATGTTAACCTAAGAAATTAAAATGCTCAATCATCTCCCATTTTAGGTCAACCTGGTTTAGGGTTTAGAGTTTTTTTTAATCAACACACAATCACAACCTTAGTGTGGTTGTCAGGCCTCTACCAGGACAGGATGGAGGGGTTCGGATGCCCCAACCATTTTATAGATGCTCAAAAAAGTACAAGGGAGTGGGGCATAAAACCTGACCTCTAGTCTTACAAAGTAAATGAAAGTAAAAACATAAAGCTGTAAGTAAGGAGGTACTATCTCCCATACAATGAAAGTAAAAAGCCTATAGACCTCTAACAGAAGGAAATCCAAATCCAATGAAAGTAAAAAAGCCTATAGACCTCTAACAGAAGGAAATCCAAATCCATCTATCTGTTCTAGGCTATGAATCCATCTGGGTAAGTCCATTGTGCTGTACTCGTGATAATGGCGACGATCCCAACCCTTTGAGGAAAGTAAGTCAGCAACCGGGTTGTCCTCTCTGTAAATTTGGGAAAAAGTATCATGTTCAACAGCATGAAGGTGTCTGATATGGAAAAAAGTATCCTGAATAGACCAGGGCCCTCCACCCTTAGTAATGCAGTGAATGGCCAAAGAAAAATCTGCCTCTATCCATAAGTTTGATAATCCGATCCTCCGGGCTAGAAGAATACCGACTAGTATAGCTCTGAGCTCCGTCTCTAAAATAGGGCAATCCCCATAAGATGTGAAGAAAGCCCTAACACACTCACCTGTATGATCCCTGATAATCCTCTCTCCACTTGCAAACCCATCCTTGACGCATCCATCAGTGTTAATTTTGTAAGATCCCACTGGTGGAGTACTCCAAAAAACCAAAATAGGAGGAGTGGGTGAATGAGTAGAGAGAGTAACTCCAAATAAATGAGAGATATCTAAATCTCTACGCTAGTGAATAAACTGAAATAAACAGCCTATGTGTAACAAAGAGGTGGTACGGTATACATGCCAAATGATCCGTCTCGACTCCGTGGCAATATCTCGGTACTTTGCATCATTCCTCGCTGTCGATAAAAATCAAAAAATTAGGAGAAGAATGATTGTGAAAATGTTTCCCTGCCGAACAAACTGGCCTGAGAATCACTGAAAGCGGTACTGAAATCCCTCCATCGGCCGAAGAGGAATATGAAATATGTCTGAGAAGTGAGACCAAACCTGATTAGCAAGGGGACTCTCAATAAAAAGATGTTGAATAGTCTCAACATCTTAGCAACACTAGCACCTGGAGGCCATCTGGCTCCCAATACGTCGCTGAATAACTACATCAACCGAAATAAGCCCCTGCCAGAGTCTCCAACAGAAGAAAAAAATTGTCGTGGGATTGAGATTACTCCAGATCATAGAGTATACCGCTTAAATAGAATGTCCGATGCGAATCATCTGCCAAGTTGACTAGGTAGCGAACCTACCATCCGATGTATCCTTCCACATGATCCGATCCGTAACATCATCACAAATAGGTATGCATATCTTCTTAGCAATAATATGTGGAAGGAGCTACAGTAATCTATCCATATCCCATCCAGTATCATCAAATAAATCTCTCACATGTATGGAAGAATGAAGCCTGTCAGGGAACCGATCTGCTAAAGTACACTCTCCCATCCAGTAGTCATGCCAAAAGAAAATATGTCCACGTCCCAATTTCCAAGCAATGTGGGGCTCTGCCTGAGGAGCTATATGCTTCAGTCTCCTCTAGACGGTTGAGGCATAGTATGGTACTGCAGCTAAATGTGGGTGCGTGCCCTGATTTGCTCAGTAAAAACTGGGTGCGTGCCTTGATTTGCTCAGTAAAAACTGAGCCCAAAGATAGTACTGCGAGCGAAACAACCACCAGAGCTTTAGGAAGAAAGTATCAACCAGGTCTGCAATCTCCTAAAGCCCAATCTACCCTCATCTGTAGGAAGACATAGGTCCTTCCATCTCTTCCAATGCAGTCGGTGTAAATGATCCTTAGGGTTCCAAAGGAATCTAGCAAATATGCCCTCCAACTTCTTCAAGATAGCCTTAGGGGGCTTCATGATCTGAAGAAGGTAACGGGGTATGGATGGTTTAGGGTTTAGGGTTTATTCATATAGGTAGGCATAAGGCAATGAACTTATGTGTGACTAGGAGACGAAAACCTTAATGCATAATTCTGTGTTTGTTATTCTATTTTCAAAATGTAAGCCCGACTTCAGAAGGAATATATATAATTTTCAATGAAAAATGCCGAAATAAATACAGGTACATGGAGTATGGTTTTGCAATATCTGAATCATTTTTGTTATGTGAACTATCAAAATATAAGTTAATTTGAATTTGAGGCATATGTAGTGACTTTTAGTTGGAGTAATAATCTAAGACTAGGAACATAAAATACTTAGCTTTATTTATGAATCACTTTAATAAACTACTAACACATAATGTTTAATCTTTAGTTTATTTGTTTCCTGTCATTTACATATGTTGTTTACGATTACATAATCTTGTGTAAAACTTCGTCCAAAATGATATTTACTTTGTATATCTAATGGTGACGAGCATAGTGTCAGAGGAAATCAGTTAATGTGCTTGACTAGAAGAAACAATTTATTTGTCTCAACCCTTAAGCTTTGAAGCCAAAGGAAAGTCTGATCGAGTTTGATAATTAAATCAACCCTGGATTATCACATGGCTAATAGAAAATATAATAACTACACAGTAACAGATTTTTTATGAATTCACCAGAATATATTCAAAAAGTCTAAATTCAAACATAGTGTTCTTTAACTATTTCTATCATATATGGTGTAGGAACTAATTTTCTCTATTTATTAACATGTTTGGGCAATTATTAGAATGGATTAACACTATCAAGATAACTATCAATTCCTTCTTTGTTCAAAATCAAATACAAGTTCGTTTGGATGACTTTTGAAAATATTGAAATTATTTAAAACTAACCTGAAATTTCGTATATAATGGAAATATTTTTTATTCCAAGCAATCATTAATGAAGGAAACACAAAAAAAAACTTCTGATACAATAGGGATTGAGTTGTTCAATGGTAACAACAGTTTCACTTTCTTCGCGACATAGGATCACCGGCTCATTTTTCATAAAAACTCCAGTTATCCGAAATTTTTTTCAAACATTACAATATCCTATTATTTAAACCCCAATTTGATAAGAATTCTTGATTCTACATTTTGAATTTGAAAATTTCCTAAATTTTTGCTTCTCCCATTCAGCCAACTACCTTATCCAAAACGGTAAGATATCGTTGATTATGGAATATGTTTTTGATTTTACTATATATTAACCCTATTAGTATATCCAGTTATTTTAGTTAACAATCCAGTAATATTGACTGTTGCATTTAGCCCCTGCACTCACTGAAGCCCAATTAAAATGGCCCAACAAGAAATCAGACACAAAATTGAAGTCTGCGACGACGACAATTGGTATTTTCTTCTTTGTTCTTACCTCCGGCGACAGTCCAATCTCCAGTCCCACCAAGCTGTTTAGGTAAACAAATCCTGTAATGTTGTAATCCCTTTCCATTTTATTTTCTTTTTTTGTTGTTGCAATTTAAATGTATATTTTATTTGATTATTTTAAAATGTTGAAGGTTGTATTTTAATTTTTTGTTCTTATTATTTAGTTCCTGTCAATCAAAATTTCTCCTCTTCGCTTCTTTTACTAATTTTGATTTTGATGCTACCCACAGATGTTTCTACATTTTTACGCTCCTGGCTGTGCCCCTCTGTAACCTTTTCTTCTGCTTCTTCCAGCAAAAGCGAGAAAAAATATTGCAAACAGAAACGTATACATATAGAAAGAGAAATCAGAGAGATGGGGAAGAAAGCGAAGAGCTCAAGGAAAGGAAAGAAGTCGTGGAGAGCTAACATAAGCACTGAAGACATCGAGGAATACTTCGAGAATAACACAAAAGACGCACTCTCCGGTGGCTCTTTATCCAATGCCCCCAGTGAATCCCTTTTTTACGTTGACAAGTCTAGAGGTAAAACGCAAAATAAAATTACGCATACGACTTTTTTCTATTTTCATTTTCTGGGTATTAATCTAGCGACGGAAGTTGGGTTAGATTTTTAAATTCTAGCTATGCTTATTTATCAATAAGGTCTACAACTTATTTCCCATGTGGGTTTCGGATTATTTTAGCTAATTTAGTCGGAAAATTGATTTACTGGACTTTAATTTATGGAAGCACTCTAGGAACTCAATGATTCTGGTTTGGTTTTTGATTGCCTATTTGATGTCAAAATACTTAATTTTTTATGTTGTTTTGTGTTTATGCATTTTCATAATGATTGTTGTATAATGTAAAGGGAACAGAGGTTTATCTTGTCTTTAACATATTGGCAGACCTTTCTGTGAAGCGAAAGATTGAGAAAAGCAGGGAAAAAGTATTGCGTTGTGACAGTCTATTGCAAAGGAACCCTTTTGTTCAACCAGTTCCGTCCTCTATACAAAAGAAAAAGAAGAAGCAAGCCAAGAGAAACACTAAAGCTGTTACTAATGATAAAAATGATGATGACCAGAAGGTTAGCAACTGTTCTAAAAATAATTCTGAGAGCTTCTAGAAACGAGTTATAGTGTGATTTTGATTTGATGTATCCCAAATCAATTTTCAGGATGAAGGTGTGCCAGGTTCCAGCACCGTTGACTTATGGGATGGTAAAGGTCTCTTCTTTGTTATATATTTCCAAATTGTTATAGTCCTAAAGATTTTGAGTGTGAGATGTCATTTTTTATGAAGCTTTCCAATTTACTCTAGCAGGTGAAGACGCAGTCAAAATTACAAAGGTAAAATAATATACGCCTACCCTCTGTGTCTTTGCATATCTTGTAGATTTTATAAGGTTTGATGTTTATGCTTGTCTATAATCCTGGATAAACTACCATAAAAAAACATTTATATGTATATATATTTTGCGCATTGATTGAGTACTCGTGGTTGATTGTCAGGTTGGTTGTATATGTATAAAGAATCACAGAGTCATATTCCTTTGCTGTTTAACGTTGAAATTCAAGAAAGTATAATTTTGAAACTTTTCACTTCATTTCAACTTCAATAGTACTCACTTTTTTCGGTTGCTTGTGGATTACTTATTGATAATTGAGGGACAGAAACTCAAGCCTTCCGTTATACCTGCTGTCGAAGTTGAACCTCTTGGATGCTCATTCAATCCCGCACACGAAAGCCATCAGGTTATTTTTTATATTTGATTTTTCAATGACATTTTGATATTTAATTATCATATTTCGCTTTTTGGTTTTTCTGATTGAACATTGATTGCACCTTATGATCTCTGTTGTTATTCCAGGATGCATTGGCTCTTGCTGTTGCAGATGAAATGCAGAAAATTTATCGAGATGAATTGGGGCCTGAGCCTGTTCCTTTAACTGTTCCGGGTGAAGTTATCGATGAAGAAGAGGTCTGTATCTAATATCTTGTCATTGTCTAGTACTTAGCACGTTCATCTTCATCACCGCATGCTTTCACCATTTTGCTTATGAAATGTATGTATTTGACTTCACTTTGCACTGACTGCAACTTTATCAGAAATATTTTCTTGACGCGGATGGTGAAGATAATGATGATCAAAATGAAAATCTAATTGAAAATGGAGATGCAGATCCCGAGAAGAGGTCTGGTTCATTTATTCGTTTATGTTTGTTATCCTTTTTTTTTTTTTTTTTAACTTTATACATTGAACACTACTTTATACATTTATGGAATTTGGGAACTCTTTAATTAAATTGAGCATTTGCAACTGCAGTCTCTGCTGATTCACTTTTAACTATATATCTTTTATTAATTTACATTTCAAGTAACCTTTTTCCCTTATGTTTGGCATTTGCTGAACTTTCGTGTTTATGTTATGAATGGGAGTAATACCACATGACCGGGACTTCCTTCCCTTAGACTGGCTTTTGCCTCGTAATTCATCACAACAGAAGGGGCTTAAAGGGCTTAAAGTTTTGGTAATTACGTCAACTGTTACCATGGCATGTGGTCATATAGGTAGGCCAAAGACGATAAACTTATGTGTGACTAGGAGACAGAAACCTTGATTCATGATTTTGGTTTTGTGATTCTATTACCAAATTGTAAGCCTGATCGGCAGTGATATAGATAATTTGCCATGAAAAATGTCTAGTTAAATACAGGTACTGGGGGTACGGCTCTGCAGCATCTGAATCATGTTTATTATGTGAACTATCAAAATTATGTGTTATTTTGAATTTGAGACATGTGGTGTTAGTTACTCGGGTCTGGGGGCAATAATTCAAGGCTATGTACATACAATATTTATCTGTCTCTTATGACAATAAACCACTCACACATGATGTTTAATTGGTTAGTTTATGTGGTTCCTGGTCATTTAAATGATATTTACTTCATATCATCTTAATGATCCCGAGCCCAGTGTTTGAGGAAATCAGTTCATATGCTTGATTAAAAGCATACCTGTTTGGTTAATTTTCTGAAACACACTAGTAATGTGAGATACACCGTGTATAGTCCTACTTGTGATTCCTTTCTCTTCCCCCAAACGGTGTAGGCCTCATAAAACTAAATTGGTAACGCGAGTTGAGATGAATCGGAGGATTAGACGCAAGGAACAATTGAAAGCAGAAGCAAAAGCCAAAAAAGTGGAGGAACTGTCAAAAGAGATTGACAGGTGCTTGCGATGTTTTGCAAATATTCCTTAAAGTCCATGATCTTTTTCCCATTTTTTCTGTGTTAATTTTTTAATGGCTTCTAATGAAACGCAGCTTACCGGATATACTTCAAGAAATAGCTAAAGAGGATGAAGAGAAACACAAGAGACGTCTCCGTCGCATTGTTGCTAAAAAAGAACGACTGAAAGCTTGTCCACCTCGCTTGGGAAAGCACAAGTACGGCATTTCTTATGAGATATGTTTAAATGTCACAGTCTTGAGGGTATCCTTAATGTTTATTGCTGATTGGGGGTTGAATTAAGTAAGTGAAGGGAGCTTTATTAATTTGTTAAAACTTATCTGAACGTCTGGATGCGTGACTCTAAATTGTGATACACATGTATTATAATATCTTAGTTAGGCCCTTAAGCAAATGAGGGAGGTATAATCTTTCTAGACTAAGATAATGTAGCTTTATTCGTTATTCTAGTTTTGATTTGCCTGGATTCTCTTTAATATGAGGCATAAGTAGGCTTATATCCTTTGTTTCAGATTTGTGCCTGCTCCTCTCCAAGTCCTATTATCTGAAGAAAAAACTGGTTCCCTTCGACAGCTGAAGGTTTGTATATTTGGGTTTTATTTATTTTATTGTTTCTGGTCTCTTACTGTTGGAACTTCATTATCAAGAGAGCATCTATGATGTATCACTTTGAACATTCATAGGTTTATGATCATGCTCATATTCTATACTTTCTGTTGAAAATAGGGCTGTTGCACCCTTGTAAAGGATCGGTTCAAGAGCTTGGAGAAAAGAGGACTAGTTGTCCCGTCAAAGAAGAGTACCGGGTCAGTTGACTTCTCTCTCTTTCAAATTCTAGTATTATTTATGCTTGTAATCTGCGCCTCTGCTGTGATTGATTGTTGTATTACAGTTTGTAACATTTCCTCTTTCTTAATGCATGGCTTGAGTTCAATACTAATCTTCCTTTCACAGTGCTTAAATAATCATACCATCAATTAGTCTGTTGGTTTTCCATTGTAAAGTTTTTTCCCTTCACATTTACACTCATTGTTTTTCTTTAATCCTTTTAGACTTTGTGATTGACGTAAATATATCTTTTATTAACAATGTCATAATTGCTTTTGGACATTCATTGGGGGAGAAAATCTTAAAATGGAACTTAAATTGATAAGGGGTATCCTAGGCAATTTACAATTTTTTATGAAAAAAATCCTTGAAATGATTCAAGGGGAATCTCTTCTCCAAAACGAAACACCAGAGAGTGTCTTTGTAGTTTTTAAAACTAGAAGATGTGTCTTTGCATTTGTATTAGATACTTCAAGAGTGGTTTCTGGTCTGTAATTTGTTCAAAATGATAAACTTAGTAATCATGCAGCAAAATTGCTGGTATCACTGATGGTGCCACAGATTTTGGAGAGGAAATTTGTTCCACTTTTGCGCTTATGTTGCAAAATGTCTAGTGCCTGACGGTTTCAGGATATGGATATGACTCTTGTGCAGGAAGTAGGATCCATCTTCATTGAATACGACTGGTTCGGGGTTGCTTTCCCATGTGAAACTTCAAGTTGAGTGCTCATCACAGGAGTTCTCAAAAGTGTCGTCTTGGTTGTTATTATTTATATTTCTCGTTCTCAGTTTGGAACACTGCAATTTAGCCTAGTGTTTGAAAGGGGGATTTTGTTAGCCAACTTTACATCAAATAAAACCAAGAATATTCGTTTCATATGATTCGCATTTGATGTTGTGTAATTCTTTTTCCTCTTGATGATGATCTGAAGAATATACATAGGCTTAACTGTTGTAATTTTGCTTGCTGATCAAAATATTTAAGTGTCTGATTGTGAAATTTGGCCCTGAGCATCACATTGAAAAGTAAAGACTCCAGAAGATGAACAAATATCATTCAACTCTTTGATTATCCTTTGAGATGCACAGCCAATTTATGATCGGTGGCAAAAGGAGCTTAAAATCCCAAAAACCACTACCTCAACCTGCAAAACAATCGCCTGAAATTTTTAAAATAGTTTCATTGAACTTAGAAATTCACTTTTTGAATAAGTGAACAATTGAAATAATTGAGCTGGTTTCAATTGAATGAAACCAACGAAATCGAGCCGATGTCTAGTTTGTCTAGTGCGAAATTGTTCTTAGTACTCAAATTCTATATCTATGTAATCTAGTTTGTCTAATGCTAAATTGTCCTTAGCACTCAAATTCTATATCCATGTAATCAACACAAATTGTTCTGAATTGAGACAAGATTTTTACTGATCTTCACCTTTTCAAAAAAAATCTTTCAATTTCATCAAATCTCTCATTTCCAATTCGCTTTCTTTTAACTATTGTTCTCCAAATCTTTCTCTCTCTCTCTCTCTCTCTCTCTCTCTCTCTCTCTCTCGCGCGCGCGCGCGCGCCAAGCCCCCGATAAATTTTAGGATTGACAAAGTACCACGCCTTTAGATCAGCAAAACAAGGACAAGGAACATGATTCCTGTCCTAAATTTTTTAAATCCGTCCCAAAATTTATTTTTTATATTTTTATCTTTATCTTTAAATTATATTTAAAAAATAAATAAGTAAATGATCACGACCGTAGAGAATTTCTCCTCCACTAGTCCAAAAATCTAATATATGTCTATCTTCACCATCTCCAATTTTTTTTTTTCAATTTCCTCAGTTCTTTCATTCCTAAGTATCTTTCTCTTCACCATTCTTCACCAACTCTTTCTTTCTCAACCTCAACCTAAACATTGTTCCTCAACCTCGATTTATTTTTCTACGGTCGAATTCCACCGATAAGCGATATACTAGTTAATTATCTACCATAAAGAAGTTTTCACCTATACTCACGAGAGAGGAAAAAGACTGTATATCTTTCTTCACAATATTTGAGTACGAATCGCTCCCCTCTTTAGCATATCTCCTCTCTCCCACTCTGTTTCTACTCTGTTATTCAGTGCCGTTCGATACCTACCATTTTCCTTTTTCTAGGGCTTTGAGTTATACCTAATAACAATAACTCATTTCTTCAAATCTCATCTCCTCAAATCAGATTATCCTCCGCCAACAAGATCAAGGATCCATCTCATTCTTAATATGTTACATCCTTGGTTTTTATACAGTCTTCTCGTTGATTCTAGAATTCTCATTTTCAATTCCTGTCGACGAGATCTTCGATCAAGTTAAATTTCTCGCCTTTGGATGATGCATTCTACACTACTAGTTGTTAATTTGGATGAACAATTATAGGTTTATTTAGTGAGATTGAAATTTGATATTGGATTGGTTAGAGTGCTCGATCTCTATTGGATTTTCCAAATCGGATGGGGCTGTTGGGGACTGTAGAGTTAGGGTTTGTTTAAATTTTCGACGCTTTATTAATTTTCATGCTTTTGCGTTTAATTGTGCTGGACTCAAGAAAAATGATGTTCCAATCCATGACTTTCAATTAGATTTATATGCATTTTACCAAAGCAACACACAAATCGTGTGTGGTAAAACTTTAGCAAATCACTAATTTTTTTAAAATTTCTAGATTTGGATGAATCGAACACTGTTGAAAAGCTCTATCAGTTTATTTTCATAGAGAAAAAATAATTTTCCAATCCATGACCCTTGTTTAAATTTATAAAGATTTTAGCAAAACAATGCACAAATCGTATGGTAAAACCTTCGCAAATCACTGCTTTTATAAAATTTCCAGATTTCAATGATTCAAATACCATTGGAAAGCTCTATCAATTTACTTTCATATACGAAAAATTATTTTTCAATCTATGACCTTTGTTTAGAGTTATAAAGATTTTAGCAAAACAACGCACAACTTTTGCAAATCACTGATTTGTTTGAAAATTCTAGATTTTGATGAATCAAATACCATGGGAAAGCTCACACTTTACTTTTATATAGAAAAAATGATTTTCTAATCCATGATCATTGTTTAGATTTATATAGATTTTACCAAATCAACACAAAAATCGTGTATGGTAAAACCTTCATAAGTCACTAATTTTTTAAAAGTTTAAGATTTAGATAAATCGAACACTGTTGGAAAGCTGTATCAATTTACTTTCATGGATAAAAAATGATTTTCCAATCAATGACTCGTGTATGGAGTTACAAATATTTTAGCAAAACAACACACAAATTGTATTGTAAAACCTTCGCAAATTATTGATTTTTTGAAATCTTTAGATTTTGATTAATTAAATACCGTTGGAAAGTTCTATCAATTTACTTTCATGGAGAAAAAATAATTTTCCAATCCAACACATTTGTTTAGAATTATATATATAAATTTTAGTAAAATAATCGTACGGAAAAACCTTCGTAAATCACTATGTTTTGAAATTTTTAGATTTTGATGATTCAAGTACTATTGGAAAGCTCTATCATTTTACTTTCATATACGAAAAATTATTTTTCAATTCATGACCCTTGTTTAGAGTTATAAAGATTTTTGCAAAACAACTCACAAATCGTATGGTAAAACCTTCGCAAATTACTGATTTTTTTTTAAATTTCTAGATTTTGATTAATCAAATACCATTGGAAAGCCTTATCAATTAAATTTTGATATAGGAAAAATGATTTTCTAATCCATGTCTATTGTTTAGATTTATATGGACTTTACCAAAACAACGCACAAATCATATGGTAAAACCTTCACATATAACTAATTTTTTAAAATTTCTAGATTTTGATGAATCAAACACTGTTAGAAAGCTCTACCAATTAATTTTCATGGAGAAAAAATGATTTTCCAATCTATGACCTTTGTTTAGAGTTACAAAGATTTTAGCAAAACAATGCACAAATCGTATTGCAAACTTTCGCAAATTACCGAGTTTTTGAAATTTCTAGAATACCATTGGAAAGCTCTATTGGTTTACTTTCATATACGAAAAATTATTTTTCAATCCATGACCCTTGTTTAGAGTTATAAAATTTTAGCTATACAATAAACAAATCGTGTGGTAAAATCTTCGAAAATAACGGATTTTTAAAAATTTCAAGATTTTGATGAATTAAATATCGTTGGAAAACTCATCAGTTTATTTTCATAGAGAAAAAACGATTTTTCAATCCATGACTCGTGTATAGAGTTACAAAGATTTTAGCAAAACAACGCACAAATCGTATGGTAAACCTTCGCAAATCACTGCTTTTTTGAAATTTCTAGATTTTGACGATTCAAATACCATTAGAAAACTCTATCAATTTCTTTCATATAAGAATTTTTTTTTCAATCTATGACCCTTGTTTAGAGTTATAAAGATTTTAACAAAACAATGCACGAATCGTAACATTTACAAATCACTGATTTTTTGAAATTTTTTGATTTTTATTAATCAAATACCATGGAAAAGCTCTATCAGTTTACTTTCATATAGGAAAAATGATTTTCCAATCCATGACCTTGTTTAGATTTATATGGATTTTACCAAAACAATGCACAAATTGTGTGTGGTAAAACCTTGGCAAAACATAAATTTTTTAAAATTTCTAGATTTTGATGCATCGAATATTGTTGGAAAGATCTATCAGTTTACTTTTATGGAGAAAATATGATTCTCCAATCCACGACCCTTGTTTAGAGTTATTAAAACCTTCGCAAATCACTGATTTTTTGAAATCTTTAGATTTTGATTAATCAAATACCGTTGGAAAGCTTTATCAGTTTACTTATATGGAAAAAAAATAATTTTTCCAATCCATCCCCTTTGTTTAGAATTATATATATAAATTTTAACAAAACAACGCACCAATCGTACAGAAAAACTTTTGTAAATCACTAATTTTTTGAAATTTTTAGATTTTAATGATACAAGTAGTATTGGAAAGCTCTATCAGTTTACTTTCATATACAAAAAATTATTTTCCAATCCATGACCCTTGTTTAGAGTTATAAAGATTTTTGCAAAACAACTCACAAATCGTATGGTAAAACTTTCGCAAATCACTGATTTTTTTTAAATTTCTAGATTTTGATTAATCAAATATCATTGGAAAGCTCTATCAATTAAATTTTGATATAGGAAAAATGATTTTCCAATTCATGTCCCTTGTTTAGATTTATATGGACTTTACCAAAACAACGCACAAATCGTATTGAAAAACCTTCACATATAACTAAGTTTTAAAAAAATTTAACTTTTGATGAATCAAACACTGTTGGAAAGCTCTACCAATTAACTTTCATGGAGAAAAAATGATTTCCCAATCCATGACCTTTGTTTAGAGTTACAAAGATTTTATCAAAACAATGCACAAATCGTATTGTAAACTTTCGCAAATCACTGAGTTTTTGAAATTTCTAGATTTTAATTAATCAAATACCATTGGAAATCTCGATTGGTTTACTTTCATATACAAAAAATTATTTTTCAATCCATGACCCTTGTTTAGAGTTATAAAATTTTAGCTATACAATAAATAAATTGTATGGTAAAATCTTCGAAAATAACGAATTTTTAAAAAAATTTAGATTTTGATGAATTAAATACCGTTGGAAAGCTCTATCAGTTTATTTTCATGGAGAAAAAACGATTTTCCAATCCATGACTCGTGTATAGAGTTACAAATATTTTAGCAAAATAACGCACAAATTGTATGGTAAACCTTCGCAAATCACTATTTTTTTGAAATTTCTAGATTTATATTATTCAAATACCATTGGAAAACTCTTTTTTAGATCTATCAGTTTCTTTCATATACGAATTCTTTTTTCCAATCTATGACCCTTGTTTAGAGTTATAAAGATTTTAGCAAAACAACGCACGAATCGTAACCTTCACAAATCACCGATTTTTTTTAAATTTATTGATTTTTATTAATCAAATACCATGGAAAAGCTCTATCAGTTCTTTCATATAGGTAAAATGATTTTCCAATCTATGACCTTGTTTAGATTTATAGAGATTTTACCAAAACAATGCATAAATTGTGTGTGTTAAAACCTTGGCAAAACACTAATTTTTTAAAATTTCTAGATTTTGATGCATCAAACATTGTTGGAAAGTTCTATCAGTTTACTTTCGTGAAGAAAATATGATTCTCCAATCCATGACCGTTGTTTAGAGTTATAAAGCTTTTAGCAAAACAACGCACAAATCATATTGTAAAACCTTCGCAAATCACTAATTTTTTGAAATTTCTAGATTTTGATTAATCAAATACCATTGGAAAGCTCCGTCAATTTACTTTGATATAGGAAAAATGATTTTCTAATCTAAGATAGAACCAAAACAACACACAAATCGTATGGTAAAACCTTTGCAAATCACTGATTTTTTTAAACTTTCTACATTTTGATGAATCAAACACTGTTGGAAAACTCTATCAATATACTTTCATAGAGAAAAAATAATTTTCTAATCCGTGACCTTTGTTTAGAGTTACAAATATTTTTAGCAAAACAATGCACAAATCGTATTGTAAAATCTTCGCACATCACTGATTTTTTGAAATTTCTTGATTTTGATTAATCAAATACCATTGGAAAGCTCTATCACTTTACTTTCATATACGAAAAATTATTTTCCAATCCATGACCCTTGTTTAGAGTTATAAAGATTTTAGCAATACAATGAACAAATCGTATGGTAAAACCTTCGCAAATCACGAATTTTTAAAAATTTTAAGATTTTGATGAATCAAATACCATTGGAAAGCTCTATCATTTTACTTTCATGGAGAAACAATAATTTTTCAATTCATGACTCATGTATAAAGTTACAAAGATTTTAGCAAAACAACGCACAAATCGTATGGTAAAACTTTCGCAAATCACTACTAGATTTTGATGATTCAAATACTATTGGAAAGTTCTATTAGTTTACTTTCATATACAATTTTTTTTCCCAATCTATGACTCTTATTTAGAGTTATAAAGATTTTAGCAAAAAACGTAAAAATCGCAACCTTCGCAAATAACAAATTTTTATTTATAGATTTTGATGAATCAATTACCGTCGAAAAACTCTATGAGTTTACTTTCATGGAGGAAAACTTATTTTCCAATCCATGACTTTATACACTTATCCTAGCTTATAAACTTGTTGTTTATTGTGATTTGAGCGGATTTCTATTTAATTTTGTATAAAATATTGTGATTGTAGGAAAAATTCGAAATGAAGGTAAATATAACAAAAAGTGAGAATTGGAGCTTAATTGGAGTTGATTGGAAACATTTGAAGATTGACATGATGGCATAGATGTGATAAGAACCATTAAAAGAGCCATTAGAGGAATGTCATAAATTTCGAGAGTAGATTTTAACTTACGAAAAGTTTAAGGACTGAATTGTACATTTCTAAAACCTGTGAAAGACCAAATTCGGATGACTTAAGAGGTTTTGGGACCACTTTGGAAGTTTTGAAATCAATCTTGAAGGACTTGTAGTAAAAAGTGACCAAAATATACAACTTTGAAAGTTTGGGGACCAAATTGCAAATTGATGAAAAATTTTCTGTTTTCTACGGTCCGGCAGCGATTTGCAAACTGCGGTCAAATCGCGGCAAACAGAGAAACGCGATTTTTTGACTTTTTTAAAGTTGAAACTCATAGGTATTTGTGTCTTTTTTGAATTAAAACAAATTGGATGTGCTTAAGACTATATAAAGTCCTAACCTAGGTCAAAAAGGGGGGTGAATTCTTTAGAGAAGACGGAGAAAAGAACGGCGAAGAACGATCAAGATCAAGAGGATTGGAACGTGAAGATCAAGATATCTTGGTGCAAGATAATCAACATCTTTTCATCTTTTCTTCAAAACCCGGTTATGTATTCAAATTTTCTAATGTTTTATTCTTCCCGAATCATGAGTAGCTAAATTCATAGTTTGGATGAACGATGTAACCTAGTTTAATTCTTTAATTTCGAATCTCAAGTTTTGACTTATAAATTGTTTAGGTATTTGATTTTACTTCTTCTCTTAATGCTTGGAATAATTGGCCATTATTTCATTGATCTCGTAGATTGTAATGAACTGAGAAACAAATTTGTTGACGTTGGAAAATAGTTTGTACTGATTCCTAGTCAACTTAAAGATAAGTATTGAGGTCGGTTATGACCGTAGCAAGTGGCAGATAAGTAAGTATATAAGAAGACCTGATTGTATGATCTTTGTAAAAATGCTTTTGTTAAGCAGTTTCATGTCCCCCCTGGAGTACATTTATTTCTCCTAATGCTGAGACAGGTATTAAATGGCCTATCTAGGCTAGGCATTAAATGCCAAGGTAGGCATTTAATGCTTACAAGACATTCCCTTTTTCAGGGCATTTATTGTGAAGGGACGTCTGACATAGGGACATCATGAGTCATTATGATGACGTGAATATGACTTCGGACATATGGGCCGAATTGGCTTTCTCGGACAAGGTCCGACCTGGTTTCTTCTTCAGGTTGACCTTCAACCGACTTCGGGAGAGCATGTCCGGACTGAAAGAAGTTCAGCTGTACCACGGGTCAGCTATCTTGCACTCAAAACTTAGGACAATTAATATTTATCGTGACAGATCCAGTTCGAATATCAACAATTGCCCCCCAAGACCTGTTTTTGACTTCGGGCAAAAGAGGTTTTCAAATCTTGTTGTGGTCTGGGTTCTGCCGTGGCGAAGTACTATCTCTGACAGTTCATTTCGTTCGTTGACACGTGGAACAAGCTTAGTGGTTATGTCAGGTTTTCGCGTGGCTCGAGGGCACGCTTTGCTGGTGTCATTATTGCGGCATTGATGGTGCTGACTCTTTACCTTCCTTGTCTATAAATAGGAGGGGGGGTTCATTTGGAGTTCTTACCTTGAACGCTTTTCTCTTCTCCGAGTTTTATTTCTTCCGAACTAAACGTCAGAGCGTTAGAGACCTTCCGACCTAGAAGTCACTGCGGTTTATTGGATCAGACCTGAGGGTTAGAACGGTCAGTACCTTTTCTCTCTTTCAATTCCTTTCCTTCTTTCATTTCGTTTCGTCCAGTAGCATGTCTAGCGAGTTCGGCAGTGGCAGTGGGGGAGAAGCCATTTCCTGGGGTAGGGGCCAGGAGGAAGAAGTAGAGGAGGTTAGCTCAGGAAGGATGGTAGAGGGGATAAATGAGGATGAGGTCCTCAGTCCGGATCCATTAACAGCTGTCCCTCCCTCGAATAGGTCGTCTCCACAAGCCGAGACGAGTGGTGGGGGAGACATTAGGTCAAGAGGATTAGGTCGGAGGGAGGCGGATGTCGAGGCGGGGATTAGAACGGCCCCGGTTTGGAAGTGTAGATTCTTTCCCTCTGAAGTAAATGAGAAACAACTCCGGGACTGGTATAGGACTTATAGGGTCCCGGATGAGATAGAGTTCCTCGTCCCCAGTCCAGAGGACCGAGCTGACGATCCGTCGTTGGGTTGTGTGGATCTGAACCAGGCCGTACTTGCCGCCGGACTTAGACTTCCATTCCCTAGGATCATTAGGAAGTTCTTGCGTGAGTGGGGAATAGCTCCAACTCAGCTCTGTCCTAATGGTTGGAGGATCATGGTAGGCTTTCTCATCCTCTGGGATAAGCTCGGCTTTCCCCGCCCTTCAGTTAGGGAATTTAACAGCCTTTATTCTTTTAAATCGGATGGGAAGAGGTCGGGCTGGTGGTATGCATCGGTGAAGGCGAGGACGGGAGGTAGCGTCATTACTCAGACCCCGGACTCAATAAAAAATTGGAAAAAGTTCTGGTTCTTCGCCCGAGGTCCATGGCAATTCTCTGCGAACGATAGTAGGCCAGATGTGAACATCCCAGTTCGTTATCACGAACTAAGTAAGGGTATTTCTTTACTTGTTAAGCTCGGTTAACTGCATTCCGTTCTGACCTGTTTTGTTTGTCTTGCTTCTCAGGGTATATTCCTCAAGATCCGACGCCTGAATCCTCAGATAGAGCTCAGAGGGCCAGAAAAATCAGCGAGGACCTCTGATCTAGCAGTGCGTTGATAACTGAGGAGAACTTAGTATCAGCTCGTCTCTCTAGCAGTAAGTTTTTCTGTGCTGGCTACTTGTAGTCTTTTTATGTTAAATAAGTTTAGTTCTGACTTCATGTTGTTCAGGTCAAACCGGTGAAGGAATGAAGGACATTTCGGCTCTTCTCAAGAAAAGGACTCAGGCCGGGAAGGGCAATAGGAAAGCCCCGGCGGACGATCAAATACCTAATGTCCGACCTAGGCCGGAACCGGTTCCGGTCCCTGAGCGCGACTCCAGTCCGGCACGGAGCGTCGAGGAGATAACTTCTTTTCCGGTTCGTGCTGCGCCGTCCTCAAGTTACTGCCCCCGCCCTCCGTCATCGTCGCAGCTCCCGCCCGTGTATCTGGGGTCGACGCCGGAGAAGGACGAGGAGTATCTGAAGCTCCGTGGCTCGATTCCCAAGCCAGTCCGTGACTTCTTCAGGTCAAACTCCCCCACCAGGGGTGATATCGTCGGCCTGCCCTCTTCTGCAAAGAGGACGATAACAGTGGTTGGGAAGAGCTGGACTCCGACCCAGCAGAGGTATTTGGACGGCATGGGGACGGTGGAGTCTATCATTGCGGCCTCGGTCAATACTTCCAGGGCGGCAGTTCAGCTTACCTCGGCCGCCGAGAAAATGGGAAGGTTGCTGGCCGACGTCCAGACGATGAGGGAGGAAGGGAAGAAAGTTCAGGCCGAGCTTGATGAGGAGAAGAAGCTCAGGGCCATCTCCGAGGACGTCCTTATGAGCAAGGACGAGGAGCTGAGGCGGAAGGAGGCTGAGTTGAATGCCATGGCGGCGGAGCTGGAGGAGGAGAAGAAAAATAAGGCCGAGCTTGTGCGAGAGCTGGAGGCCGAGAAGAGGAGCCGGGCTGAACTTGTGGCTTCTTTGGATAAGGTTGTAGACCGGGACGAGGCCGTGGCCGATTTTAAGTCCTCCGATGCTTATCTGGCCGAGCAAGAGATGGTCTACTTCCTTACGATGGAGGAGCTGATTGAGACGGCAGCTGAGAAACGTCCGGACTGGGATGTTCAGTTCCTGAAGGATGAGCTCGTCGAACTGAAGAAGAAATCTACGCTCAATCCTCTATCCTCCGAAGAGGCAGATCAGCCCGGTGCTGAGGATTGAACCTCTGTACTCTCTTTTTTGCTTGTACTGTTTTGAATTTTCTATTGTATTAGAGCAACCTTAGTAATGAACTGGAGTTTATTCGTAAAGTACTGCCCTGTTATTTCGACTTCGGATGCATGATTTCTTCTGCAGTTTGGACTAGCTATTAATCCCGTTCTGTTGCCTTAATTTCAACACAACAACTTAATTTCTAATTTCACAGATCTGACCATGGACTTCTGACTTCGGAGAACGTATTTGACAAATTTAATCCATTGACTTCCAACTTCACAGATCTGACTTTGGACTTCCGACCTCGGAGTCTTGACAAATTTAATCAATTAAATTCCAACTTCACAGATCTGACTTTGGACTTCTGACCTCGGAGTCTTTGACAAATTTAATCAATTAAATTCCAACTTCACAGATCTGACTTTGGACTTCTGACCTCGGAGTCTTTGACAAATTTAATCAATTAAATTCCAACTTCGCAGATCTGACTTTGAACTTCTGACCTCGGTACGTGGGCGATCTGGAACTTCAAGAACGAGGCCCGACCTGTAGTCAATACCAGGTTGGATGGGTGGAGGAGTCCGAACTAAAAGTGTCAGTCCGGACACCAACAATTGCCCCCCAAGTTTCCAGATCGACATAGTGCATTACTGTTTAGGACGGCGTGTGGGACGACCTGAAAGTTGAATTATTTCACATATTTGGGAAAGTAGTTCGATCTCACGGACGAACTCTATTCCTCAGACTAGTTCGGTCTCTTGGACGAACTATATTCCTCAGACATAGTATGTCTGAGATGAATAAGCTTTAGTTTTGGCGTTGGTGACGCAGCACTTACTCCACCCAGCCGGGTCACACGTTCATGTGTTCAAGAGGATTGCGACCTTAGTCATCCCTTGTTAGGTCGGAGCCTTTCTAGGCTTTCAGATTTCAACGTGAGCCCTTTATCTTGTAAAATTTTCTTCATTTCATAAATTTGAGAAACGATTACAAGGTGGAAGCCGTGGCTTCTTTTGACAAAAGTAGCTTACGCCCGTGGGCATAGGTGGATAGTCTTCATTGGTAGTACTTCTTTAGATGCTCGGCATTCCATGGATGCGCGAGTGATAGTCCTTCTGCATTCTGGAGCTCGTAAGCTCCATTTCTTAGAACAGCAGTGATCTTGTAAGGTCCTTCCCAATTTGGGGCGAGCGTGCCTGCTTGACTTTCTTTCGTTGCTAGGGATACCTTTCTCAGGACCAGGTCCCCAGCTTTGAATTTTCGCTCCTTGACTTTGCCGTTGTAATACCTTGCACTTCTTTGCTTGTAGATGGCAGTTTTCAGTTCTGCCTCCAGCCTTCTTTCCTCCAGGAGGTCGAGCTCGGATCTCAAGCCTTCGTCGTTGTGATTTTCGTCAAACGTTCGAATTCTATAAGACGGGAGCTCGAGTTCGACCGGTATGACGGCTTCTGTGCCGAAGGCCAGTGAGAAAAGTGTCTCTCCCGTGCTTGATCGGCATGTTGTTCAATAAGACCATAGCATACAGGGGAGCTCTTCTGCCCAAGCTCCTTTCAGCTCATCCAAGCGTGTCTTCAGTGTATGCTTAATAATTTTATTTATTGCCTCAACTTGTCCATTTGACTGGGGGTGGTTTGGAGTGGAGAAGTGCTTTCTGATATTGAGGTCTTCACAGAATGACCTGAGTCTAGCATTGTCGAATTGCTTGCCGTTGTCTGTGATGATCGAATGTGGGACTCCAAACCTGCAGACAATCGATTTCCATATGAAACCGGTAGTTTTCTGCTCAGTTATTTTGGCAAGCGGTTCTGCCTCTGCCCATTTGGTGAAGTAATCCACGGCAACTATGGCGTACTTAGTTCCACCTCTTCCTACTGGCATGGGACCGATGAGGTCAATTCTCCATTTGGAGAAGGACCACGGACTAAGGATTGAGGTCAGCTCTTCCGGGTGTGTTTTGATTGAGGGACCAAATTTCTGACATTTGTCACATTTCCTCGCGAAATCGATGGAGTCCTTCTTCATTGATGGCCAGAAATACCCCTGCCTCAAGATCTTGAGTGCGAGGGAGTGCCCCCCCAGTGTGGTTGCCGCATACTCCTTCGTGGACTTCACTGAGGGCGTATTTAGCTTCGTTTTCCTTTAGGCACCGCAGTAGAGGGAGCGAAAAGCCTTTTTTGAACAGGATGTTATCGATTATAGTGTACCTTGCTGCCCTAATTCTTAACTTTCTAGCTTCCCCGCTATTTGGGGGTACCTTCTCATCCTCCAGGAATTGGATGATCTCGTCAGTCCAGCTGGAGCTTAGTTCGGACGTGTTGCTAATTTGCTCAGGCTGAGATATAGCTGGGCTGCTGAGTCTTCCAATCGGGATGCTCTCCAGCTCTTCTATGCCCTCGCTGGTAGAAAGTCTTGCTAGTGCATCAGCGAGGCCATTCTGTGTTCTGGGAATCTGGCTAACTTCGACGGTGGCGAATGATTTCAGTTCCTGCTCCACAATGAGTGAGTAAGACGTCATTCTATCGTCTTTGGTTTGGTAGGACTTGTTGATTTGATTGACCACCAGCTGAGAATTGCTGTACACGAGCAGTTTGAGCGCACCCATACCTTTCGCAAACCTTAGGCCGGCAATTAGGGCCTCATACTCAGCCTCGTTGTTTGAGGCACGGAAATTAAATCGTAGAGATTGGCACAGTGGCTCTAGGTCCGGGCTCATCAGGACTACTCCGGCTCCAGCCCGAGTCTCGGTCGATGAGCCATCCACAAAGAGAGTCCAGACTTCCTCCTTTTTGGCACTGGGTTCGTGCTCCGGGCTGAACTCAGTGATGAAGTCTGCGAGAGCTTGACCCTTGATTGCAGTCCGTGGTTTGTAGTGGAGCTCAAACTGGCCGAGCTCAACTGCCCACTTCATAAGTCTCCCGGAGGTATCTGGTTTCTGCAGGACCTGTCTCAGAGGATAGTTTGACAGGACCTGTATTGGATGTTGCAAGAAGTAGGGTCTGAGCTTTCTTGCAGACATGATAAGGGCATACGTCAATTTTTCCATCAGGGTGTAGTTCAGTTCGGCATCGTGTAACGCCTGGCTGACATAGTACACTGGGTGTTGGATGCCCTCGTCCGTCCTTATGAGTACGGAACTAATTGAGTGCTTCGAGACTGCTAAGTAGAGAGTGAGGACCTCCTTCACTAGAGGTTTGGAGAGTAGTGGAGGTCGTGCTAGTTGCCTCTTCAGCTCTTCGAATGCTAGCTGACATTCCTCGCCCCACTTAAACTCATTTCCTCCGCGTAAAGCGTCGAAGAAGGGTTTGCACTTATCGGTCGATTTTGAAACAAAACGACTAAGCGCTGCTATACGCCCAGTAAGACTCTGTACCTCTTTGATCTTAGTAGGGGGCCTCATCTCTTGGAGAGCTCTGATCTTTTCCGGGTTGGCCTCGATTCCTCTTCGGTGGACCATGTACCCCAAGAACTTCCCTGACTTTACACCGAAGGAGCATTTGTTAGGATTGAGCTTCATTTTATATCTCTTCAGTATGGAGAACATCTCGGAGAGGTGCTCCACGTGGTCCATTTCCTTGGTGCTTTTGACAAGCATGTCGTCAACGTACACCTCTATAGTTTTCCCAATGAGTTCGGAGAACATTGAGTTTACCAGCCGTTGATAAGTGGCTCCGGCGTTCTTCAACCCGAAGGACATAACTCGATAGCAGTACAAACCTCGATCAGTGATGAAGGAGGTGTGCTCTTGATCATCCTCATGCATTGCAATTTGATTATAGCCGGAGTACGCATCCATGAAGCTCAGGAGCTCGTGCCCAGTGATGGCATCCACCATTTGGTCTATCCGGGGGAGTGGAAAGCTGTCTTTAGGGCAAGCTTTGTTCAGATCAGTAAAATCTATGCACACCCTCCAAGCTCCGCCGCTCTTTTTTACGAGAACAGGGTTGGCTACCCACCGGGGATAGAGTGATTCCCTAATGAAGCCGCACTTGAGTAGTTTATCGACTTCCTTAGCTAGGGCCTCGTACCTCTCTGGATTGAGAGGACGTCGGCGTTGCTGTTTTGGTTTGACGTCCGGACTGGTATTCAGTCTGTGGCACGAGAGTTTGTGATCAATTCCTTCCATGTCCGCGTGTTCCCATGCGAAGACGTCAGTGTTGCTTTTCAGGAAGGTTGTAAGTTGGGACCTTACTGGTTGTTTGAGTTCCTTTCCGATGTGGAGGACCCTTTCAGGTCGGCTGGGGTCGACCTCTACTTGCTCCAGGTCTTCAACTGGTTCAGCCTTCCGTAGCTCTTGTGCCGACCTGGGGTCGAGGTGACCCAGATCTTCCACTGCGTTCCCATCCAGATCATCCTCGGACTTCCCAGTTGCAAGCTCAGCGTCAGTCCGGATTGTGTTTACCCCTGCTCGGGCAAAGTTGATGTTGCAGCTCCTTGCTACCAGTTGGCTTCCCCGTACTACTCCTACCCCTACCCCATGTGGAGTGGGGAATTTGATGGTGTAGTGATAGATGGACGCGGCTGCTTTTAGCTCATGCAGGATTGGCCGCCCTAGGATGGCATTGTAGTTAGATGGGAGATCTACAATTACAAAATCTGCAATGATCCTCCTGTGACAGGGAGGCAATCCGAGCTCAACCACCAAGGCGATTTGGCCCTTGGGATTTACACAATCCCCAGTGAACCCCTGCAGGGGCTTTGGGAAAGGCCTAACGTGCCGAATGTCGAGATCCATCTGATTGAATGTTATGAGATATAGGATATTTACGGAGCTCCCGTCATCTACCAATGTTCGATGGATGTTGACGCCAGAGACCGGCATAGTAATGACGAGTGCATCCGAGTGTGGTTGCAATACATGGGATGCGTCTTCCTCGAAAAAAGAGAATTTTTCTGCATAAGGGTTAGCTGTTGTACCTGCTAACACTTGGTAGCTATTGTGAGCTTCCCTGGAGGACTTACGGCGCTGTCTCCTTGATCCTTCCAGGTACTGACTCCCACCGACTATCATGTGAATTTCACCTCGTCCGGGTTGAGGTGGAGGTGGAGGTGGTAGTTCAGCTCGGTCATGGACCTGGGAAGGCTCAGTTCCACCAGATGGTCGCGCTAGGAACTCCTTCAGGTGGCCTCGTCTAATGAGGCTTTCAATTTCTCTTTTTAAATCACGGCAATCATCCGTGTCGTGCCCAGCCGATCGATGGTACCTGCAGTATCTCCTTTGGTTTAGCCCTGATGAGTTCGCCTTCATAGGAGCTGGACTTTTGAGGATGCCCTTGCCTTTGGTTTTCATTAGGACATTCTCAAGCGAAGTGTTTAGGATATGGTATCCCTGGTACCTCGGCGTGGTGGGCCTTGGACGCCCTGCATGCTGAAAATCCGGTGTTTTCTTAGGACTCTCATTCTTCTCCGTTTTCAGGTCTTTCTCTTTACCCTTCGTGCTGTCCTTACGATCAGGGCGGTCATTCTCCTGGTCCGAGGTGGCTTCCTCAGCGCCGATGTGTTTTTCAGCTCTAGCCAGGAAGTCTTAGTAGGTAGCAGGTCCGTCTTCGTGAACGGACCACCAGAACCGAGTCCGTGTTCTTAGTCCTGACAGGACTGCCATCAGGGCGGCATCATCTGATATTTTGTCCACCTCCACTATCCTCTTGCTAAATCGATCCATGTAGGACCTCAGTGTTTCAGTTCGGCCTTATTTAATGCTGATAAGGCGCTCTTTCGGGGTGGATCGAGTTCTTGCCCCCATGAAGGTTGAGACGAACTGACCTGAGAGGTCATTCCAGCTTCGAATGGAGCGCGGTGGTAATTTTTTGAACCACCTCATCGCTCTATTCCCGAAGGTGAGGGGGAATGCTCTGCACATGATAGCGTCACTGGCTCCTTGGAGTTCCATCCAAGAGGTATACCTGTCGAGGTGGCCCACAGGATCATTGCCATCCTCATAGCTAGTCAACTGTGGCATTTTCAGCTTCTCCGGCAGAGGTTTTGCCAAGATGTCCTCCGTGAATGGGGAACGCCTATCCGTGGTGACTTCTTCTGAGGTATTCCTTTGCTTCGCTTCCAGTTCGGCTAATCGTTGCTTCATGAGTTCAAGCTCATCCGGAGTGTCCTGTACACTCGAGGCTGCCATGGACAGAGCTTTCTTCTTTCTTTGTGCCTCTTGTTCGTGAGGGACTTGAGAAGAATGACCTAGACGGTCAAATACGCTAACTGACCGTTGCGTGGAAGCTTTCCTGTGGGGACTGGAGCGCACACTTTTTCCTCCCTTACTTTCTGATGGGCTCTTCGCTTCGAAGTCTAGTCTTCATTTTACTCGACGGCTTTTAGACTCATCGTGTGCCGGTGACTCAGCTTCTGAGTCAGAAATTCGTTTGGTAGTGGCTTGATTTCTCTCGAGCCGTTCAATAGCTCGAGTTAGGTATTCAAGCTTCTGTAGGACTGCGTCTCCCTCGGGCACATGTGTTCGAGCCGAGGTTTCTCCCTGTTGTCTACGACGGAAGACCTGGGGAAGGTTGACCTGCTGACTCCCAGTTCTTCCGTGGCTACGAGCCCTTGAGTCATGACTACGACTCATGTTTGGATAATTTTTGAGTGTTTTGGTGTATGGTAGTTGTGGAAAATGGAGAGCCTTTTTAGAAAATGAGCCCCCTCCTTCTAGCGCCAAACTGTTGACGTTGGAAAATGGTTTGTACTGATTCCTAGTCAACTTAAAGATAAGTATTGAGGTCGGTTATGACCGTAGCAAGTGGCAGATAAGTAAGTATATAAGAAGACCTGATTGTATGATCTTTGTAAAAATGCTTTTGTTAAGCAGTTTCATGTCCCCCTAGAGTACATTTATTTCTCCTATTTATAGGGAAATATGTAATGATTCCTTCTATTTAATGCTGAGACAGGTATTAAATGGCCTATCTAGGCTAGGCATTAAATGCCAAGGTAGGCATTTAATACTTACAAGACATTTCCTTTTTCAGGGCATTTATTGTGAAAGGACGTCTGACATAGGGACATCATGAGTCATTATGATGACGTGAATATGACTTCGGACATATGGGCCGAACTGGCTTTCTCGGACGAGGTCCGACCTGGTTTCTTCTTCAGGTTGACCTTCAACCGACTTCGGGAGAGCATGTCCGGACTGAAAGAAGTTCAGCTGTACCACGGGTCAACTATCTTGCACTCAAAACTTAGGACAATTAATATTTATCGTGACAGATCCAGTTCGGATATCAACAAAATTATTAATTTAGACCACGTAGTAAAATTTGACAATTGGATAAAAGGTGGAGATACACTTTTATTATTGTTGCAGTCTGAATTGAATTCCTAGGAGAATTAATGCATCTAATTAAAAAACATTCTGACTACCTAAGTTGACTTAATTAGATAGGACTAATTTGAACTCGAGAGAGGTAAATTAGGTTAAATTCGTGAATTCGACCGAATACAACTTTAGGAACAAAACTTGAGATGAGGAATTAGAGATGACAACTAGGTGAATTCGTTTGTCCAAACGCTTTAACCATCATTAAAGATTAATTTAACTAGTATCTAAATAAGATAGTATTCGTGGGAACGATAATCCGGACTCAATAGATCCACTTTATTACTTTTGTGCGATATTGTACACTTACAATCACAATATTTTTACAACAAGTTTTTGGCGCCGTTGTCGGGAACTATTCTTATTTAATATTAGTTAAGATTAATCGTTAGTGTTAGTTTTTTTTTATTGATTTCTTTTATTATTGTTATTATTACTATTTTCTTTCTTCTTTGTCTATTTCTTTCAAATGACAGATGCTACTAATGCACAACTTGCTGCATTGACAAAGCATGTGGAACTCTTAGTCAGAACACTGGCGCAAAGAATGAATGTCATCCAATCAACTATCATGTGCAAAAACTATAGGGCAACCCACTCGACATTAGATTGTATATTATTGGCCTCTTCAAAACAGGTCAACTTTGTGCTGAATAATACACATTAGCAGTATAATCCTTACTTACAAAGATACAATACAGGTTGGAAACAACACTCAAATTTCAGATAGTCAGATAATCAGAACATTGGTAATCCTAACAATGCTCAGCAAGAAAAAAGACCAAGTTTGGGGGAGATGTTCTAACAGTATATGCAGAAAACTGATAAAGTATTGGAGCAGTTAGACACAAACAATCAAAATCAACAGGCGTCTATCAGAAAATTAGAAACTCGAATTGGCCAGTTAGCCTTACAACTATCAGATAGAACTTTAGGGACCCGACCTAGCAATACTGTAACAAATCCAAAAGAGCAAGTACAAGCAATCACTACCAGGAGCGAGATACAACTGCTAGAAATTCATATGAAAATGCCAGAGAAAAATGATAAACAGTTGGCAATTGAAGAAGAAGAAGCTGGGAAGTAAGATGCAAAATCAAAAGAAGAAGAGTATGTGAAAAAAGAGAAGTGGATCCTAAATGAGCAGAATAAAAAATTGACATTCAATGATATTGCACTTATCAAGCAATTCTTCGACTCACATATTTATTCTAAAATTGATTTTGTGAACAAAGCCGATGAGGAAGTTGAAGTTTTCGTAGTGGTGTTCGATCAAGGTGCTAAACTACAATTATATTTAGCTCAGAAGCACATGTTAAATGTAGAACCCCAAAATTTTAGAATTTATATTTAACTAAGCTAAATAATTCATTAGTGAAATGATGAATTTTAGTATATCAATATTAGGCTCGTTAGATAGCCCATTTTTATTTACGATTAACAGCCCGAGAAAAACTATTTTTGGATAAGTTAAATTCAAGATAAAGACAATTCAAAATTTTTATAGTAAATTGAACTTAAAAGGTACTCTTTTGGGGATAGCTTTTTCGGCCAAAGACTATTCACTATTTGAATTCCAAATTTGTTTCTATCCCTATCTCTATTTCTATCTCTATCTCTCTCCTAATCAATTTACAAATTCAAACAAATCAAAATACCACTTTGTTTCATTTTAGCCTTTTTGATCAACATTCACGTCTTCTTCAAGAGAAAAATAGCAGTTTATTGTGGCACCTTTTTTTGGCAAGCTTTACGTTCAATTTTTCAGTACAATCATTCACAAGAAATAAGGTGAGATGCTATGTGCTATTTGTTAATTTCTACGACTTTCTAATTATTGTAGTTCTGTATGTAAATTGATTACTTAATTTCAGTGCTCCTCCGGGAGAAATCATGAATCAGTTCAATTAAACTTTCGGATTTCAGTTAAACTTTTAGGTTCAGTTAAACCTTTGATTTTCAGTTTATTTGCAGCGCTTGCATGAATTATCATTGTCATGGTGTGATAATTCTTAGTTCAGTTTAGTAAGATAGTTTTATGCATAATTACAATATTTGGACTGTTTGTGAAAATAGCAAGTATCTCACTGAGTATAATTATTTATACTCATCCCTCATTTTAAACAAATTTCAGGTAATAATTAACGTGATGGATGCATGGTGATAAGTGCGTTTTATGCACTTATTTTGACCTTTGAATTAATCATTTATGTCGTCATATAGTTGCTTTTCTACTTAATATAGTTTATTATTGTTTTATTTCAGTTTTGGACTTGTTGGTGAACAATTGGAGAAGTTTGGGCAAAAAGAGCAATGACTTAGAAGATATCTCATAAGTTCAAGGACTCAATTGCACTCAACCCAAAGTTGAGGGACTAAACTGGAGATGATGTAAAGTTGAAGGACCAAATTTGATGTATAAAAAGTTGGAGGACTGAAATGACCAAGACCCAAAGTTGAGGGACTAAACTAGAGATGATGTAAAGTTGAAGGACCAAAATGCAAAACTTGGAAATGTAACAAGCTGGGCGATCGCCCGGCTTAAGGCTGGGCGAGCGCCCAACCGATGGTGCAGTAAGCAGAGACTAAAAACAGCCTCCTGGCCAATCGCCCAGGAATAGCCTGGGCGATCGCCCAGGCCAATTCCGGCTGCGGATTTTTCGTTTTATTTTCTTTCCTTTTTTGAGTCCCAATTCAACTAGGAAACGTTTTGAACGAATTTTTAGGTCTTCTTGGGATATTTTGTGGGACAATAAGAGTAGTATAAATGTGAGTTATTAACTCATATCAAGGGTTGGATTTTTGGGGAGCAAATCAAGAGAAGACGGAAGAGAACAAGAGAACAAGACCTCCTCGACTATCAAGACTTCTTCGAAGATTTCTTCTCCTTCAATCCATGCCGGGTTTTATCAATTCTTTTCTTTTTAGTTTAATCATGTTCTTCTAAGTTTCTTTAGCCAAGGTAGACGATGAAACCTTGTTTTAATTAAGTAATTATTTCATTATTCGTTTAATTCCTTTTTAGGACTTTAACGTTCATGGTTCGTTCTTAACTAGATTAATTAAATATAATTTCTTTCATCTTAAATATCATGTATTTTTGATAGGTAGATATTAGTTTAATTAATCCATGCTTGATGCTTAAATAAGTTTTATTAATTGCTTTTGATTTTTCATCTTCTTTTATTCTTATTGGGATACATAGAATGCTTAGGTAATCTTTGATTCTTTGTCTTCTTTCAATGGAATTTGATATGAAAAATGCTTAAGTAATTTATGTTTGAAGCATAAGGGGAGCCTATATTTGATTTTCTTCTTTTGGACTTAATTGATAAATCTTTAGGGACGACAATAGATTGATTTCGTGTTGTCGTATGTGTTTTCTTTGGGAATTAATGAATGATTAGATGATTGCTAAGTTAGACAATGGTGGATTCCGAAACCTTGGTGTTTTACACTTCTTGATTATTCAATCTCATTATTTTCGCATAATTAGTTATTCTTTAAATTAAATAATTTCAACAAAACTCATTTCGACTCTACTAGCCTAGAATAACAGTTAATTTGGATTAAATTACACCTTCCTCATAGCAGTCTCTGTGGGATCGACCTCGTTTTTACTTATCTATATTCCAGTAGATTCGTACACTTGCGAGTTAATTAAAATTTGACATCAGGTTTTTGGCGCCGTTGCCAGGGACTGCGTCTGAAGGTTAATCTAATCTTAGTTAATTTTACTCTTGACTAGTTATAATTTAGGATTTTATTTTATTTATTTTATTTTCGTTTTTATAAAAAAAAAATTTAAAAATCAAAAATCTTCATTGTGCATGCTTGGTCGTAGATCTTTAGAACTTAAGCTAGAACATCTAGATAGTGAAATTGAAAGGACTTTTCACCAACAAAAACGTGCCACTAATCTAGATAAAATTGAAGGAACTGAAGCAATAGTAGCTATGGGGGATGAAATTGAGGAGAGACCTTTTAGGGACTATTTTAGTCCATTAGCTAATTTGAGCACCTCATGCATACAATACCCTCAGGTCACAGCTAGGAATTTTGAGCTTAAACCGAGTGTGCTTAACTGTCTCCCATCTTTCTATGGTTTAGATAGTGAAGAACCTTATAATCATTTGACTGACTTCTATGCTGTATGTGAAACATTTAAATATGAGAATGTGTCTCCTGATAATGTTAAACTTCGTCTATTTTCCTTTTCTCTAAAAGATAGATCTAGATCTTGGTTTAATACATTGCCTGCAAATAGTATTACTTCTTGGGAACAAATGGTTGCTAAATTTTTGAATAAATACTTTCCTGTTCACAAAACTAATGCTATTCGCAGGGAAATTTTAGAGTTTGTGCAAAGAGACGATGAGCCATTCTATGAAACTCGGGAGAGATTCAACGGGCTTCTTATGAAATGTCCACATCATGGCTATGAAAAATGGCATTTATGCCAATACTTTTTGGAGGGATTGCTACCACATATTCAAGAATGGTTGATGGCCACAAGCGGTGGAGAGCTTATGTCTAAGAATGCTACAGAGATCTGGACCTTCTTTCAAAAGCAAGCTGACAATTCACAACAGCGGAGCCGATCCTCTAGAACTGAACCAAAGAAAAGAGGTATCTATGAAATTCGCAGCAGTGAACCTAGCTCAGAAATCAAGGAAGTCAAATGCATGATAGAGGACATCTCTCGCAAATTGACCTCATTGACAGCCAATAGTCCTCTAGAACCAGAAGCAGGTGCTGAGCAAGCTAATGCCCTCAACATGATGAGGAAGCCTCCTTACAATCCTTACTCCAACACCTATAACCTAGGTTGGAGGGACCACCCCAATTTTTTTTGGTCACAGGGTAATCAACAGGATAATACAGCAGGTCAAGCCCCTTAGCAGCCTACCAGACAGTTCAACCAAAACTTCTCACAGCCTAAACCATGGGAGGAGGCAATTCAAAACTTGACAAAAGCTACACAAGCTGCTTTGGAGCATCAGAATCACACCATCACTGAGTTCAAGAAGGAAGTGCGCACTAGCCAGAACTCACAAGCACAATCCATTTCCAATATGGAGAACATGATGGGGCAACTGGCTTCATCAGTACAACAGCTGGCAACAACCATTGAAAAAGGTAAATTCCCAAGTCAGCCATTTCCTAATCCTAAAGGGATGCACAATATTGGGACAGATTCAAGTAACCAACATGAAGAGGCTAAGGCCATCATGACTTTGAGACGGGGCAAACTGGTTGACAACAAAGTGGATCTTTCAAAGCAAAACACACCTCAACTAATTTCTCCAGGTAATACCTCAACTGATGATTCAGTCCAAGAAGCTCACAAAGAAGACAATGAGCCATCCTACATCCCAAAAGCCCCATTTCCTCAGAGGCTGACAAAGGTAAAGCAAGGTAATTCTATCAATGACATGATGGACATCTTCAAGCAGGTAAACATAAATATCTCTTTACTTGATGCTATTAAGCAAGTTCCTGCCTATGCTAAATTTTTAAAGGACCTATGTACTAAAAAGAGACAATTACATGTACGTAAAAAGGCATTTTTAACTGAACAGGTTAGCTCAATAATTCAAAGCAATACCCATCCTAAATTTAAAGACCCAGGTTGTCCTACTATCTCTTGCATCATAGGAAACCATAAAATTGAGAAGGCATTGTTAGATTTAGGAGCTAGTGTCAATCTTCTTCCTTACTCTGTGTACATGCAACTTGGTCTAAGCGAGTTAAAACCAACATCTGTTATTTTACAACTTGCTGATAGATCTGTGAAAGTACCTCGTGGCATTGTTGAGGATGTTTTGATACAGGTTGATAAATTTTATTTTCCTGTTGATTTTATTGTACTTGATACTCAACCTATTCGAGACTCCACCAAGCATATTCCTGTGATTTTTGGTCGTCCTTTTCTAGCCACATCTAATGCTGTAATTAATTGCATGAATGGTGTCATGCAGCTGTCCTTTGGCAACATGACAATTGAATTGAATGTCTTCAATGTCAACAGGCAACCACATGACAACGAGGATGTTGCTGATGTTGATATGATAGAAGCATTGGTTGATGACTCTTGTATTTCAACTAATTTTGATGATGCGTTAATGATGTGTCTAACCCATTTTGGTACAGATTTTGATGTTGATGATGCTATAGATGAGGTAAACACTTTGCTTGAGTCAACACCTGTCATGGATACAAGTAAGTAGAGACAGAAAATTGAGCCACTTCCACTAAGTGAGAAGAAGAACATCCCATCAGTTCAACAACCACCGAAATTAGAGCTCAAAGCATTGCCTGACACTTTGCAGTATGCATTCTTAGGAGAGGCAGAAACTTTACCTGTAATTATCTCTTCTGCCCTTGATGATGCACAAAAAGGTAAGTTGTTAGGTGTTTTAACTGAACATAAAGAGGCGCTAGGTGATGTCAAATTTTAATTAACTCGCAAGTGTACGAATCTAGTGGAATATAGATAGGTAAAAACGAGGTCGATCCCACAGAGACTGCTATGAGGAAGGTGTAATTTAATCCCAATTAACTGTTATTCTAGGCTAGTTGAGTCGAAAAGATTTGTTGTTGAAGTTGTTTAATTAAAAGACTAAAGAAGTAAGCTACTAAATGAATTGAGAATTCAAGTTGTGTAAAAACACCAAGGTTTCAGAATCCACCATTGTCTAATTTAGCAATTATCCAATCATTCATTAATTCCTAAGAAAAACACATACGACAACCCGAAATCAATCTGTTGTCGTCCCTAAAGATTTATCAATCAAGTCCAGAAGAAGCATATCAAATATAGGCTCCCCTTATGCTTCAAACATAAACCACTTAAGCGTTTTTCGTATCAAGCTCAATTGAAAGAAAACAAAGAATCAAAGAAGTTCTAAGCATTCTATGTATCCCAATTCGAATAGAAGATAACGAAAAATCAAAAGCAATTAATAGATCATATTATATCACCAAGCATGGATTAATTAAATCAACATCTAACTATCAAAAATACATGATATTTAAAATGAAAGAAATCATATTTAATTAATTTAGTCAAGAACAAGCCATAAACGTTAAAGCTCTTAAGAAGGAATTAACCGAATAATTAAATAGTCACTAAATCAAGACAAGGTTTCATCGTCTACCTTGGATAAAGAAAATTAGAAGAACATGATTAAACTAGAAAAACAATAAATGATAAAACCCGGCATGGATTCAAGGAGAAGAAATCTTCGAAGAAGTCTTGATAGTCGAGGAGTCTTGTTCTCTTGATCTCTTCCTTCTTCTCTTCCGTCTTCTCTTGATTTGCTCTCCAAAAATCCAACTCGTCGATTTCGCCAAATTATTGCTCTTTTCGTCCATTCTTCTCCAATTGTTCACAAACGCGTCCAAAACTGAAATAGAACAATAATATACTAGATAAGTAGAAAATCAACTATATGACGACATAAAAGATTAATTCAAATGCCAAAATAAGTGCATAAAACGCACTTATCAAACACCCCCAAACTAAACCTTTGTTCGTCCTCGAACAAAAACAAAACTAAAATAGATTTCAACTAAGCTAATTGATTCCACGAAAATCTGTCAATGTTAAATTCCTTACCATATGCCTCAAGTTCGAAAATAAAGCAACACTTTTCGAAGGATATCAAACAACAACACAAAAATTTTGACTTATCTGATGCTCGACCTTGTGTGAGTGTGTGAATAGCCAAACATTGAACTTATGCATGTATTAGACCATGACCAATATTGTGTTGTTGACATTTTAGCAATCCCGAACCCTTTGTAGTCATTTATTCCTTACACCTCTCGTAAGTTATCACACTTCTAAAGCTTTTCTCTCAAATCCCGAGGTGTTCTAGCGAAGTTGGTTTCTATGGATCATCACAATGCTCTTTCTTTTCAACGAAAGTGGTAAAACTTAGCACTTGTATTCTGAGAATTAGAATGGTGAGAGGTTTCTAAATTCTCATCTTCAGTCTCTAAGGTTCTAATCTAGCAATCCTTCCTGAGCACTTCTACTTTTTTTTTATTTAACTCCTGTTAACAGTCTTACATCCTGTGCAATACTTCTCTTTCACTAGCTTTCTGTGTGACCCTTGTAGCGAGCTTTGGGTCGATGACTCCCAAGTCAGATGACCATAGGGCACCAGGTTTGAAAAAAACCCTAGCAGACTTAATTGCTCGAGTCCCACAGGCTAATAGAGGAGTGAAGATGTAAATTTATAAATGTCGCTCTCTTTTCTTTTTCTTTTTTTTTTTTTTTTTTTTTTTTTTTTTTTTTTTGATACAGGACTCATGTAGCGAGTTTGGGCCGATGACTCCCAAGTCAGATGACCATAGGGCACCAGGTTTTAAGATACCCTTACAGGCTTAATTGCTCGAGTCAAATATTTCATTTAATTTTTATCAGCTACAAATAGTGCTCAGTTCAGATTCCTTGACTATAACCCATTCAACCAAAGATGAGACCTAGAAAACCCAAACCATCAAAAGTCTTAAAACAAAAGTAGTAACTTTAACACCCCCAAACTGTTCTCAAAACAGTTTAGTCACTAGCTCTAAGAATGTAGGAACGGAATGTTTCATCATGATACTCAGTCAATAATATCAACACAAACACGCAAGTCATGTCTCCAATAAACGATAAGTCAAAGTGGCCATGTGCTTTCTTAATCAGGTCTAACATAGATAAGTAATCAGATAAAAGAATGAGTTCAAGTGTTGTCTAATAGTCGACTAAAAATGTGCTCAATTTGAACAGATATCATCATTGGCGGTAGGATATTCAACAGCAACCAGACAAATTATATATTTTTTTTTTGTTTTAAAACTATTTCAGTTATACAGACCAGAATGATAAGCAAATCGGAAGTTCTTAAGTAACATGATATTTTATAACCCACCCCCAAACAAAAACCTTACATTGTCCCCAATGTAAGAATAACATAAAGCACAGAGTAGGAGAGAAAAGATCAGTTACTCCCCAGGGATAGAAGTGGAGAAGAAGCATCTGGCAGGCTGAAAGATGTGGAACACCGTGGACACCGCAGGATCAGTTGCACAAAAGCAGTCCTAAAAGAAAAAACAGAGAAAACAACAAACAAAAACAACGAAAGCAAAAATTGGTTTTTTTTTTTTTTTTTTTTTTTTTTTTTTGTAAATTTTTTTTTTTTTTATAAAAACGATTTTCAAGAAAGAAGGGCAGGATCACCCAAATTAATTTCTTCCTCCCCCTCGCGAGAGTGAAACTCCAAGTATAGTTTTAAACGTTGGCCATTAACCTTAAAAATATCACCATTTGTTGGGTTTTCAACCTCAACAGCTCCATGGGGATAAACAATGCGAACAATAAAAGGACCTGACCATCTGGAGCGTAGTTTACCTGGAAATAAATGCAGGCGAGAATTATATAAAAGTACTTTCTGACCTGGACTGAATGATTTTCTAACTATGTGCTTATCATGAAAGACCTTCATTTTGTGCTTGTAAATCTTAGCATTCTCATAAGCATCGTTTCGAATTTCTTCAAGTTCAGCTACCTGCAATTTCCTTTTTGACCCTGCTTCCTGCATATCAAAATTGAATTTCTTAATGGCCCAATAAGCACGATGTTCTAACTCAACCGGAAGGTGACAGGCTTTCCCATACACCAATCTATAAGGGGACATCCCAATGGGTGTTTTACAAGCTGTCCTATATGCCCATAAAGCATCAGTGAGTCGTAAAGACCAATCTTTTCTATCAGGTCGAACTGTTTTCTCTAAAATATGCTTGATTTCACGATTTGAGACCTCAACCTGACCACTAGTCTGTGGATGATATGGGGTGGCCACTTTATGTGTGATGGAGTATTTTGCTAAAAGGGTTTGAAAATGTTTATTGCAAAAGTGAGATCCCCCATCACTGATAATGGCTCGTGGAGTGCCAAAGCGAGAGAAAATATTGCTTTTCAAAAATGCCACTACGCTTTTGTGATCATTGGTCCTACAAGGAATTGCCTCGACCCACTTAGAAACATAATCGACCCCAACTAATATGTAAAGATAACCAAAAGATGGAGGAAAAGGTCCCATGAAATCAATCCCCCAGACATCAAAAAGTTCAACTACGAGAATAGGATTAAGCGGCATCATGTTTCTTTTTGAAATGCTTCCCATGCGTTGACACCTATCACATGAAGAACAAAAAATATGAGTGTCACGAAAGAGAGTAGGCCAGTAAAAACCACATTGCAAAATTTTGGAGGTAGTCTTTTTAGCACTGAAATGGCCTCCACACGCGTGGTCATGACAGAATGATATAACACTGTGGAATTCAATTTCTGGGACGCATCTCCTTATGATTTGATCAGCACAGTACTTAAACAAGTAGGGATCGTCCCAAAAGAAATTCCTCACTTCAGCCAGAAATTTAGTTCTATCCTGTTTAGTCCAATGTTCTGGAAGTTTGCCTGTAACAAGATAATTAACAATATCAACAAACCAAGGCACAACATCAATATTCATGAGCTGTTCATCTGGAAACAACTCATTTAATGGTAATTTATCCTGCACAGAGTCAAGCACAATTCGAGATAAATGGTCAGCCACAACATTTTCAGACCCCTTTTTGTCCCTAAATTCAATATCAAATTCTTGCAAAAGCAAGACCCACCTAATCAATCTAGGTTTAGCATCTTTCTTAGTTAGAAGATATTTGAGGGCAGCATGGTCAGAAAAGATAATAACTTTACACCCTACAAGATAAGATCGAAATTTATCTAAAGCAAATACTACTGCTAGCATTTCTTTCTCTGTAGTAGAATAATTTAATTGTGCATCATTAAGAGTTCTACTAGCATAGTAAATAACAGAAGGCAACCGATCTAATCTCTGTCCTAAAACTGCTCCTACAGCATAATCAGATGCATCACACATAAGTTCAAAAGGCAAAGTCCAATCAGGTGGTCGAATAACAGGTGCAGTGGTCAATACTTTCTTGAGATGTTCAAAAGCTTCTAAGCATGAATCATTAAAGATAAAAGGTATATCCTTAACAAGTAAATTGCATAAGGGTCTAGAGATTTTACTAAAATCTTGAATGAAACGTCTATAAAAACCCACATGCCCAAGGAAAGATCTTACTTCTTTTACTGATTTTGGAGGTGGAAGATTGGAGATAAGATCAACCTTGGCTTTGTCAACCTCAATACCATTGCTAGAAATAATGTGGCCAAGAACAATACCTTGTTTCACCATGAAGTGACATTTTTCCCAATTTAGTACTAAATTCTTTTCCTCACATCTCTGCAAAACTAAAGTTAGATGGCGCAAACAATCATCAAACGAGTCACCATACACAGAAAAATCATCCATAAACACCTCAAGAAACCTCTCAACCATGTCAGAAAATATACTAAGCATGCATCTTTGAAAGGTAGCAGGTGCATTACACAAACCAAATGGCATTCGTCTATATGCAAAGGTTCCAAAAGGACAAGTGAAAGTAGTTTTCTCTTGATCTTCTGGAGCTATGGGAATTTGATTGTAACCTGAATAACCATCTAAGAAACAATAATAATCATGCCCTGCTAGTCTATCAAGCATTTGATCAATGAATGGAAGAGGGAAGTGATCTTTTCTAGTGACTAAGTTCAATTTCCTATAGTCTATGCATACCCGCCATCCTGTAGTTACTCTAGTTGGAACCAATTCATTGTTTGCATTAGTAACTACAGTGATACCTGATTTTTTTGGGACAACATGCACAGGACTTACCCATTTGCTATCAGAAATAGGATAGATAATTCCAGCATCTAACAACTTAAGGACTTCAGTTCTCACAACATCTTTCATGTTAGGATTTAACCTACGTTGCATCTCTCTAGTGGACTTAGAATTTTCCTCAAGATGAATATAGTGCATGCAATCTACAGGATTAATACCTATTATGTCAGCAATGGTCCAACCTAGCGCCTCTTTATGTTCAGTTAAAACACCTAACAACTTACCTTTTTGTGCATCATCAAGGGCAGAAGAGATAATTACAGGTAAAGTTTCTGCCTCTCCTAAGAATGCATACTGCAAAGTGTCAGGCAATGCTTTGAGCTCTAACTTGGGCGGTTGTTGAACTGATGGGATATTCTTCTTCTCACTTAGTGGAAGTGGCTCAATTTTCTGTCTCCACTTACTCGTATCCATGACAGGTGTTGACTCAAGCAAAGTGTTTACCTCATTTATAGCACCATCAACATCAAAATCTGTACCAAAATGGGTTAGACACATCATTAAAGCATCATCAAAGTTAGTTGAAATACAAGAGTTATCAACCAGTGCTTCTATCATGTCAACATCAGCAACATCCTCGTTGTCATGTGGTTGCTTGTTGACATTGAAGACATTCAATTCAATTGTCATGTTGCCAAAGGACAACTGCATGACTCCATTCCTGCAATTAATTACAGCATTAGATGTGGCTAGAAAAGGACGACCAAAAATCACAGGAATATGCTTAGTGGAGTCTCGAACAGGTTGTGTATCAAGTACAATAAAATCAACAGGAAAATAAAATTTATCAACCTGTATCAAAACATCCTCAACAATGCCACGAGGGACTTTCACAGATCTATCAGCAAGTTGTAAAATAACAGATGTTGGTTTTAACTCGCCTAGTCCAAGTTGCATGTACACAGAGTAAGGTAGAAGATTGACACTAGCTCCTAAATCTAACAATGCCTTCTCAATTTTATGGTTTCCTATGATGCAAGAGATAGTAGGACAACCTGGATCTTTAAATTTAGGAGGGGTGTTGCTTTGAATTATCGAGATAACCTGTTCAGTTAAGAATGCCTTTTTACGTACATGTAATTGTCTCTTTTTAGTACATAGGTCTTTCAAAAATTTAGCATATGCAGGAACTTGCTTAATAGCATCAAGTAAAGGGATATTTATGCTTACCTGCTTGAAGATGTCCATCATGTCATTGATAGAATTACCTTGCTTTACCTTTGTCAGCCTCTGAGGAAATGGGGCTTTTGGGATGTAGGATGGCTCATTGTCTTCTTTGTGAGCTTCTTGGACTGAATCATCAGTTGAGGTATTACCTGGAGAAATTAGTTGAGGCGTGTTTTGCTTTGAAAGATCCACTTTGTTGTCAACCAGTTTGCCCCGTCTCAAAGTCATGATGGCCTTAGCTTCTTCATGTTGGTTACCTGAATCTGTTCCAATATTGTGCACCCCTTTAGGATTAGGAAATGGCTGACTAGGGAATTTACCTTTTTCGATGGTTGTTGCCAGCTGTTGTACTGATGAAGCCAGTTGTCCCATCATGTTCTCCATATTGGAAATGGATTGTGCCTGTGAGTTCTGGCTAGTGCGCATCTCCTTCTTGAACTCAGTGATGGTGTGATTCTGATGCTCCAAAGCAGCTTGTGTAGCTTTTGTCAAGTTTTGAAATGCCTCTTCCCATGGTTTAGGTTGTGCGAAGTTTTGGTTGAATTGTCTAGGCTGCTGAGGGGTTTGACCTGCTGTGTTGTCCTGTTGACTACCCTGTGACCAAGAAAAGTTGGGGTGGTCCCTCCAACCTGGGTTATAGGTGTTGGAGTAAGGATTGTAAGGAGGCTTCCTCATCATGTTGAGGGCATTAGCTTGCTCAGCACCTGCTTCTGGTTCTGGAGGACTATTGACTGTCAATGAGGTCAATTTGCGAGAGATGTCCTCTATCATGCACTTGACTTCTTTGATTTCTGAGCTAGGTTCACTACTGCGAATCTCATAGATACCCCTTTTCTTTGGCTCAGTTCTAGAGGATCTGCTCCGCTGTTGTGAATTGTCAGCCTGCTTTTGAAAGAAGGTCCAGATCTCTGTAGCATTTTTAGACATAAGCTCTCCCCCGCTTGTGGCCATCAACCATTCTTGAATATGTGGTAGCAATCCCTCCAAAAAGTATTGGCATAAATGCCATTTTTCATAGCCGTGGTGTGGACATTTCATGAGAAGCCCGTTGAATCTCTCCCAAGTTTCATAGAATGGCTCATCGTCTCTTTGCACAAACTCTGAAATTTCCCTGCGAATAGCATTAGTTTTGTGAACAGGAAAATACTTATTCAAAAATTTAGCAACCATTTGTTCCCAAGAAGTAATACTATTTGCAGGCAATGTATTAAACCAAGATCTAGATCTATCTTTCAGAGAAAAGGGAAATAGACGAAGTTTAACATTATCAGGAGACACATTCTCATATTTAAATGTTTCACATACAGCATAGAAATCAGTCAAATGATTATAAGGTTCTTCACTATCTAAACCATAGAAAGATGGGAGACAGTTAAGCACACTCGGTTTAAGCTCAAAATTCCTAGCTGTGACCTGAGGGTATTGTATGCATGAGGTGCTCAGATTAGCCAATGGACTAAAATAGTCCCTGAAAGGTCTCTCCTCAATTTCATCACCCATAGCTACTATTGCTTCGGTTTCTTCAATTTTTATCTAGATTAGTGGCTCGTTTTTGTTGGTGAAAAGTCCTTTCAATTTCACTATCTAGATGTTCTAGCTTAAGTTCTAGGGATCTACGACCAAGCATGCACAATGCAGATTTTTGATTTTTGAAATTTTTTTTTTTTTTAAAAATTAAAAAATAAAAACGAAAATTAAATAAATTAAATAAAATCCTAAATTATAACTAGTCGATAATAAAATTAACTAAGATTAGATTAACCTTCAGACGCAGTCCCAAGCAACGGCGCCAAAAACTTGATGTCAAATTTTAATTAACTCGCAAGTGTACGAATCTAGTGGAATATAGATAGGTAAAAACGAGGTCGATCCCACAGAGACTGCTATGAGGAAGGTGTAATTTAATCCCAGTTAACTGTTATTCTAGGCTAGTTGAGTCGAAAAGATTTGTTGTTGAAGTTGTTTAATTAAAAGACTAAAGAAGTAAGCTACTAAATGAATTGAGAATTCAAGTTGTGTAAAAACACCAAGGTTTCAGAATCCACCATTTTCTAATTTAGCAATTATCCAATCATTCATTAATTCCCAAGAAAAACACATACGACAACCCGAAATCAATCTGTTGTCGTCCCTAAAGATTTATCAATCAAGTCCAGAAGAAGCATATCAAATATAGGCTCCCCTTATGCTTCAAACATAAACCACTTAAGCGTTTTTCGTATCAAGCTCAATTGAAAGAAAACAAAGAATCAAAGAAGTTCTAAGCATTCTATGTATCCCAATTCGAATAGAAGATAACGAAAAATCAAAAGCAATTAATAGATCATATTATATCACCAAGCATGGATTAATTAAATCAACATCTAACTATCAAAAATACATGATATTTAAGATGAAAGAAATCATATTTAATTAATTTAGTCAAGAACAAGCCATAAACGTTAAAGCTCTTAAGAAGGAATTAACCGAATAATTAAATAGTCACTAAATCAAGACAAGGTTTCATCGTCTACCTTGGATAAAGAAAACTAGAAGAACATGATTAAACTAGAAAAACAATAAATGATAAAACCCGGCATGGATTCAAGGAGAAGAAATCTTCGAAGAAGTCTTGATAGTCGAGGAGTCTTGTTCTCTTGATTTCTTCCTTCTTCTCTTCCGTCTTCTCTTGATTTGCTCTCCAAAAATCCAACTCGTCGATTTCGCCAAATTATTGCTCTTTTCCTCCATTCTTCTCCAATTGTTCACAAACGCGTCCAAAACTGAAATAGAACAATAATATACTAGATAAGTAGAAAATCAACTATATGACGACATAAAAGATGAATTCAAATGCCAAAATAAGTGCATAAAACGCACTTATCACTAGGTTGGACCATTGCTGATATAATAGGTATAAATCCTGTAGATTGCATGCACTATATTCATCTTGAGGAAAATTCTAGGTCCACTAGAGAGATGCAACGTAGGTTAAATCCTAACATGAAAGATGTGGTGAGAACTGAAGTACTTAAGTTGTTAGATGATGGAATTATCTATCCTATTTCCGATAGCAAATGGGTAAGTCATGTGCATGTTGTCCCAAAAAAATCAGGTATCACTGTAGTTACTAATGCAAACAATGAATTGGTTCCAACTGGAGTAACTACAGGATGGCGTGTGTGCATTGACTATAGGAAATTGAACTTAGTCACTAGAAAAGATCACTTCCCTCTTCCATTCATTGATCAAATGCTTGATAGACTAGCAGGGCATGATTATTATTGTTTCTTAGATGGTTATTCGGGTTACAATCAAATTCCCATAGCTCCAGAAGATCAAGAGAAAACTACTTTCACTTGTCCTTTTGAAACCTTTGTATATAGACGAATGCCATTTGGTTTGTGTAATGCACCTGCTACCTTTCAAAGATGCATGCTTAGTATATTTTCTGACATGGTTGAGAGGTTTCTTGAGGTGTTTATGGATGATTTTTCTGTATATGGTGACTCGTTTGATGATTGTTTGCGCCATCTAACTTTAGTTTTGCAGAGATGTGAGGAAAAGAATTTAGTACTAAATTGGGAAAAATGTCACTTCATGGTGAAACAAGGTATTGTTCTTGGCCACATTATTTCTAGCAATGGTATTGAAGTTGACAAGGCCAAGGTTGATCTTATCTCCAATCTTCCACCTCCAAAATCAGTGAAAGAAGTGAGATCTTTCCTTGGGCATGCTGGTTTTTATAGACGTTTCATTCAAGATTTTAGTAAAATCTCTAGACCCTTATGCAATTTACTTGTTAAGGATGTACCTTTTATCTTTATTGATTCGTGCTTAGAGGCTTTTGAACATCTTAAGAAAGTGTTGACCACTGCACCTGTTATTCGACCACCTGATTGGACTTTGTCTTTTGAACTTATGTGTGATGCATCTGATTATGCTATAGGAGCAGTTTTAGGACAGAGATTAGATCGGTTACCTTCTGTTATTTACTATGCTAGTAGGACTTTTAATGATGCACAATTAAATTATTCTACTACAGAGAAAGAAATGCTAGCAGTTGTATTTGCTTTAGATAAATTTCGATCTTATCTTGTAAGGTGTAAAGTAATTATCTTTTCTGACCATGCTACCCTCAAATATCTCCTCACTAAGAAAGATGCTAAACCTAGATTGATTAGGTGGGTCTTGCTTTTGCAAGAATTTGACATTGAATTTAGGGACAAAAAGGGTTCTAAAAATGTTGTGGCTGACCACTTATCTCGAATTGTGCTTGACTCTGTGCAGGATAAACTACCATTAAATGAGTTGTTTCCAGATGAACAACTCATGAATATTGATGTTGTGCATTGGTTTGCTGATATTGTTAATTATTTTGTTACAGGCAAACTTCCAGAACATTGGACTAAACAGGATAGAACTAAATTCCTGGCTGAAGTGAGGAATTTCTTTTGGGACGATCCTTATTTGTTTAAATACTGTGCTGATCAAATTATAAGGAGATGTGTCCCAGAAAGTGAATTCCACAGTGTTATATTATTCTGTCATGACCACGCATGTGGAGGCCATTTCAGTGCGAAAAAGACTACTTCCAAAATTTTGCAATGTGGTTTTTACTGGCCTACTCTTTTTCGTGACACCCATGTTTTTTGTTCTTCATGTGATAGGTGTCAACGCATGGGAAGCATTTCAAAAAGAAACATGATGCCGCTTAATCCTATTCTCATAGTTGAGATCTTTGATGTCTGGGGGATTGATTTCATGGGACCTTTTCCTCCATCTTTTGGGTATCTTTACATATTAGTGGATGTCGATTATGTTTCCAAATGGGTCGAGGCAATTCCTTGTAGGACCAATGATCACAAAAGCGTAGTGGCATTTTTGAAAAGCAATATTTTCTCTCGCTTTGGCACTCCACGAGCCATTATCAGTGATGGGGGATCTCATTTTTGCAACAAACATTTTCAAACCCTTCTAACAAAATACTCCATCACACATAAGGTGGCCACCCCATATCATCCACAGACTAGTGGTCAGGTTGAGGTCTCAAATCGGGAAATCAAGCATATTTTAGAGAAAACAGTTCGACCTAATAGAAAAGATTGGTCTCTACGACTCACTGATGCATTATGGGCATATAGGACAGCTTTTAAAACACCCATTGGCATGTCCCCTTATAGATTGGTGTATGGGAAAGCCTATCACCTTCCGGTTGAGTTAGAACATCGTGCTTATTGGGCCATTAAGAAATTCAATTTTGATATGCAGGAAGCAGGGTCAAAAAGGAAATTGCAGGTAGCTGAACTTGAGGAAATTCGAAACGATGCTTATGAGAATGCTAAGATTTACAAGCACAAAATGAAGGTCTTTCATGACAAGCACATAGTTAGAAAATCATTTAGTCCAGGTCAAAAAGTACTCTTATATAATTCTCGCCTACATTTATTTCCAGGTAAGCTATGTTCCCGATGGTCAGGCCCTTTTATTGTTCTCATTGTTTATCCCCATGGTGTTGTTGAGGTTGAAAACCCAAAAAATGGTGATTTGTTTAAAGTTAATGGCCAACGTTTAAAACCATACTTGGAATTTCACTCTCGCGAGGGGGAGGAGGAAATTGATTTGGGTGATCCTACCCTTCATTCTTGAAAATCGTTTTTTTTTAAAAAAAAAAAAACAAGAAAAAACGTGCAAAAAAAAAAATAAATAAATAAAATAAAATAAAATATTTTGCTTTCGTTGTTTTTGTTTGTTGTTTTCTCTATTTTTCTTTTAGGACTGCTTTTGTACAACTGATCCTGCGGTGTCCACGGTGTTCAACATCTTTCAGCTTGCCAGATGCTTCTTCTCCACATCTATCCCTGGAGAGTAACTGATCTTTTCTCTCCTACTCTGTGCTTTATGTTATTCTTACATTGGGGACAATGTAAGGTTTTTGTTTGGGGGTGGGTTATAAAATATCATGTTACTTACAAACTTCTGATTTGCTTATCATTCTGGTCTGTGTAACTGAAATGGTTTTGAAATAAAAAAAAAAAAACAAAACATTTGTCTGGTTGCTGTTGAATATCCTACCGCCAATGATGATATCTGTTCAAACTTGAGCACATTTTTAGTTGAATACTAGACAACACTTGAACTCATTCTTTTGTATGAATTCTTATCCATGTTAGACCTGATTAAGGAAGCACATAGCCACTATTGACTTATCGTTTATTGGAGACATGACTTGAGTGTTTGTGTTGATATTATTGACTGAGTATCATGATGAAAATTCCGTTCCTACATTCTTTGAGCTAGTGACTAAACTGTTTTGAGAACAGTTTGGGGGTGTTAAAGTTACTACTTTTGTTCTAAGACTTTTGATGGTTTGAGCTTTCTGGGTCTCATCTTTGGTTGAATGGGTTATAGTCGAGGAATCTAAACTGAGCACTACTCGCAGCTGATAAAATTAAATGAAATATCTGACTCGAGCAATTAAGCCTGTAAGGGTATCTTAAAACCTGGTGCCCTATGGTCATTTGACTTGAGAGTCATCGGCTCAAAGCTCGCTACATGAGTCCTGTATCTAAAACAAGAAAAAGAAAAGAGAGCGACATTTATAAATTTACATCTTCACTCCTCTATTAGCCTGTGGGACTCGAGCAATTAAGTCTGCTAGGGTATTTTCAAACCTGGTGCCCTATGGTCATCTGACTTGGGAGTCATCGACCCAAAGCTCGCTACAAGGGTCACACAGAAAGCTAGTGAAAGAGAAGTATTGCACAGGATGTAAGACTATTAACAGGAATTAAATAAAAAAAAAAGTAGAAGTTCTCAGGAAGGATTGCTAGATTAGAACTTTAGAGACTGAAGATGAGAATTTAGAAATCTCTCACCATCCTAATTCTCAGAATACAAGTGCTAAGTTTTACCACTTTTGTTGAAAAGAAAGAGCATTGTAATGATCAATAGAAACCAACTTCGCTAGAACACCTCGGGATTTGAGAGAAAAGCTTTAGAAGTGTGATAACTTACGAGAGGTGTAAGGAATAAATGACTACAAAGGGTTCAGGATTGCTAAAATATCAACAACACAATATTGGTCATGATCTAATACATGTTTAAGTTTAATTTTGGCTATTCACACACTCACACAAGGTCGAGCATCGGATAAGTGAAAATTTTTGTGCTGTTGTTTGATATCCTTCTAAATGTGTTGCTTTATTTTTTAACCTGAGGCATATGGTAAGGAATTTAACATTGACATTTTTTTTCGTGGATTCAATTAGCTTAGTTTAAAGCATGTTTTAGTTTTGTTTTTGTTCGAGGACGAACAAAGGGTTAGTTTGGGGGTGTTTGATAAGTGCGTTTTATGCACTTATTTTGGCATTTGAATTAATCATTTATGTCGTCATATAGTTGCTTTTCTACTTAATCTAGTTTATTATTGTTTTATTTCAGTTTTGGACTTGTTGGTGAACAATTGGAGAAGTTTGGGCAAAAAGAGCAATGACTTAGAAGATATCTCATAAGTTCGAGGACTCAATTGCACTCAACCTAAAGTTGAGGGACTAAACTGGAGATGATGTAAAGTTGAAGAACCAAATTTGATGTATAAAAAGTTGGAGGACTGAAATGACCAAGACCCAAAGTTGAGGGACTAAACTAGAGATGATGTAAAGTTGAAGGACCAAAACGCAAAACTTGGAAACGTAACAAGCTGGGCGATCGCTCGACTTAAGGCTGGGCGAGCGCCCAACCGATGGTGCAGTAAGCAGAGACTAAAAACAGCCTCCTGGGCGATCGCCCGGGAATAGCCTGGGCAATCGCCCAGGCCAATTCCGGCTGCGGATTTTTCGTTTTATTTTCTTTCCTTTTTTGAGTCCCAATTCAACTAGGAAACGTTTTGAACGAATTTTTAGGTCTTCTTGGGATATTTTGTGGGACAATAAGAGTAGTATAAATGTGAGTTATTAACTCATATCAAGGGTTGGATTTTTGAGGAGCAAATCAAGAGAAGACGGAAGAGAACAAGAGAACAAGACCTCCTCGACTATCAAGACTTCTTCGAAGATTTCTTCTCCTTCAATCCATGCCGGGTTTTATCAATTCTTTTCTTTTTAGTTTAATCATGTTCTTCTAAGTTTCTTTAGCCAAGATAGACGATGAAACCTTGTTTTAATTAAATAATTATTTCATTATTCGTTTAATTCCTTTTTAGGGCTTTAACGTTCATGGTTCGTTCTTAACTAGGTTAATTAAATATAATTTCTTTCATCTTAAATATCATGTATTTTTGATAGTTAGATATTGGTTTAATTAATCCATGCTTGATGCTTAAATAAGTTTTATTAATTGCTTTTGATTTTTCATCTTCTTTTATTCTTATTGGGATACATAGAATGCTTAGGTAATCTTTGATTCTTTGTCTTCTTTCAATGGAATTTGATATGAAAAATGCTTAAGTAATTTATGTTTGAAGCATAAGGGGAGCCTATATTTGATTTTCTTCTTTTGGACTTAATTGATAAATCTTTAGGGACGACAATAGATTGATTTCGTGTTGTCGTATGTGTTTTCTTTGAGAATTAATGAATGATTAGATGATTGCTAAGTTAGACAATGGTGGATTCCGAAATCTTGGTGTTTTACACTTCTTGATTATTCAATCTCATTATTTTCGCATAATTAGTTATTCTTTAAATTAAATAATTTCAACAAAACTCTTTTCGACTCAACTAGCCTAGAATAACAGTTAATTTGGATTAAATTACACCTTTCTCATAGCAGTCTCTGTGGGATCGACCTCTTTTTTACTTATCTATATTCCAGTAGATTCGTACACTTGCGAGTTAATTAAAATTTGACATCACATGGCGGGTTGGTGAAGTTGTCAAGCCAATGGTTGCCAAATAAAATTAGTTTATTTATAATGCTTTAGTTAATAAGACGATTAGCGTCATAATTTCAAGTTTATTTACATTCGACAATCTATTTTCCTTTAATGTTTATGAATTAACCAATTGTTTGGCAATTGGAATTTTTCTTCTATTATTAAAGTCACTTTTCCGCAATAATTTAATGTTTATGAATTTTATTAACACTCCAAAACCTTAGAAATTTCGGGGCGTTACATTAAATTTTTGGAGGATAAACGAAAAATGGTGCAAAGTCAATAGATGCAAGTAAAGCAGGTCCTCCAAAGTACTATTTAAAGTGTCGTAAAGCAACCAGACAATAAGTCGAGCTCTAGACTATAAATCGAGCGCTTAATGGAAGACAACCCATTTTTCTATTCCTTATATGTTTATTGCATTCAGACGTCGTTTCCACGCCTTTTGATTCGGGTTCACTCTTTCTTTTTTTATTTATTTAACTTTCTTTTGTCACATTGAGGACAATGTAGATTTTAAGTTTGGGGGTGAGACTTTATTATTTTCATTATTGTTATGTGTGTGTGTGTGTTGTGAAAATAAAATTTGTGTGCTTGTATGTTGGATAGTCTTGCCAGCTTATGATGATATTATTTGAAACTATTATCAATTCAAAGATTACGACTAGGTGATGCTACATATGTCTTTTATATGCTATACTTATCTGTGTGAGATATGATTAAGTGTAAGCAAAATAATCATGAACATAACTAACTTTTGTTGGTATATTGAATAGAATATAATAAAAGAATAGTGAACATAAGATGTGAAAACCAAAACCACCAATTGACAACTAAATTATCCGACCAGTTGAAAGGATAGTTTGGAGTGGTTAAACCAATGCAGAAGATATTTAGATAGGTGTTGATTCCATGCTTGAGTAATAATTGTGTGGAGTGTATTTGGCTACCAAGTAGAATCTAGGTATTGACCGGATGCTAAGAATCTAATCCCCGCTTATTTATCTTGCCAAAAAAAAAAAGAAAGGCTTTGCACTTGTATTATCTTATACATCTCTTCGAAGTCTATTTGACTTGAGTGATAAAGTCCGTAGGAGTTCTCAAAACTAGGTGCCCCAAGGTCTATCAGACCAGGGAGCCATCGACCTAAAGCTCACTACAATGGTCATCTAGAAAGCTTAAGGGAGTGAGGTCTTGCACAAAAGATTATTTAAAAAAAAAACCAAAAGCAAGATTGTGCCTTTGTGTGGATAACTTGGAGATTTAGATAACTAGTGGGTTTGACTTACCTAGTGGAAGCTTGATGGTCGAAGCATTTAATAAAAGGAGAATCTTCACAGATCTAGATAGCAACTGTATTGGCTAGACCTAACCAAATTTTGAGCGATAAAAGAATAAGTATTTTGAGGGCAACTTTAGAGTTAACACCTAGGGTGAGAGAATGAATATCAATATGGAAGTGTGTATTCTTACGAGAGAGAAAGGAAATACTTGACCATTGGGGGTGGAATATTACCAACATAAAGGTTTATGTTGATTTGATTGACTATGCGCACACACATATATCAATCGAGCATCGGATAAATAAAAATTGATTTTGGTAGCATAATTTAGAAGTTTTTTATGAATTGTTTGATTGTTTCAAAAACCCGAGGCAAACACTGCAAGCTATCTGTTATAATATATTTTAATATTATTTACTTGATTCTTTAAGTAGATAATCTTGATCAAGACGAACAAGTGTTTAAGTTTGAGGGTATTTGATAAGTGTATTTTATATACTTATCCTAGCTTATAAACTTGTTGTTTATTGTGATTTGAGTGGATTTCTATTTAATTTCGTATAAAATATTGTGATTGTAGGAAAAATCCGAAATGAAGGTAAATATAACAAAAAGTGAGAATTGGAACTTAATTGGAGTGATTGGAAGCGTTTGAAGATTGATATGATGGCGTGGATGTGATAAGAACCATTAAAAGAGCCATTAGAGGAATGTCACAAGTTTCAAGAGTAGATTTTAACTTACGAAAAGTTTAAGGACTGAATTGTACATTTTTAAAACCTGTGAAAGACCAAATTCGGATGACTTAAGAGGTTTTGGGACCACTTTGGAAGTTTTTAGAAGTTTTGAAATCAATCTTGAAGGACTTGGAGCAAAAGTGACCAAAATATACAACTTTGAAAGTTTGGGGACCAAATTGCAAATTGATGAAAAGTTTACTATTTGCCACGGTCTGGCAGCGGTTTGTAAACCGCGGTTAAACAGAGAAACGCGATTTTTTGACTTTTTTAAAGTTGAAACTCATGGGTATTTGTATCTTTTTTGAATTAAAACAAGTTGGATGAGCTTAAGACTATATAAAGACCTAACATAGGTCAAAAAGGGGGGGTGAATTCTTTGGAGAAGATGGAGAAAAAAACGGCGAAGAAAACGAAGAACGACCAAGATCAAGATTATTGGAACGTGAAGATCAAGATATCTTGGTGCAAGATAATCAACATCTTTTCATCTTTTCTTCAGAACCCGGTTATGCATTCAAATCTTCTAATGTTTTATTCTTCCCGAATCATGAGTAGCTAAATTCATAGTTTGGATGAACGATGTAACCTAGTTTAATTCTTTAATTTTGAATCTCAAGTTTTGACCTATAAATTGTTTAAGTATTTGATTTTACTTCTTTTCTTAATGCTTGGAATAACTGGCCATTATTTTATTGATCTCGTGGGTTATAATGAACTGAGAAGCAAATTATTAATCTAGACCACGTAGTAAAATTTGACAATTGGATAAAAGTTAGAGATACACTTTTATTATTGTTGCGGTCTGAATTGAATTCCTAGGAGAATTAATGCATCTAATTAAGGATCATTCTGACTGTCTAAATTGACTTAATTAGATAGGAATAATTTGAACTCGAGAGAGGTAAATTAGGTTAAATTCGTGAATTCGACCGAATACAACTTTAGGAACAAAACTTGGGATGAGGAATTAGAGATGACAACTAGGTGAATTCATTTGTCTAAACGCTTTAACCATCATTAAAGATTAATTTAACTAGTATCTAAATAAGATAGTCTTCGTGAGAACGATAATCCGGACTCAATATATTCACTTTATTACTTTTGTGCGATATTGTACACTTGCAATCACAATATTTTTACAACAATGACCCTTGTTTAGAATTATATAAATTTTAGTAGAACAACGCACCAATCGTACAGTAAAACCTTCGTAAAACAGTAATTTTTTGAAATTTCTAGATTTTGACGATTCAAATGCCACTCGAAAGCTCTATCAGTTTACTTTCATATACAAAAGACTATTTTCCAATCCATCACCCTTGTTTAGAGTTATACAGATTTTAGCAATATAATTCACAAATCGTATGGCAAAATCTTCGTAAATCACGGTTTTTTAAAAATAACTTGATTTTAATGAATCAAATTCCGTTGGAAAGCTCTATCAGTTTACTTTTCATGGAGAAAAATTGATTTTCCAATCCATGACTCGTGTATAGAGATACATTGATTTTAGCAAAACAATACACAAATCGTATGGTAAAACTTTCGCAAATCACTACTTTTTTAAATTTCTAGATTTTGATATTTTAAATTCCATTGGAAATCTCTACCAGTTTACTTTCATATACGAATTTGTTTTTCCAATCTATGACCATTGTTTAGAGTTATAAAGATTTTTGTAAAACAACATACAAATTGTAACCTTCGCAAATCACTGATCTTTTAAAATTTATAGATTTTAATGAATCAAATACTGTTGGAAAGCTCTATCAGTTTTCTTTCATGGAGAAAAAATTGATTTTCCAATCCATGGCCATTGTTTAGAATTATATAAACTTTAGTAGAACAACCCACCAATCATACGGTAAAACCTTCGTAAATCACTAATTTTTTTAAATTTCTAGATTTTGATTAGTCAAATGCCATTCAAAAGCTCTATCTGTTTACTTTCATATACAAAAATTTATTTTCCAATCCATGACCCTTGTTTAGAGTTATTAAGATTTTAGCAATACAATGCACAAATTGTATGGTAAAACCTTCGCAAATCATAGATTTTTAAAAATTTCTAGATTTTAATAAATCAAATACCGTTGAAAAGATCTGTTAATTTAATTTCATGAAAAAAAAATGATTTTTCAATTCATGACCTTTGTTTAGTCTTAAAAAGATTTTAGCAAAACAACGCACAAATCCTAAGGTCAATCCTTCGCAAATCACTGATTTTTTGAAATTTCTAAATTTTGATAAATCAAATACCGTTGGATAGCTATATCAATTTACTTTCATGGAGAAAAAATTAGTTCTCTAATCCATGACCCTCGTATATAGTTATAAAGATTTTAGCAATATAATGCACAAATCGTATAATAAAACTTTGGCAAATCACGGATTTTTTAAAATTTCTAGATTTTGATGAGTCAAATAGCATTGGAAAGATCTATCAGTCTACTTTCATGGAGAAAAAACAATTTTCCATTTCATGATTTGTGTATAGAGTTACAAAGATTTTAGCAAAACAACGCACAAATTGTATGGTAAAACCTTCACAAATCACTGTTTTTTTGAAATTTCCAGATTTTGATGATTCAAATACCATTGGAAAGCTCTATCAGTTTACTTTTATATACGAAAAAATATTTTCCAATCTATGATCGTAGTTTAGAGTTATAAAGTTTTTAGCAATACAACGCACAAATTGTAACCTTCGCAAATCACTGATTTTTTAAAATTTCTAGATTTTGATGAATAAAATACAATGGGAAAGATCAATCAGTTTACTTTCATATAGGAAAAATAATTTTCCAATCCACGATCTTTGTTTATATTTATATGAATTTTACCAAAACAAAGCACAAATCATGTGTGGTAAAATCTTGGAAAATCTCTAATTTTTTAAAATTTCTAGATTTGGATGAATCGAATACTATTGGAAAGCTCAATTAGCTTACTTTCATTGAGAAAAAATGGATTTTCCAATCCATGGCTCGTGTATAAAGTTACAAAGATTTTAGCAAAACAACGCACAAATCGTATGGTAAACATTTGCAAATCACTACTTTTTTGTGTAATGCCCCGGATTTTCTCAACCCGGAGGGTCACTAAAAAAGGCTATGTTTAATAGGAGTAATTGTTACTCTAAAAATCTCATGCCCTAAAAACTTAATTATAGTTTAACATAGGACAATTTTCTTTTTGGACACGTTAAGACCATTTCTCTTAACTATTGAAAGAAAGATCTGTAAATGCTTAAGATGTTGTTCTATACTGTCTGAATAGATAAGAACGTCATCTATATAAACTATTGAGAATTGTTGATATGGATTGAAGATATCGTTCATGATCTTTTGAAACTTAGAGGGAACATTTTGAGACCGAATGACATGACATTCCATTCATATTGGTCGAAAGGAACATTGAATGATGTTTTGTATTTGTCTTTCTCATCAATTTGAATATGCCAAAAACTTGATTTAAGATCATATTTTGAAAAAATAACAGCATTGAGAAGTCGATTTAGAAGATCTTTCTTTTGAGGCATTGGGTATCTAATCCATTGGAGTACTTGGTTGAGAGGCTTATAATTGATGACAAGTCTAGGAGCTCCTCTTTCAATTTCTCCCTGATTATTGACATAGAAGGTAGCACAACTCCATGGAGATTTACTAAGCCTTATTAGTCCTTTTTCTAAGAGATCATTGATTTTCTTTGTACAGTAATCTAAGAGTTCTTTGTTCATTTGAATTGGTCTTGCTTTAGTGGGTATTTGTTTGTCACTAAAATTGAGAATATAAAGAAGGGTAACAACGTGTTTCTTCATATTCCAAAAGGCATTAGGTATGGTAGAGCAAATTTCAGTTCTAATGGCTTTATCAATTCTAGCAATTTGATCTTTTATTTGCTTATTTTCTAACTGTTCTAAAACCCTTGAAAACTTGATACCTTCTTTTAAATATTTTATGTGTTGTTTTTTGAGTTAATATTATTTATTATCTTTGTAATTGAATGTTCTTTGATCAAATTGATATCTTTGATAATAGGAGGATTAGTAAATTCAAAGAAGATCTCTTGATCGAGATACTTTGATTTTAATCATTTCTTAGTAACGGTGATTGGATATAATTGAACTAAGAAGGGAGTACCAAGAATAACTTCTTGGTCAAGGTCTTTGACGAGGTAGAAACTACTTTTGAAACAAATATTTCTATTGCAAACATGAGCTTTTGTTAGTTTGTAATTGATATTGAGACTTTTACCACTTGTACCATAAAGATTTTCAGTAGTTTTTTCAAAATATTTGGTAGGAACGAGACATTCTCTAATACAATTTTGATCTGCTCCTGAGTCTAAAAAAACTCTGGTTTTGATTTTAAATTCTTTATTGATTATTATTGTTGTATTAGTGTACCATTTTTGTAAACGTATTTGACTGATAATGTTCATTGATTGCTCTTCGTCAAGGTGATTTTGAACTTGGAAAGGTATTTGAGAAGTTCTGTCGTCTTCACTAGAAGAACTAGAAGATAGAGAGAGCATAGCTTTTCCTTTATCAAGAGAATGAGAGTAAGCTTTGATGATAGAGACTTCAAACTTGAGATCAGAAAGCTGTTTCTCAAGTTGGGATATTTGACCTTTCATTTGATTAACTTCACTATGTAAATATTGACTAGAGGAAAGTTTATTGGGTTTTTTGAATCTTTTGAAAACGTCTTTGAGATTATAATTAATCTGAGGAGGTTTCTCTTCCTCTTGTTCGATGAGATAGGCGAATTTTTGTTTAAGATCGGGATATTGAATTTGATCAGTGATCTCTTGAATTAACTTCTTTTTCGAAGTTAAAACATTGATAGAATTTGTTTCACAAATACAGTTATCTTTGCAATTGCAAATTTTTTTGGAACTGGAGGATTGAGAAGAAAAAGAAGAATCATAGCTACAATCAGAATCTTCTTGTAGATTAGAGATGATTTTTTTGGACTATGAAGAGTCAGAAGAATTGATAAAATTTAAAAGCTGAGCTTTTAATTCGTTATCAATTTGAATATTATTGATCTTTCTTCTTAAATGACACTTGTTAGCGTAATGTCCCTTCTTTTGACATTTCCACCAAGTAGTGTTTGAAGGATCACGAATAGGAGGGTCTTTGGTAGATTTGTCTTTTTTAAAGTCGTCTCTTTTCCTTTTGTATTTGTTATATTTATGGAATCTTTTTTTATTATAATTTCTTTGTTTCATGTAGTAATCTGGGGTGAAATTTTTCTTAAAGAATTTTTTGTTTTTATAATATTTTTGTGGTTTTTTGTGGCTTCTAGAAGGTGGATGGATTCGTTCATATCTATATTGTTCATAGAAAGATCCAAGTTCTTTCTTTCCTTCCATTCTGTCGGACTTAAGCTTTGCTTTGAGTTTTAAATCATTGCAAAGAGATAGTCCTTCTTTGTTGATAAATCCAATGAGTTGTCCATATGTGAGATCTTCATATGGTAAGATTGAATAATCAGTTTTGATGGCTTCTCTAACATTTTCTGCAAAAATTTTAGGAAGACCTACAATGAACCTTTCTTTCCAAAAGGCAGAATTGCAGTCGTTACGTATCATGACCTTTTGAAGAAAAATGTATTTATACCATCTAAAATCTTGAAGTTTTGGGCATATGAGATTCATCAGAAGTTCAAAAGACTTTTCAACAAACGTTGAAGGCTCACCAACGAAATGTTTGATTATTGTATACAAAAGAGTGTAAACAACATCTTGTTTACTAGGATCCGAAGGGTTATCTCCATCATTTTTGACGGCTTTTAGGACTTTATCGCGATCTTGTTGAGAAAGATAATTATTCCACCAATCTTTTAATTGACCAGTGAAACCACATATTAAGTTTGTATTATTTCCTCTAGCGGTATAAGCGTTAGTGGCCATTGACATTTCTCCAATTAATTCAATAATTTGCTGTTCAGTCATACCATCAATATTCCATGATATAATTTATAATCCAGAGTAAAATATTTTTAGGGTGCCTTGGCTCTTCGCTGAGCATGTTAGGAAAAGTTGGCCTGGAATAGAAATGAGAGAGATTATGGGTTCCATAATTTTCTTGTTTGAGTTTGTTAATTTTTAATTCATCGAATTGCTCTTGAATTTCATCAATAGAGTCAATAACATTGATTCTATTCGTTGATTCATTTCCTTTGAGTTGTTTAGCAATTTCATTAAGGATATCTGAGGGATTTGTTCCAAATTGAACCTTTTCATTATTAGGTTTAAAGAGGGTATTTTTGCTTAAAATTTTCTCTTTTCCCTTTTCCTTTTCCTTAGGTCCATTTTGCTCAATTTTGACTGGCTGATCAATTTGGTTTAATTGAGTTGCGACTGAATGAAGCAGAATATTTGTATAATTGTTTTGTTGTTAGATATTTTTAATATCTTTTATTGTTGGGTTATCGTTCTCTCCTTTACACAAATCTGTTTAAGAGGAGAAGCGATAACTTTGACATCTTCCTTATGAATAAGAATTTCTTCAAGGGGATGATGCATAGATTGGAAAGTATTCCCAGATGAAGTTTTCCAAATTTTTAACTTACTATGAGTATTGTTAATAGTAGGTTTTTGTTTAAAAGTTTTGATATAGGCCCATTCGAAGAAACTAATGTCTTCAGGGGATATATAGGAATAAAATTCTTCCAAAGGAATTGTTCTTTCTTCTTTTGAGTGTAACATTTTCAAAGTTTTTCGAAAAGATTTAACAATTGGGTCTTTATCTTTTTTGAATTCACGTTTTCAGTCAATTGTGGAACAAATAATGTTTAATTAATTTCTTTGAGATCTCATATCTGAAAGAGTAGGAGATTCAGAACCAAGTTGGTTCGAATCTTCGTCTTCTTCCGAATAATGAGTTTTTGGAAAGTTAGGAGTAATATCAACACCTTTGAACTTTTCAGAGGGTTGTTTTTCAATTTGTTTGAAAGTTTGGAAAGATTCGGGATGAGAGGAACTAAAAGAGAAACGAGATGACGATGAAGGAGCAAATTGAACTTGTACACTTCTATTTGGCAACTTGGTTATTTCTCTTAATTTTGTTCTTGGAACTTCTCTAACTGGAAGTTGTTCATTTTCAAAAGTCCAGAGAGAGTTTTGAGTAACTTGATCCCAAGATAGTTTTCTGGGGATAGCAACATTTGAATAAAGAAGATTAACTTCAATTAAGAGAGTTTCATTTTTGGGTGAAGATTTGAGAGCTTTTGGGCTAATATTTGTACTCATGAATTTATAATAAATGTGATAGATAATGCAGATGGCCTTAGATTTGACATCCATATCAAGATTCTTAGTTTGTATATCTAAACACAAGGATTTCATGATTGAGTCATCAAATAGATCCATTGAAAAGTTTGGAAAACAATTACAGCAAACTGGACCACTTTCTAAGTTGGATTCAATTATTGAAAGTAACGAACTAGAGAATTTTGACCATATCTTATCTCTAAGAGTAATAAATATTGGAATATCTAATCCAAGACTAAGCAGAGGCTTATCAACAACTTGAACTAAACCAACATGTAAGAATTTGTATTTTTGCCAATGATTTAAGATAGTCTCCCTAGAGACTAATCTTAAAGTATCTGAGTTTTGTTTAATTGATATAGATTGTTCACATGTTTTAATAGCATAATCTTGTTTGAAATCAAATCTTCCAATTTAATAGATTGTTTTTTGATCTATTTTAGGGATTGACCAATTCTGAAGCCTTTGTTCAATTTCTGCTATTTGAATTTCTCTAACATTGAGGCTTTCTTGAATCTATATCTTCATTTTCATTATCAAAGAGATCTTCACTTGAACTACGCATGCTACGAGATCTATTTAACCAAGACCTAGACCAAGACATGATGAACAAAATTTGGTATCATAGCCAAGTTCAAGCTATGATGAGCCGAGTGAGCTACCTTCTTCTGTCAAATAAGTTCTCTATGTTGGGAGCGTTGGAGTATCCTGGAGTCTCTGGAGCGATGGTCAGCTGAGGATAGTGTCCCGTTAAGGTGGTCTCGTCGTGATTGAGTATTACGTCAACCAACCTATCGTGTGTATATATATATATATTATCATTGTCTCTTTTCCTTCTCATAGACTCGTCTGTGTTGCGTGTAATATTTTTCTGACAACACCACACCTCTATACTCCCCTCATTTTCCTCTATCTCCTCCACTCCATCGAAGATGAAGATCAGTTTCCAATTATGGGATTTTAGATTACTGACCCAATTCTCTTTCTTTGCTGTCCCAAACAAAGAACCCTCCCTCGTTCATCTTGCACTTAAGGAAACGACATAGTCTCTCTCTCTCCGAAGGTAAATTCGTCAGTGTAAAATTTTAGTTATTTTTCTTCCATCTCTTTGGTCATTACACTCTTTGGAAATGAATAACATATTTTTTCTATTTTACAATTATTTTCAAGTTTCAAATTTATTAAATTTGGTGATCTCGGTAATAATTGGTACTAAATGTAATTTGGGTGTAGTGGTAGTTTTTTTGAGTTCTTGTTTATTCAATTACCCATTTATGCACGAAGGAAGAGTGCATGGTTTTGAGTTTTGTCCTAAACTGATATTGTTATGTGTTTTTTTTTGTACCTGCTAATGAGCTTTGGAAAAAAAAAGAAGCTAAAGAGAAAATATGATTGGGTGTATACTCAATAGCAGGAGTGAAATGTTCTTATTTTGTATGTGATTTTATTTATTTTTATCTATTGTATTATACATCTGCTAAGTAAAATTGTTATTTCTCAACACGAAGAGTTGTGACTTGTTAAAGCAGTCTAAATTTCACGTGCAATCTAGAAATTTCAACTTTGTGTGCTCGAATCGAAATGAAAGCGATTCATGTGGTCCTAAAACTGAGCCGAGCAATATAGCAAATATTTCAGTCATTTATGTTTGGAATATTTTATTTTGGACATCGTAAAAGAAATCTTCTTCACCATTCAAATGGTGTAAGCATTTTTCTATTAGTTCCATAAGTTTCATGGATTTGAGTTCATCATGTAGATGAGTTTCCCTAGTCAAATCAAGGAGCCTAGATGCGTTTGTTTTACGATGGTAGTTGAATTGGGTATCCATTCATTTATGTATGTTCTTCTCTTTATTCTTTTTGGCCTCATTCAATTATTTGTACAGTAAAGGAGTAATTATGCGTCAAAAAAGATTTTCTTGGAGTTAATTGATATGCATGTTGAAGAAGATTGAACGCTATTGCACCTTAGAATTCTTCTGTTTTCAACTAGTACTTTATTATTTTCTGGAGACGGTGATGAGTGCAAACGATAGCTTCTCCATGTATGGGTAGCGAGTCTCCGCTCCGATGAGGTAGTAAACAGGCAGTTGGTGTTCTTCTTCTTAGACTAAGACCGAGCTTACAGACTCCGAAGATACAGCTAGGTAGAGCAATAAAGCCTATCCTAATTTAGGCTTTGATTGTAGGGGAGCATGGCCTAAATGTTCCTTTAGGGCCTGGAATGCAGATTCGTATTCCATTGTCCATTCGAATCTATTACCTCCTTTCAAGATTTTGAAGAAGGGGAGGCACTTAGCCGTGGCTTTTGAGACAAACCTGCTAAGGGCTGTCATTCTGCCTGTGAGGCATTGCACATCTTTTGGCCTCCTGGGCGACCTCATTTCGATCAAAGCTCTAATATTCTCTGAGTTGGCCTCGATCCCCCTTTGGTTCACCATATAGCCTAGGAACTTCCGTGAGGCAACTCTGAAAACGCATTTCAGAGGATTGAGCCTCATTTTGTAAGCTTTGAGGATCTGTAAAGTCTTTTCTAGGTGCTGCACATGGTCTTCGACTTTTAAGCTTTTAACCAGCATGTAATCCACGTAGACTTCCATGGTGGAACCAAGCTGATCAGCAAACATTTTGTTGACGAGCCTCTGGTACGTAGCCCCGACGTTCTTTAAGTCGAAGGGCATGACTTTGTAACAGTAGAGGCCCTTGTCTGTCACAAACAATGTGTGTTCCTCGTTCGGTGGGTACACAGGAATCTGGTTGTAGCCTGAATAGGCATCCATAAAGCTTATGAGCTCATGTCCAGAAGTGGCGTCCACCAGCTGATTAATCCAAGGCAATGAGAAGCTATCCTTAGGACACGCCTGGTTGAGATAGGAGAAGTCTATACAAATTCTCATTTTTCCACTTGACTTTTTCACCAAAACTGGATTGGAGACCTACTTAGGATATCGGGCCTCTCGTATGAAGTTACTTTGCAGGAGTTTTCCAACTTTCTTTTTCAAGGCCTTGTATTTTTCCAGGTTTAACGGCTTCCTCTTTTACCTGTGTGATGGATATTTAGGATCGACATTGAGATGGTGACAACTTACTTTTGGGTCGATCCCAACCATATTCCTGTGTTTCCATGTGAAAATATCTAGATTGTGGCAGAAGAACCTTTTCAGACCCTTCTTGGATTCTTCGAGGATGTCCTTTTCTACTTGGAGCCTCCTTGTTGGATCACTAGGATCCGCCGTGAAGCTTTCCAGCTCCTCGACTAATGAAGTCTGGGAGTCAACTCCCGTTATTCTTGGATCGATGTCCTCGGGTACCGTAGCTTCTTCCATTCTGATATCCCCCGGTGCCTCTTCCAAGGCTACTGCCATGTCAACGTCTAAGAACGCCATGTTTATTTCTTTTTTTTCTGCCTTTCTCAAGGCATTTCTATAGCATTTTCTAGCCTCAGGCTGGTTGCCTCGCACAATGGCTATGACTCCTTCTGTAGGGAATTTCATGCAGAGGTGGTGAATGGACATCACGGCCCAAAGTTCTTTCAGGGCTGGTCAGCCCAGAATCTCATGGTAGGCTGACCTTCTGTTTACTACTAAAAATTCCATGAAAGTGTGGGCAGCTAGAGGCTCCTTTCCCATTGTAACGGCTAGGCACACTCCATTTCGGGGTTACGCAATCACTTGTAAAATCGTAAAGAGGCTCGATGGAAGGTTCCAATGATGTGTCTCTGTTCATCTGCTCATAGGTGCTTAAGAAGATGACATTGACGAAGCTGCCATTGTCTACAAGCATCATCTCCAATCCATTCCTAGCCACTACTACCCTTACTACCAGGGCGTCGCAGTGGGAGTAGTGGACACTCCTCATGTCCTTCTCTGTAAAGGTGAGAGGGTCTACCTTCTTTGATCCTGAGGGTTGACTGTTGATGAGCCAATTGGTCATCAGTGTCCCTTCAGCTTCTTTGGCGTAACTTTTCTGGGCATTCCGAGTTTGGCCTCCAATATAAGGACCTTCGTAAATGGTGTCTATTTTCTGGATGAGGGCCTTTTCAGGACCTTTGATTAAGCTCGACTGTGGGCCTCCCTTTAGTCGAGGTTGCCTTTTTGGTCTTCTGAGATTATGCCTTCTCTGTTTTTCTTAGCCTATTGGCCTCCTATCCTACTACTAGAGGCATCTGTCATGGAACGCGGACTGACGACCCCTTATTGGGGATCAAACCCCACGTTGTTGATCTGACCCACGTCTGGGGCCAATGTTTGCTCCTATTCTATTTACTAGGTTTTCCACCGCCTGACACTTCTCTGTGCTATGGCCTTAGCTCTGGTGAACCCGACATTAGCTAGCGGGTATCTCTTCTTGGGAGAAGAGGCATTGGTGGCGCACTAGTCCCTATGTCGTAATATGTCGGAGGGGGCATACTATAATTATAGAGCCCGGTAGTGGAGCCTGAAGCCCTAGGGTTGTATAGGGAGAAGTAGGCCCTCTTGTACAAAGGCCACGTAGCTCATCCTAACATTTGGATCGAATGGATAGTCCCTTCGACCCTGACTTTGTTGGGGGAGGAGCTGCCATGGCCTTGGCCATATCCGACTCTTGGCGCTAGGTTAGCACCCACTCCACCAAAATTCCTATGAAGGATCATATTCTCATTTGTGATCTCCGCGGTGATCATCTCTACCAGTTGGTCGAATGTGTCTAGGTTTTTGTTGCAGACATCCCTCCAGAACGGGAGGTTTATGTCGAATCCCGTTTTTAAAGCGGATAGGGCTTCAACATCGGTTATCCTCTCGCAAAATAGCATTTCTTTATTTAAGAGGCTCAAGTAGCTTTGTAGTGGCTCATTCAGTGTTTATCTTACGTCATAGAGACGTTGGACCGGGGCCAAAGCAGGCTTCTGTAACGAGAAGTAATTGATGAACGTTTTTTTTAATTCGGGCCAGCGGGAAATACTTCCAGCGACGAGCTTGTTATACCATCTCTCTATTTTGTACATGTTTACGTGGTCCAAAAGATCTCCCTTGCCAGTGTAAGGAGTGATTTTAGGCACGTGGAACTCGTGAGGGATAGACGCATTCCTAATCCCTGCCGAGAATGGTAAGTTCTCATCATCGTCGTCTATTTCAAATGACCTTGTTGGCTTGGGATTTTCTCTCTTGACGTTCATTCTCTCCCCCTGCTGGCCATCCCCATAGTATTGGAGATGTTGGTACATAGGCTGATGAGGCGGATAGGGTTGGAAGTTAGATTTTCTCCTGGCCCCGGCCTCTTTCGTTCTCCTTTCCCACTTTGGGGGACTCTGAGGCTGATCTCTCATCAGGAGGCTCATCTGGGGTCCATTTTTGGGTCCCTGTTCACCTAGTCTTTCAAAGACACTTGCAGACATCGTTGGTTGAGGCCTTCTGCTGTTTACTGGGGAATGGCCTCTTCCTTGTATGTTCTTGCACGGGAGGCTTCTTCCCTGAATTGGAGGTCATGGGAACGGCCGTTGTTTACTTCTTGTTCTCCACTAGGATCTTCTAGGTCAGCTCGATGAGGTAGGTTCCCTTATTGCACATGTATTATTTGGATATATCCTTGCATTTGAGCATGGTGCTAGGCTAGCAGCCATGGTCTTCATTTCTCGCTCGAGGTTGGTGGGAACCTCCTCTTACGCCTTCTCTCTGAGGGGCTTCCTCGCCCCTCACTCTTGCCACGGTTTTTCTATCCGTTGCAGGCCTGGTTCTTCTTGGATTCTCATCTTCATTGCTCTTACTCATTCTTTTCTTCGGTGGTTTGATTGATCCCTTGTTCATGGAGACTCCTTTGTTCAAGGAGGCTTAGGCTTTTTGTCATGTTTCACTCGTGGTTGAATGTGTGGTTTCCCACAGACGGAGCCAATCTGTTGACCTCTAAAAATGGCATCCAACAGAAACCCCATGCATTTTTCCCCACGTATATTTTTCCACACACTCGGACCGCCACGTGGTTTATTCAACAATGTAGATGTACCTAAAGACGGGTAAATATGATCCAAATGATAAAAAGAGAATACACTATGGTGGAAATGATGGCTTGAGGGCCTTTCACTAATAATTCGCTAAGTGGTGATGAATACTTAGAAAATATTTTGCATAGAGGACTTGATATCTCTTCTGAGTAATCGAATGAACATCCCTCAATTGTGGAATTGAATCTGGTATTTATAGACAAATTCCATTCAATTGTCCAACCTTAGATGTGCGACACGTAGTTTAATCTGAAGAGCCTATAAGTCACATCAAGAGCGTCACATCGTTGGCTTTAATGGAGAAGTCAGTAGGTTGTCCTATCAGTCTTTTCATACTTGTAGTGTCAACAATTGGGAACAGCCTCTTCCCAGGCTCTTCGGCATGAAAGTAACAGCCTCGGAATGAATGGTGACAGTATACTAAGTCACAGGGATAGGCCATGTGGATGTCCACGTGTTATGTGAAAATGGGGCGTAACACTACTGTTAGATGACAATCATCATCAACAAAGAATTCAAACTAAAAACTAGAATCTTGATAGATTTGGAAGCTGATCAAAATTGTATAAGAGAATGTCTTATACCTATAAAAAAAAACTCTTGATTGCTTTAATAGAGCTAGTGGAAAAAGACTTAATATCCATTACAAGTTATCAAAAGCTCATATTTGTAACTCAAGTATTTGTTTCAAAAATATTTTCTATCTTGTCAAAGATTTAGATCAAGAAGTTATTCTTGGAACTCCTTTTATTGTCCAGGTTTATCTGTTTCATGCTAATAAAGATGGATTAAGGACAAAAAAATTGGGTCAAGAAATTATCTTTAGCTTTGCTAATCGTCCTTCTTATAAGGATGTAAATAAGGATGTAAATGCTCTCAAGCAAGCTTCAATTTCAAAAATTATCAACAATATTATTTTTAAGATACAACACATCAAAATTATTAAAGAAAAAATTAAATAAACAAGAATTGAAGGACAACTAAAAGAATCAAAAAATAAAGATAGAATTATTCAAATTAAAAAACAAATAGAAATAGAAATATGTTCTTCTATTCTAAATGCTTTTTGGAACTGTAAATAACATATAATCTCTTTACCTTATATTTCTGATTTAATGAGTTAAAAAGTCCTACAAAATCCCGACCCATTCAAATGAATAAAGAATTAATTGAATATTGCGTCAAAGAAATAGATGTTATAGAAGAAAAATGTTTAATTAGACATAGTAAATCTTTATCGAGTTGCTCTACTTTTTATGTTAATAATCAAAGTGAAATAGAAAGAGGAGTTCCAAAATTAGTTATTAATTACAAACCTAAATAAAGTACTTCAATGGATTAGAGATCCTTTACTTCAAAAGAAAGATCTATTAAATAGATTGTTTAATATATATTGTTGTATTCTCAAAATTTGATATGAAACTTGAATTTTGGCAAATTCAGATTAATGAAAAAGACAAATACAAATCACGTTTTAATATTCTATTTGGACAATATGAATGAAATGTTATGCCTTTTGGTTTAAAAAACACTCGATCTAAATTTCAAAAAATCATGAATGATATCTTCAATCCATATCAAAGCTTCTTAATAGTCTATATTGATGATGTTCTAATCTAATCTGAAAGTTTAGAACAACATTTCAAACATTTGAATATTTTTATTAGAATTATTAAGTCAAATGGTTTTAGTAATATCTACTAAAAAATTGTCTTATGTCAAACTAAGATCAAGTTTTTAGGATATGAAATTTATCAAGAACTTTTACCATAATCCCAAGAAGTTTAGAATTCTCCAATAAATTTTCTGATGAAATCCTAGATAAAACCAGTATTCAAAGATTTCTTGAATGTGTCAATTATGTGCCCGACTTTATTCCAAATACTAGGCAAAGTGTTTTTTTCCCGAAGATCTTCCACCCACCCCTCAAGCCCCAAAACCACTAGGCATCATGTTAAGCATTAAAAACTGTCGGCGACTCTTCTTGAGAAGTTGCGAAACCTCCGCAACAGACTTCCCTAAGACGTCGTTGGTGTTGAGATCGGACTAGTAGAATTTCACCCCCATGCAACGAGCCTTCAGAATATTGGGTGCTACACCAGAGTCAGTTGTAATGGTGGTTTTACACTCGTCGATGGGAAAGAACTACCGCGTCACCGACGGCTCACTCCCAAACGAACATGGACCTATATCATCATCGTCATGTGACACAATAAAGATGTTGTTGCTTCTTTTTCTTGTTCCCATCACCATCACTTCTTTATGTATCTTTTTCATCGATGCAGGTGATGCTGAGTTCATGTTCTACTTAGATTCGACCTGTTTACCCTTTTTGTATTTTTAATAGAGAATTGGCCAATTTTCATTGGGGAATTCTTAATGAAAATCTATTTTTATTTTTATTGGACATAAGGTAATGGCACATTAGAGCAAAGGTTTAAAAAAAGTTTCTGGAAATTTTGTGGGGTGGCGATGATGGTGGGTGGGAATGTGGTGGTGGTGTAGTGGCGCATGTTTGAGATGGATTTGGGGGAGGGTCTTGGGGATTGAGGGGGTGGGTAGGGGTGAGATGGTTGAACGACACTCTTTTTTTCGTTTTTATCTTTTCTATTTTTTTTTCATTGTTTTCCTCTCCGTGTCTTTTTGTTTATTTAAAATTTGAGGAGAAGATTGTCTTTTGCATTCACTTTAATGACAGATGCGGATGTATTCTGTGAGTGAGGACTATCTGTGCGAATTAATTAAAGTTTGATGATGATAGTTGCGAATAAAATTGAATAAGGGCAAAAATGTGACAAACTATCAATGATTGATAACTGAGTATAACTAGTATACTGTTTATCGGTAGAATTCAACTATAGAAAAATAAATAGAGATTGATATGAAGAAAAATGTTGAAAAGGAAAGATCTCGAAAAGAATGATGAAGAGAATGAGAATTGAGAAGGAGATAATTGAGAAAATTGGAAAAAAAATGTGAAAAAATTGAAGAGAAAAATATAGTGGATTTTTGGGCCACTAGAAAATCCTTGCACTTGTGATTAACCAATAAATAAATAAATAGTGGCTTGTCACGATCGTAAGTTTTCTCCTTTACTGAAAGAAAAAAAGATATTGTGTGTCACGGCGACTTGTCATAATTTTCTCCGCTACTAAAAAAAAAAAGAATATCGTGTGTCACTACGTCTTCACCCTCACAAAATCATCTCATCCACAAAATCATCCCATCAAATTCAATCTATTTTTCTAATTCGATCATCTATCACAATCAATCATCTCTAAAATCTGCTATCTCCTTAATTCATATCCATCATCACCCAATTATTTCTAAATCGTGTTCACCACCTCACCTCAATTTATTATGATAATAGACTGTTAACAATAGATGGTATAGTAGTTAAATTTTGCGGTAGCTTACTGTGTCTTGAAGTACATCGGAATAGTTGCCAGTATAGCTGTTAATTGATTTATAAAATTAACGGAACAACAGGAGAAGAAATCTGTTCTCACTCTCCTTTGGAAGAAGGGCAGTCCTGCTAATGTCATCGCCAGTGAGGTCATGGAGGATGGCGTTTCTAACCCTGAGAGATGAGACCTTGGCGTCGCCTCGTCCCACCGTCCTGCACCTCCTCAACCATCTCATTTTTTCCCAATCCCAATCTCTCATTGCTGCCGTCCCCGACCTTCCTCCTCATGAGGCATCTATCTAAAATTCTACTTTTCCATGTGAATAGTGATGTGATTCTGCTGACGCTCTCACTCCAATTTGTTTAATTCTCCTTTTAGGTCACGTCTGACGTGATGTTCCTGTTGGAGTTGGCTCGAAACATTTCTCACACTGAAGGACTCGAGGATGTCATTACGTCCTTTATTGAACTGTCCCATTTTGTAAGTGTTTCATTGAAATTTTCTCCGGTTTGGATTGCAAAATCACGTTTCATTTCCATTGCTTAATTAGTTGAGGTTGCAAAATCCGTTTGCAGTGGGGAGAATAAAAAGAGAACATTGAGGATCCAATAATAATTCCAAATAGATGCAAAATTTAAGCTAGTAAAATGAGCAAATGCACCAAAGAGTGAGAGATTGGCTTGTTGAGATACAAAAAAGGAATAGAATATAAATTAACAAAGAGTAACAGGTAGAAATAATTTTAAGCAATGATAGAATAGTAATAAGATGATAAGTTCAAGTGGGTTCAAGCAAAGCTTAAATTTTTTACTTATAAGTAATCAGTAAGGTTAAAATAAAAAACTTTTTTATTGATAAGACTTAGAAATAAGTTAGTTAGTTTCTAAATAAATAACTTTTTATACTTAGAACCATGAAAACAAGAAAAAAGTAAGTTGTCCAAACATGTTTGGAAATAAAAAGTTAATTAAAAAGAAACTTTTACTTTTTTGTAAGCTTAGCCAAACATGCATTTATGTGTGTTTCTAGAGGAAAACACTGGGCAATAATTGCATTAACTTAATATATAGTAAATTTGTTAACTGGGCATTCCTCATATTTTTCATTATGTCTAATTATAATAGAAGAATTTTGTTTCCGTGCCCCTTTGCTCATCATTTGTGGTATTAAGTGAGATGTACAGACATCATCCCATACATGATCACCTGTATTAAACACCCGATGCCAATGAATGATCCTCAGTTTCCTTGATTTGCCGACTGTATATTGAGTTTAGAATATCTTTTGAACTTTGACCATTTCCATAATATTTTAGATATCCATGATAAGTTTTGAATTAAATTATTACAATGTGTTTTCAATAGTAAAACGCGTTACTTAATAATAAAGTACATAATCATCCTGTGATATTTATGAAATGCTCCTAGAATAAAAGGCATTTATGTAGTCCCTGAAAATTCACTAGTGCAGTTGCAATTATTTTGTTGTAGTGTTTGTCATTTTATTCATGTGATCTACTGTATTAACATAAATATTTTTAGATGTGGCGCATCTGTAGTGTGAGTAATATTACCTTTTCATATCGCAGATCCACAGTGTCATCATCTGTGCTTCTTTAACAATGAATTCGACATCCTGGGCCCTTGTGCTTGATTCTTTCAAAAGGATTGTGGAAATCTTCATTGGCAAAGCTCAAACAAACAAAATTTTCGTTGGGAATGTTACAGTTATTAAAGCCACAAAACTATGCTTAGAAAGTATACGGTGCGATAATTTGCCCAATTTTTATTTAGTTTTATATTTTATGATGACATGCTTACGGCTCCATGTCGGTCCTGGCTTACCTACTCTTTCTCTAGTTTTCCCAGATTTATTTTTTGTTCTTATTCTTTTGGTTGGGGTAGTGGGAGCCACCAATTTTCCAAACATACTACAGTAATCTGTTTTTGTTATTTCTGTCTAATGACCATCATGATCTACTGTCTCCAGGTGTCTTTTTAATTTATACCAGGCAACAGCTCTATTATCGGAAAATGAGCAACTATTAAACTTCCTTCTTCAAGTGGTCACGTGCTTTCACGGAGAGTCAATATACTCATCTTATTTAAGTGACAACCACAAAGTATTTGAATACAACAATGTATTGGAAGTCCAAACTATTGCGTTTACTATGATTGGTGAAGTGTACTCAAGAGTCAGTTCCTCCTTATCAGTTCGGATCTGGCAGTCATCAATTGAGGTATGTATACTGGATTACGTTGGTGATGCCTACTTAAAATGACTAATTCAGGTTTTACATTTTTATAGGTTCTCAGCAAAGTTATGGATATCTTGGCGTCTAAAACCCTCCTTGTGGAAGATAACATTATGGCCACGTAACAATCTTTTTCCTCTTCTTCAACTTATATTTTCGAAGACAATTGGATCATGAATGTGTTAATCAAAGAATTGGTGTCACCACAATTCCGTGCAGGTTTTATATCGAGCTTCTGCACTGTCTGCACATGCTTCTAGCAGATCCTAGAGGTTCTCTGTCAGGCCATGTAAGAAAATGCCTCTTTCAGATAAATGGAAAAATTAATCTCATAGTTGTAGGGTTTTGTGATCACGCACTTCTAGAAAGTATGATGTGTAAGCATTTTATCAGTTTCATTCATTGTAGTGAGTAATAATTTTTCAGGTGGCTGGTTTTGTAGCGGCATTGAGGATATTTTTTCATTATGGCCTTACTAATAAGTCCCATCTCGGTTCAACAAGCAAAAACCTAAATTTCGTAGAGTCAAGTAAATCAAGAAGTGGCCCTTATAGGCCTCCACACTTGAGAAAAAAGTTTGTGGAAAATGTACAGCTTAAAGATGAGGAATCTCTGTTTTCTTCTGAACAAGAATTGAGCTTATCGTCAGATTCAGATTGCAGTGATAATGATGGATCAGCAACAGATGCTCGCGGTAACCATTTTGCTAAGGCTAGACTAGGTGCGATTGTTTGTATTCAGGTTTGTTAGCTTCATCTTATTTCTCAATCTCGACTTCTTCCCTGGTTCATGAAGTTGTCGAAATGCCGTTCATTCCCAGTATGACAAGCCTTGAGGTTTATTTTAATGTTTCTAAGATATAATATAAGTGTATTCTGCTAAAATTAGAAGCGTGAAAAATAATAGAAGACTGCAAGCCGTGCGAGTGCACATGTATGGATGGGGTCCAGATGGTGACACTTATGTGTTATGTAATTCATTGACTGTATATATAAGAGGATAACATAGATAGATATTATAAATTCATAGAACTAGGCTGTACATAAGATTTAGCTATAAAATGTTCGATTTCCACATTTGCCACCTACATAGGTGGCATTTTTCAGTAAGAATGAGGGTTGCATTGAGGGTTAGCTTCAAGGGGTTTTTATTCGATTTTTATGTCTGTCACTTAATGCCATTGGATGAACTAGTTTCTTATCAGTAGATGGTATGTTAAGAATGATGCTGTTTTTCTTATGTGGTCATCACCCGGAATTTTTCTATTGGCTGTAGGTATTCATAATATATTTTCAGAAAAAAATGATTTTTCTGTTGGTAAATCTAAAATGTCTTTTAACTCATGAATTTTGATGGAAGGATCTCTGCCGAGCTGATCCAAAATTGGTCACTGCTCAGTGGACAATGCTTCTGCCATCCAGTGATGTGCTACTGCCGAGGTGAATTGTTTTATTCCTCTTTTTTGTTGATTTGTATGGCTGTTGGGTAATTTCGTTGTGTGACATTTATGCTAGAATTTTCGAGTCTCTTTTAGTATTCTGTCTTCTTCACTTTGAACTTATGTTTCTTATCTGTAGGAAGTATGGAACTACACTGATGAGTTGCTTGCTATTTGATCCTTCTTTAAAGGTTTCTTTCTATTAGTTGCAATTATAATTTGATAAATTATCTCTGTTGATAACTCTATTTTTCTCTTTTATTCTCTTAAAATTCTGTAAAATGACAGGTATATTACACTTTTCTTGGTTATTCAGGCCATGAAGTATTGAATGTGTTTTTACTAATAGTGCATAATTAAATTCATTGATACTTCTACTATGTTGCCTAGGTGCGGATTGCCGCGGCCACTACTATTATGGCAATGTTGGATGGCCCTTCATCTGTTTTTCTTCAGGTAGCAGAATTCAGGGAATCCTCCAAATGTGGGTCTTTTACAGCACTTTCTAGCTCACTCGGTCATATACTAATGCAGCTACATTCAGGTATCATAAAGAAATTTTGCTATGTCTTGTATTTTGGACCTCGTGGGGAAAGTGAGTCTGTTTTCTATTGTTCTTTGGACCACCCTCCCCTGGCATAACTATATTTGGTTTTAGCTTCACCAAGAAGTATAAATGGCTAAAGTTACTTTTATTAGGTACTTTGTATTTAATCAAACATGAAACCCATAGTAGACTGCTGGCGCCGTCATTCAGAATTCTGATGCTTTTGATGTCGTCCACACCGTAAGTGCTTTCAACTGCATATTTCAATGATCTCTTGGTGTTGTTCCTTCTAGTTTCTAATCTAGCATTGATATGTTAGACATCTGAATTAACCACTCTGGTTGTTTCGGATGTGTTGATGCACTTAATAAAAAAGAATTCATCTAAGATGGGCTCAGCCAGTTGATAGTAGGATATCCCCTCAGATCTTACCCAGTAGTGTTGTAGTTATTTTGGGTATTATGGAGTGACCATTCAGTTCTTGAAGTAGTTTCCTTGTGTAGGAAATGAAAAGGAGTTGGGGGCTTTTGGTCAGAGTAGTTCTTTCTCCATCCCATATTCCATCTGTGGTCTAACATTATGAGGATTTTGAATCATTATATTCTACTACTCAACGTTGTTTCCCGGTATAGTTCGCGTTTCTTTCTTAAAAAAACATACATACCTAATTTTGTCCAAATTTATATAGTTGGAAAAACGCAGAACTATTTTATGGGTTAGGCTATATGTTTGCAGAAGTAGGATTCCTTAAATTGGGAACCAGAGAGTCTAGAAGAGCAAACTCCAGTTTAATAGACATGTGTGTATGGATACCTTTTTTTTTTTTTTTTTTTTCCAGTGTAATCATGTACCAATTACTTGTCTAAAATATGCATATCTATATTTTGTCATTGTATAGATATTCACGGATGTCTGCAGAGCTACTGTCAACAGTTATCTCTTCAGTTCAAGCAAGAATTGATGAGGGCTTCCCATTGCAAAGTGATCGAAATAGCTTACTGGTTAGTATTAATAAGTTATGCATGGTATAATCAACTGTCAAACTCCCCATTACCTGCTCCTATTTGATGGGCAGTATCATCTCCTTGTCCTGCTTTTCTTTTTCATTTTCTGCATTCTTTTTTTAGCCTGTTGTGCATCTAAATTTTGAGCTTCCCTTTGGATCCATTTGAAAGCATTGATTGTTTCAGTTTCTCTTTTAATGGGTACTTTTTTATTGTTTATGTAATAATATTTTATGCCACCGAGAGAAAAGGATACAGATGAAATCTAAGTACCATTTCTTCTTGCCGTTGTCAGGCAGCTGCAATTAATTGCTTGACAGTAGCTCTTTCTGTTTCACCATCCTCAGTGAATGTCAACAATTTTCTTCTAGTGGAAGTTTCAACAGGTTAGTCTTTTGTGTTTGAATATACCATGCCACTTGTGTTGGGTAGTAGGGTGTGAAATTGCACGTTCTCGTTCCTCGAGATGGTGCTTCTTGTAAGTTTAGAGGTTTGGAGTTATGAAGATGGGAAAATACTTGCCATGTGCTTTATTAGTAAGTTCAGAGCTTCTGGATGTAAAGGAATGCAAAACTTTTGAGCAACAATTTTACTCTTTAACATTGCCCTTATTTGAGGATAGAGCACTTCTCTTTGCATATTTTTTGTTAAGACTGCAGGAAATGTCTATGAGACAACTTCTGTGCATTTGTGGAGATGGAATTACCTTTTTTCCCTGAGAATAACTTCGCCTCTCTTGTTTATATTTCTCTTTCTGATTTCATGAATATTATACTGTGTCATCTAGAGTTTGACAGATTTACATGTACGGTAATATGGTTTTCCAGGATTTCTTGATGGTCAACGGAAATCTGGAGTTTTGTATACCTTAGTTCATTATTCTGAACAGCAAACAAGCCCATCAGTAAGCTTAGAAGCACTCCAGGTAACAGTTATGCTTCTGGAAAAAATAAAGTTTGACTTCTGTAAGGTTCAATATTACTTGCTGCATGTGTTCTATTTTTCTGTGTATGGTGAGTTGCGCCTGTTATGAATAATTATCACTGCTGACCTGCTTTTTGACAAAAGATGAATTTGCTAGTCCGTGTGTTCTTTGGGTTTACAGTTTCTGTTAATATGTAATTCTGAATGATGCAGGCTATGAAAAGGTTCAAAAAGGTTTTTGGAATTTGTTCAGCTTCTAGTTCTGCCCTTTTTTAGTTGCGTCACTATCAAATTTAGTTGAATCTTAGTTGTTTCTTTGTATGAAAATTCCACCATGTGAGCTTATGATGTAAAATTGAATCTAGTCTTTATGTAAGACTCATTGCTAACATAAGTGTACCACCAACGTCCATCACAATTATTTGTTGTTCTACCTACTCTTCCATTACATCCTTGTCGACCTCCATTTCGAAAATGGGCGGGCCACCATAATTCTTGCCCAAATTGATGTTCCCAAATTGGGGTTGAAGGAAGCAAAAAGATTTGTATCGAACTTTAACTCAATACAAGATCCATAATCGGCAGGCTTCGCATTATTCATGGCACTCCATCCATGCATGCAACCCATGGTCAATTGCTACTCTGTTGTCACCTACTCCACCTAAGACTTAAGCTATCGCGCGCTTTGCGCACTTTGCCGATCAAAAGACTCATCACATCTTGTTGCTGGCTTATTATCACGGACAATGTTGTATCAGCTGCTGACAAACTAGTGTAATCTTCTCTCTATTGTACTTCTTGTGACAAACTGAATCCTTAACGATCCAAGTGTCCCTAGAACTAAATAAACATAAATAGAAAGACTGAAAAGGAATACATAAGATTTTCTTTATAAAATAATGAAAATTCAACTTTGTTCGTAACACTTATATTTAAATAGATTGGTTCTACATAACGAAATAAATCGAAAATAGGTAGATGTTTCATAAATTTTCATGAAATAACCGACTACTATAAATATCTTCGTATCGACCACCTCGAACTGCTGATTTGTTGAAAAAGTGAAACAAACATAATGTGAGATAAAACCTCAATAAGTGCGCGTGAGTAATTTTCTTTTCTTGTATATGTATTTCAACAGAAAATTATACTTGCATAGAAAGACATAAAAATTGGACCAAACTTAGATAGCACCAAATTTTCGTGAATAACGCTACTAAATTCCAGTCCGTTCTTAACATATCTTACATGATATGGAACATAATATAAACATAGCCGTGAAATAACATATAAAAAAAATTACTCGAGTCAATATAACGTAACACTTACTTTATGATTGAAACTTGAAATAAAGTAAGATCATATCAAGAACTTGTAATTCTTCTCTTTTCTCTCTTATTCTAAGGAGATAAGAAGAAGATTGTGTATTTGTGTGTTTTTTGTTTAAATAAGGGGTGGGTATTTATAGGGGAGGTTGAAGTTTGTCATGCATAGAAATTTTAAATTTCATTAATTACTTTTCTATATTACTTGTATGCATATGCGTATACATTATTAGAAAAATATAGATTTTTACCTTAAATTACATGCATGATTAAAGACTTATTTAAGCTAATCACATAATCATATGCAATCTATATTAGTATTTAATTACATGCATAATTAAAGACTAATTTAAGTTAATCATATAATTATATACAATTATATACATATTAGTGTCTAATCACTATTTTATCTACCATATATATGCAAGAGAGCATTAACATATATATATATATATATATATTCATACCTTAAATTATATTCATGATTTAAGCTAATCACACAATCATATATGTGTATATACAATCATATACATATTAACATTTAATCAACTATTTTATCTATCATATATATACAATAGGACATTAATATTATATATATATATATATATATATATATATATATATATACATGATTTAAGATAATCACATAGAGCTTGCCATGTCAGCGGAGCTCCATGTCAGCATGTAGGTTAAAAAAACAAATCTGGCCGACCCATTTAATTTGAAGAACAACCCCGTTTCCATTGTCAAAATCCATTTCACCTGCCCTAAATCGCCTCCATTTGCAGCGCTTATTTTCGTGACTTCCATCTCACAGTCGCATCATTGCCGCTACCATTATCAAACTCCGACTGCTATACTTCTCAAACTCTGGCTGCTTCCCAAAAAGACAAGTCATCTATACGATTTTAATTGTTAACAGTAAATAAGATATTAATAAGAGGCTAAGATATTATTTCAACCAGTAAAGACAATCATCACTGCTATGGCTGCAATTTACCGATTGCATTTTGGAATAGAGATTGCGATAACCTCTAATCGCAAGTCATCCGGGTTTACCAAGCCAAGATAAGGTTCCGATTGTCTCCTACTCCTAAAATCATGAACTCATTTATTCTACAATTCCAAACATCATCAAAGCCTCTTTCATTTACTATTCATCTAGCACACAAAATTCAATTTAACCAAATAATAAATACATCAACATACAAGAGTTCTGTTCTCACATTCCAATGATTTCCAACAAGAAAGGGAACAACATCATTGGGTGAAAAGAAATCTCCATCTTCCTCTACCCTCATTATTATCAACTTGTAGCCCAACAGAATATCTACATACCGATTGTTGGATTCGAGCAATATGAAATGTTACCAACTTGTGATTGTTCAGGAGGGAGCACTTTAGCACACAAGGCGGTGGTCAATTTCGGCAGAGTGCGCAAAGGGGGATTTGCTGTCCAGCGAGCAAATGCCCACTATACAGTCGTGATTGGGTGTGAGCACAATCGGAGAGATCACAGCCCTGTTACTTCCACCTCACAATCGGAGAGAGGCGCACCCTTTATCAAACCGGGCAGTGGTGGTTTCGCCCACTAACACTAAATCGCCCTTATAGCCCTTTCAAAATCGCCCAAATTTTCAAAATTGCGACTACAAAAAAATGGCAACGAGCGGGACTGTAAAAAATAGCGGCGAGCGGAGTTTGAGAAGGGCAGCGGCAACGACACGACTGTGAGGTGGAAGTGCGAAAATAGGCGCTGCTAATAGAGGCGATTTAGGGCAGGTGAAATGGATTTTGACAATGGAGACGGAGTTGTTCTTCAAATTAAATGGGCCGGCCAGATTTTTTTTTTTAACCCACATGCTAACACGGAGCTTCGCTGACATGGAAGCTCCATGTTAGCAGTGAGTTAATTTTTTCCTGCCTCCAAGAACGGGACTCATATATACAATAGGACATTATATATATATATATATACACACACAATCATATACACATAAATATTTCATCAACTATTTTATTTACCATATATATACAACAGGAAATTAAATATATCTATTTTTAGTAAATTATTGATAGACAAGATTATTGTTCATGACATTATTGATGGGACAAAAATCTGCAAATATCTGATAATTGCAGTTAGGTCCTCAACTATTAGCAAGTTTGTAATTTGGTCCCTAGATTTTCGTGTTTGTGTAATTAAGCCTTAAATTCTAATTTAACGGCTAGTAACAAAATTTTAGGGTGTTGTCCTTCCTCCACAAAGATTCGCGGACGAGCAGTGACCTCCACAATAGCATGATGGAGCGTAGACTAGATACCAAACTGATGTAGTCGGAAAGGTGAGAAATAGGAAACACAAATCCAATCTCGTTGATTCACACAACATACCTAGATGGATTGATCAATTAAGAGAAACTCCACAAATTTTATTACTTTATTGAAAACAACCCAAGTAACAATGAAACCTAATTCTAGCTTATAAAGGAAAATAAAAAAAACCCTAAACAAAGATAAACTCTAGGAAAGCTAATTTGAATAAATCTCTTACTAATCAAAACATGGAAATAAATTATCTTGACACTAAATTTCCGTCAGAATGAAAAAAGTGCCAATTTGAAAGCCTAAACGATGGAATTTGGCCACAAAACCAGTAGGCTCAAGGGCATTGGCCCATGAGTTCTGTTCAGTCGCTTGTTTCTGCATGGAAAAGTGGTATTACTAATCCAATTACGACATGGTTGACTTGGTCAAAGTATCCAATTGCATCACAGGTACTCTTCATTAGCGTAAAGATCAGCTCCTGTTTCATATTTTCATCTGTTTCCTTGAGTTATAGCTACTGATTGGATTTTGGAAATGATAGATCCCTTAAAATCTGACTCCTCGTACAGTTAATAATCTCCTAAAATGTTAAATAATTGGTGACTGTACAAACTGCCAGGTCTAAACTGAAAAGGTTATGCTCCTTATAACGCCTTGAGTCATGAGCTTAGTAAACACGGTGCAGGAGTGCTAAACTGCAACAGTAAAAATATATTTTTCAACTAAATGTAAAATAGTTTTCTAAGATATGTTAATGGGGAACAAACAACAAACTAAGCTAATATATTTGGGGTTGGCTTCATGAATCCTTTTTCGTCAGTTTTAATGGCTGTCGTGTTATTGAGAATATACAAAAGGACAAAAAACTGATAAGCTGTTTGGTGTAGTTGGTGTTTAAGCTCATTGTTTATAAGACTAGCAGGAAAAAAAGGAGCTTCCCGATGGACAGGGTTCAACCCTGAGAAATATTTTTCTGCATAATATAATGATGTGGCAGTAGTGGTTTGTAAGACGATTATGCGGTTCTTTTTATGAAGTAGATTGAAGTGTGAAGTGGCGAGGTGCAATTTTCTCTTGTGAGCCTTCCAAGCATGAAATTTTCTTGATTACTCCCTCCGTCCCACAAAGATAGACCCGCTTTTTTTTCCACACAGATTAAGAAAACTCATTTAATGTAATTGAAATTATAAAAATTTCACACAATTTTCTAATTATACCCCTATTTAAGTTAAATAGAAATAAAAAAGATAGATATGTATATATATATATACATATATATATATATATATATATGTATATATATATATATATATATATAAAGAGAGAGAGAGAGAGAGTTACACGGAAAAAAAAAACATAAATGAAGGTTTAGAGAGAGAAAGTTATATAGATAGAGAGAGAATTACATTAGGAAAAATAAAAAAATAAATGAAAGTTTATAGAGAGATATTTTGGTTAATAACAATGTAAATTAAATAAAGGTATATTAGGAAAAATAAAAATTTAATATATCCTGTATAAAGTAAGTAGCCTATAATTTGGGACAGATAAATAAGGAAAACATGTCTATCTTTGTGGGACGGAAGGAGTATTTGTTTATTGCTCCTTTCCTGGCCATGTTCTTGATTGCTGTATACATGTAGATGTTGCCTTCCTTAACTTACATTAGGTTTAGTTTGGGAAACCATGGAACTAATTTTGCTGATGCTAATTTCTGCTGCTTCATTTAGATGATGAGAATCTTATAAAATATTAATAATGGAACCGCAGAAAAGCCTGTCCAATGTTTCGGTACAACTTTAAAGACCGAGAGAAAAAAAAAAAAAAAACACGGTGTTTAGACTGGGTGTCACAGGGTGCCTTCTGTAAGGCTCAATAACGGGTATCATGTGGCAAAGTAGCCTTCTTTGCTGGGCTACTTTTGCCAAAGTCACCATTGCATGATAATAATGTTTAATATTATTATATCAACTATGCAATCAAAGAAATGTTTCTCAGGAACAGTCAAAGCCAAAACAAATTCACCAAATTAACTTTATTGATGATTAAATATATGCAGAAAGCTTGTTATAAATGTGGAGCTGAGTTCAACTACAGAGACCTTCTAAATTTCTAATACTTACTGCCTCTGGTAAAAGAAGAAAACTTAAGTGTTACAATAGACATAAAAAGGATGAGGAAACCGAATATCTCATTACAACAACTGATACAAAATTGAAACAACATCACCAGTAGGCTCCTTTGATGTATAAAAGTTGTTTATTACTCAGGATATATTGTTGGATGTTGATGTTGGATAGCTGCTAGATTGTGGCTGCACAGGTCCAAATGCAACATTGCGAGGTGCCCTTGACATTTATCCCACCTATGTTTGTGATGTCCTTGATTCCTTTGACTGGAATTCTGGGGTGCCTGGTCTGGTTGCGTGATGTATTCCTGATCTACAAGTTAAGGCTTTAGCATGCTCCCACCGAGGATCAGATAAAGTAGAAAACCTAAGTGACACCGGGCAGGCATAAAAAGGACGAGGATTCATATTCCTCATTTCAATTGTTGATAGAAAATTAAAGCAAAAAACCTAACCACTAGATTCCTTGAGATGTGTAGAAGTTGTCCCCGAAGCTAGGGGTCTGTTTTTGGAGGATTACTATAGGCAGTGGATGGGCGTTGCCTTCGGATATGAGGGGGACAAGGGGAAAAATATTGAGGCAGCCCTTGACACTAATGCTTACCTGGTTGAGTTGCTATTATTTCCACATTCTCTTGTATTAAATAGAATATTTGATGGTAGGTCTTATTTTTGTCCAAATCTGAATCTAAGGTATCCAGAGCATTTCTATATGCGGCTTTGACAACATATCCCACATGTGGTGCAATTTATTTTCAGCTGATTATAGACTACTAACAAATCTAGTAGAGATTTTTAAAATAAGCAATAATCAGATTTTTTAATCATTTAGCTCATAATTTATAAGCAGGTCTATAGACTATTTGAAGACAGTCTTCCTATTATATTCTTACTAATTTGTTTGACTTTTTAACAGTTGCACCAGACCATTTACTGTTTCTTGTAAGATTCATTTGTCTGATAATAGGAATGAACTAGAGGGGAGAGAGTTTTTTCACTGTCACTATTGACATACTACTGATGATACGGCAATTCTATATCATATTTCAAGCTTCAAATCTTAGCTTTAATTTTATGCCTTTGGAATGGCTGTTTCATGAAGATATATACACATAATTATCATAGTACTGTGCAGCTGGTGTCTTTGTATATCAAAATCTTATTGATCTTGATGTTTTTTGGGTGCACATGCCAACATCTTTTAGATCCTTGACAGCTTGCTTTTTAAAATTAATTGTTCTCACTCATTGCTTTGTTTCCTTTTTTCCTTTTGCTGCTTCTCCTTCAGTATATTCAGCTTGTTAACTGAGTTTGTGGAGCAGGAAAGCCATTATGCTTCTTTAAGTCAATCTTTGTGTCATTTACTGTACAATTCATATGCTCTCTTGAATATTTATAAGATATGTTTCTTGCTTATTTTGCAGGCTCTTAAAGCTATGGCACACAACTATCCTAATACATTGGTTTTATGTTGGGAGCAAGTTTCCTCTACTATTTATAGAGTTCTGAAATTCTCCCCTGAGGATCCAGCAAGATCATGGAAGAGCAATTTTGAAAACACTATTGGAGCAGTCAGGGAGAGAGTCATGGCAGCTGGGATCAAGGTGGACACTCTCTTCTTTTACATGGGGTTTTTTTGTTGTCTATTAACTTCTACTTGTGTAATAAACATGTTCTTTCTTATTATTACTTGGTTTTGAATTCTTTCTTCATTATTTTCTACCTTTGTTGTGACGGGAAGCTAGGAACTGCAAAATGTCATGGATTTATGTTAGTTAATCATCAGGGGTGTTTGTAAGTGATTTGTTTTTTGAATGGGAAAGGCAATGGAGAGAAACGGAAGAGGCGAACTCTCTACTTCCCTATTTTCTCACCCCCACATTAGTATTGCACATTTCCTTGGGAGATTTGGTCTTGATTTTTATGAACTTTGGAAACATGTTTTTCCTGTTTCTGTGACTTAATCATTGAGTAAAACTTTTTGGAGGTGCCAAGGAAGCCGAAGTTTTATGGAGGTTCCCAATGATGACCCTCATGTTGTTCAAATGGCATGAGAGGAACTCTAGAATTTTCGGCATCGTTCTCTTAATGCTGATTTCTTATGGGTTCAAGTAGTATTTCTTTCTTCACTTTGGGTGAAGGCTGCAAGCTGTTTTGCTGGTCTAGCTATATAGAATGTTCAACTGGGCTGAAACACAGTTTTTTAACTTTATTTCCCCAACTTTCTACTTTTTGTACACAAGGATTTTTTGTCCTTCATTTTTATCCTCCTATCTTTTGTTAAACTCTGCTTGTATTGAAAAATTTGCACACTATGCACGTGGCACATTGGTAATATGTTTGAGCAATATTTTGTCACACACTCCTTGGAGGATGGAGCCGCTGTTTACTCATTCTGGAAGTGATATGCTTTTATTTTGAGTAGATTACTGGAAGTGTCCCGTGGCCTTGATAACTACTCTCCACTATGGGGAGTAGATCATTTTCCATAGTTTTTAATTAAACTTTTAAATTTTTTGTAAGGTATGTATTTTCAATATGGTTTATGGTTTATTTTAAGTAAATTTATGTATTCTTATAATGGTATGTTTGATTTTGATTAAAATCAAATTTTTTGTAAAAGTTGATGAAATATGTAGTTGAAAAGTTGTGGATTCCATCTAATGTGCGATTAAAATTAATTGTTGACTTTGATTTCAATTTTTTAGCAAAATTTTAAATAAAATCAAACAAGCCCTAAGTTTTTGTTTTATTTTATTAGTTTATATTGGGGGTTATGCCTCAAAGAGCCTCAAGGCTTATACTTTGCCTCGCGAAGTCGAAACACCTCAATAGCCGATTTAGCTTTTTAAACAATGATGATAGCAGCTTTGCTCTTTGTATAAATCCCCAGTTTGTGGTTTGCTTCAATTGGTATATCTCCTAAATCACCTGAGCATACCGGTTTCTTTAAGTACATCCATACTATGCTTTCTTCTTTAAGTACATCCATACCATGCTTTCTTTATGATAGAAATATTCTGTGTTTTGATCTTGCAAACTCGATAGCAAGGGATTCTTTTAGCCTTCCTATTTCAGCAACATAGTTCCTTACAATAATGTCGTCTACATAGACAATAAGGACTCTTATCATACATTTAGCATGCATGTAGAACATAGTATCATCGGTTGGGCTTTGAAGACATCCCATTTGTAAATCTTTCAAATCATGCTCTTGGTGATTGTTGCAAACCATAAAGCGACTTATTCAATTTGCACACGGTTCCTTCAAATTTTGCTTCAAATCTTGTAGAGAATCCATATATACTTTTTCCTCTAACTCTCCATGCAAGAAAACATTCTTCACATCTTGTTGTTACAAATGTCATTCACAATTGATAGCTATAGATAACAAAACCCATATTGTATTCATCTTTGCAACCATTGCAAACGTATCTTGGTATTAATGTCATATGTCTGGTTGAATCTATTTGCAACAAGACGAACCTTGTGTCTTCTTGCACCGCTTCTTTCCACCGTGGATCGTCTAGATCTTCTTGGTTCCCCATTTTTCCTTTCAAATTCGTAGGTAAAATTGGAGTGGTAGTTGTAGTCGTAGGCATTTTTTAGGATGTAAACTTTTTAGGTATAGGATGAACAACCCAAAATTGACCTTTTCTCACTCTTTCCATGGTGAGATGTTTGGGTAAAGTATGATTGATTTTAAAAAAATTTGACATCCACGGAGACAAGAAATTTACGAGATATAGGAGGGAAGCATTTATAACCCCTTTGTGTTGGACAATCCACAAGAAAAATGCATTTAATAGATCAAGGATCTAGTTTGCTTTGATTTAGGGATTGAACTTGAACAAATGCAATGCTTCCAAACACTTTCGGTGGTGAAGAGGACAAAATATGACTAGAATTTGGGTAGAGTTGTTTAAGACTATCTGGTGGGGGTACTAACTTGAGAACACAAGTCAGAAGTCTATTAATTAGATATGAGGCTCTTAAAATAGCCTCACGCCCAAATTGTTTAGGAAAACTCATTTGAACATCAAGGCTCGAGTTACCTCTAACAAATGTCTGTTTTAACGTTCAACTCCATTTTGTTGGGGCGTGTCAACACGAAGATTGATGAACAATTCCATTTTGTTCCAACTATGTTCCCGTAATGTGAGAAAAATATTCTTTTTCATTGTCAGTTCTCAAAATATTGATATTTGTTTCGAACTATGTTTGGATCATTTTGGGGAAAGGTTTGAAAAACTTTTGAAGTCTTAGATTTTTCTTTTAAAAGATATATCGAACACAAGTCTGATCATCGATAAACGTAATAAACTATTTAGCTCACGAAACAGTGATCACATGAGGACCCTCAAATCACTATGAAGGAGAGAGAAAAGACTTGATTTAATATGAACTTGAATTGGAAAATGAGCACAATGATGTTTAGCAGATTCACAAGTTTCACACTTAAAAGTCAAGGACGTTTTTATTTTTAAACAAAGAGGGAAAATAATATTTTGAGATAATGAAAACTAGGATGTCCTAATCTAAGATGCCACAATTTTATTTCATTCTCACATTTCGTAGAGGTCCAACTTGGAAAGGCTTGTGATTCTACCATTTCTTTAAATTCCTCCTCAAGGATAAATAGGCTATAAACTTCCCTAGCACTGCCAATTACCTTTCTCGTACACAGCTTCCAAAATAGACAATGAGTACGAAAAGATTTAATCACACAGTTTAAGTCAAGAGTAAGTTTGCTGATAGAGAATGAATTGTATGATAAATTAGGAACATGTAATACTTAATCTAACATCAGAGTTCTTGAAACAAAGACCGAACCCTTTCCAGAACAGAAGAAACTGAACCATTAGCTGCTGTGATTTTTTGGTGACCAGAGGAAGGAATTTAAGATGAAAATGCCTTCGATGAACTAGTAGCCCTTGAAGACAATAATCCAGGGTCTGATATAGTATTTTTAGAACGGATTGCAGCAATAAGTTTGGGCTTGTTCTCCTTGTTATTTTCACTTTTCAGTTTTGTAAAACACCTAAAACTTGTTTGGTATGTTGTTTTTGAAAATGCATTTGTGAAAATATGGTTAAACTTATAATTTAAAACTCAAAATTTGTTTTTGACGTAAAATACCAAAACATAGGGGAAATAAGCATTTAAAGAAAAATTCTAAAAAAGTGAAAATAGATCAAGCCCTTAATGGGGTTTTAAATAAAAATTCTTAAAAATTTATTTAAATAAAACATATTAAAATTCTCAGTCAAGGTCATTAATTTTTATTTTTTTATTTCCTATTTTGCTAATTTATTATTTGTTTGTGTTTTATTTTTGTAGGGAAAAGAAAATATTGTAAGTTTCACCAGCTTTAAAATCTATATATTACTTGATAATGTATTAACATAAAATTGTTTTATTTTACTGAATAATCGAATTCATTGAATAATATGTCATAAAATAATTTCTCAAAATTTCAAACAAAACATATTTTCTAACTTTCTGTTTTGAGAAATACTTTTTCAGAATGACAAACCAAACGCGTTTTCAGCTTACTTGAAACAAACTCTGAAAATAGAAATGTGAAAATAACTTCAACACAAAGAGAACGAGCCTTTACATGTTTGAGCTAGATTTGCATAAGAGGAAGGATTGGAAAAAAATGTGTTTTGACTCCTAAACCTATAAAGGTGCTCCAGTTGTTGTTGGGTGAAGATTGGCGATTCAAGGGGTCCTCTACGCCCTGCAACCGTAGACTTTTTCTGATCAGCTGCAATCTGGAGACCTTGGTGAGCATTGTTGGATGTTTGACTGCCTTTATCCCAACCTTGAGGTGCCCCATGTATTTTCCAGCAAGTTGCCTTTGTACGACAAGGCTTGTAACACCAAAGTTTGTTCTTTTCATCATTTCTTCCGCTAGTAATTTTTGTTCCACCAAATAAAGCCTTTTTTTTATTTTTTTTACCTCACCTCAGGTCTGGAAGCAGTAAGGGGAGAATTTTCAGCAGTAAGGACATAATATTCAGTTTTTACTAATCATTTTTAAGGCTGAAATTGATTAGCAAAGAAGGCTAATCAGTAAACAAAATACTTCAGTAAGAAAAAAATTTCCAGAACCCTAGATGGCTTTGATACCATGTTGATTTATTTTTTGGGGGAGGGGATTCTTGTATTGAATCAGAAATGTTGGACTTATATAAGAAAAAAAGAGCTATTCTAGGCTAGTTTACAACCATACAATTAACATAAAATGGAATTAAATAATCTTAAAGACGTTACATAGCAGAAGATCAGGAAAATTGGCTCCAATTAAGGAAAATTTTGATTCTGTCAATTCCAGCAATCATGCTGATTCTGTCAACTCTACTAATCATACTGATTCTGTCAATGCATCAATTGTAACCAGATTTTCCACAGCACTTATATGCATTTGATTTGAAATTTCATTTTTAATGCCTAGATATGTGCATCTTGAGGTTAGTTGTTCAAGCTTTTTACGATAACTCTGTACAGGTTTTGGATGAATGTCTTCGTGCTATATCTGGCTTTAAAGGAACTGAAGATCTTTCAAATGATAAGTTGCTTGATAGCCCATTTACATCTGACTATGTCAAAACCAAGGCAGTCTCGTCAGCTCCATTTTATGGATTAGAGAGCCCTGCATCAACTAAGGATGAATCAAAAATGTGTGAGTTGGCAAGCGAGCGGTGGTCTGAAGCAATAGTCAAGCATATGCCTATGATCATTCAGCATTCATCAGCCATGGTTGGTTCAAATTACACCCCCTTTGACTTGTTTGTCTCTTGGTCATATCTCATTTAAATGTTATGTAAGTTTCAGTAGCATCAGACTTTCTATGCTGCTGGTCACCTTCTTAGCACATATCATGTATCTCCAGAGATTCAGGAGAGTCTCCTGCACTAATAAGATGTCAGTCACTGCATTATTTCATCAAATTTCAGGTTTTGGAAGCGTACTAATTAGGATAAGAAAGTTAGAAGCTTCATCATAGTTTTGATCATGTTACATCTCTCTACATGTTGGAGGTCTTGTACCGTAAGGTGGATGAGGAGGTGCAGAGGGCTCTCTCTCTCTCTCTCTCTCTCTCTCTCTCCAATTAGGGAAGCTATGGTCCTTTAAGATGAACTGAATTTAGATTATAGGCCTTTTTTCTTGCCCTTTCTTATTTATGTACCTAATTCGCACTTCTCCATTGTGCAATACATTAGAAAATAACACGCCCAAGTTCATTACTGCTATTCCAAATTTGTATTTTTGTATGTAGATAAGATATTATCACCAACAGGGCATAAGGGAGCGCATACATCCATCCGATTCGTGTGTTATTAACTCTGATTCTAGTGAAGGAATCTCTGTAGCCTATTTATAATTAATTGTTGTAACTTGCACCTATTTACAAAGTAATGGAGATAGCTTCTGAAAGATTTTTAGCAGTCTCATTTGAATTGGATCAATTTGAAAATGCATTTATCTTGGTTTATGCTGTTGTTGCCTTTTTGTTGAATTCTCCGTCGAAAGGTGGTATATGTGTTAAATATTATTACAGCTTGTCTAACATCGCTATGATGGTACCTTTAAATTCGTGGTTGGGCCGTCATGGTCCTTCTCATCATTGCCAAACTTTTCTTTATATCAAGAGAAACTCACTCAGGTACATATAGAAAACCAATATTTTTTCTTTTTAGTAACTTTCTAGTAAGCTTAAAATGGATACGAGTCTTTCAACTAAGCTATGAATTTCTTGTTTATACTAGAATCATATTAGTAACAAAGGGGTTCTCCCTCCTCATTTTCTCTTGGCGAATGTGGGATTAAATGCTTTCTTCTCTTATGCATGAGAAACTAGATACTCAGATTTCTAGCTATTTCTGAAGTTGTCAATTATAGAAATAGCAACCCAAGTTTCAGCATGTCCAGGAAAAGTCAGTTTCATGTCTGTTCAGATTGGGCATTCAACAAAATTTGTTTGTTGGCCTATGTTTGCTTTGGAGAAAGAAATGGGATAGGGTACAAGGAAGGCTTGGTACACTTCCTAGGAAGTTTGTAGTTGTTACTCGATTTTGTCTGGTATAAGAAAGGGAAGTGGAAGGGAGAGAAGGAGAGAGAATGGGAGGAAAGAGTGGAAACCGTTTTATTTCTATGTTGATCTTTCGCCCCAGATTTCATAGCTTAGAAAGTTTTATGTTAGCTGACTGTCTTTGGGTTCTTCTTATCCTCCAATTTGAGAGAGAGAAAAGGGCCACGAAGGTGTGCTACCACCCTCTACTTTTTACTTTTCAATCCCCTTCATTTCCATAGTTAAAAACCACTGTTCTAAAAAGCCTGCATAAGTCTCGCTTAGGCTTCGCCTAGGCTTGAAGCTCGGCCTCCACGCCTACCCACGCATCACGCATCACGCATCGCTCTTGCCTTACCCTTGTCTCGCTCTGGCTTAGGACTCGCCTAGGCCCGAAAAGCTTGAAGCTCGGCCTCCACGCTTAGCCAAGCATTACGCTTTTTAGAACATTATTAAAAACTGATAGGTATCCTTCACTTCCACTTCAGTTCCCCTCCCAATACCAAACCTATTACAACATGGGCAAGCAATTTTTTTAAAGTTCAGGGCTTGGGTTTACATCTGGTAAACTCACCTGCTATTTCATAGTTAGTTCTGTATTAGAGTTGTTCAAAGATCACCTCCAATATGGCACTGCAATGTTTGCTCGAATTTTTCTCTTTTCTTTTCTTATTTTCTTTTTTTTTTCCTGAAGTTCATTCTCACGCATAATTTGGAGTCACGTCATGTGTGTACTTTTCAAATGGCGGATTATTTAGTTTCTACATGATTCATGAAATACACATCATTGTCCTTTTGGGGGATAACATTTTATGTACGATCTTCTACTGGTTTGAGAGCTGCATGTACAGTTTTATCTAATGCATATTTGAATGATCATGTTCTCTATGGGCTTCCTTGGAACTGTGCATGTGGTGATTGGATGCATGAACAAAATTATTCCTGTACTTTCAGCAGTGACACGTAGTTTACTTTTTAACATGATTCTAAGTCACCTTTGCTTTTTCTTTGGAAGGTAAGGGCTGCAGCAATTACCTGTTTTGCAGGAATGACTTCTTCAGTCTTCTTTTCTCTGCCACAGGACAAACAGGATTTTGCCATCAGATCTTCTGTAAGTTCAGTACGAAGTAGCATGTTGTTTCTTCCATAAACTGATAATGCAAAAGCCATTTGATTTGCGATACACTGGTTCTTTGTAGATTGATGCTGCTCTAAGCGACGACGTTCCTTCAGTTAGATCAGCAGCTTGTCGTGCCATTGGTGTTATTGCGTGTTTTCCGCAAATATTTCATAGGTAACTTATCATTTCTATATCTTGAATTTCCGTTGAGAACTAGTACTCAACGAAGAGAAATCCCTGAAGAGTTTCATTCTGAACAGCACAGAGATCCTTGAAAAGTTTATCCAAGCTGCTGAGCACAATGCTCGTGATTCACTGGTCTCAGTAAGCTTTTTCCTCTATGTTTTATTTCTTAAGTTGGTCTTAGTCATAGTTTCGGTATGCGCAAAGACTCGTTGAAGCACAAAGGGTTCTGGGGCTTAAGACAAGGGACGAATAAAGATGCATGCTTCATTTGAAGTGAGGATCATATTTTATTTGAATTGAAAAATCTCTACACATTCATAAATTTATTCAGAAAGTCTTATAACTTCTGAAATTGTAGTAAATTTTAGCAAAAATCAATTATTTTTCCTTTCCTTAAGAAAAATCAACACCAAATTGATCTGCGAACAGGATTACATATATATTTCAATTTTAGCTACCAATCCAATGTCAGTGGCCGGCCAAAATATTTATGCCACATAAGAAGCTAATAAAATCAATAGTTTAGATGTAATAAGGAATCAAGAATCGAAAAATCCCAAAATTTAAAAGTGTCTTTATTGTTACATTTTCTCTTTCCTTGCTTTCTTCTTTTATCCGTTTTTGTGCTTAAGCAATAAAAAAGCTCCTTATTCATGACACACTGGCCTAATGTGCTTAGGAGGTTGCCTGGTCTTGCTTATAATAGCCACGATCCCACTAAGTCTAGCCATGCTTTTTTTCTTTTCTTTTTTGAAGTTTCTTCTCCTTTGTATGCCGTAGCATTTTTGCTTGGACTTAGGTAAACATATTAATGACAAATTTCAGGTCCGCATTGCAGCTTCATGGGCCTTAGCAAATATATGTGATTCTATTCGTCATTGCATAGATGCACAGCCTTTTGAGATAGGTTCTATGGGTGAGCTAATGTTGGATTCTTACATCTTTTTCTCCACTAATATTAGATTCAATTCTTCAATCTTATTTTCTCCATTGTGATAGCTTCGAGGGAGGGTACTCGATTTATATCATTACTAGCGGACAGTGCTTTGCGGTTGGCAAGTGACAATGACAAGGTAAACAAGCAAAGTGCAATGAGTTTACTGTTTCTATTTTTAGCACTTTTGTCAGTCATAATTGCCTCCACTTAGTTATTATCATCACCAATTTGATTATCTCTGGCTTCTAAGGATCTAGTGGTGATTGGTGAAGATGCATTCATGTAGCAAAGCTCAAATTTCTTTGGAACAAGACTTAGTTACTCTTGTTGTGTGTCTATCTATATTTACTAAGCTTTAATATGCATGTGATAATTGTCTCCACTTAGTTATTATGGTTACCAATTTTATTATCTGTGTATCTGCAACATATCTAATAATTAACATATCTATTAAGGAACCGAATGGAGTCGCGAATAAGGGTTCATGTATCTAAGTTCAAATTTCTTGGAATAAGGCTTAGATTGTTATTGTTGTTGTCCGTCTCTGTTAATTGATTAAGCTTTGGCATGCATGTGTAAAAAGAATATTTACCATCCCCTATCGAAAAAATCTAACCAAGCATCAAAATAAGATGACGTATTTGTGAGCTGCATCGAATTCTCCAAGGAAACTTGTTGAATATTGAGAGAATATATTTTCTTTTTGTATTGATGAATGAATAAAAGTGCTAATTAATTTATAGTTACGCCTTATAATTTGAATATGGAAATCAAATCACATAGAGTCAAATCTATATTAAGAGAAAGGAAAGACATTAATGGAAAGGAAAGACAATATTTCTATATAATAAAGAATAAAAACTGTGATTTCAATATTCTTCCTCAAGTTAGATTATAGTTGTTAATCATGTCCAACTTGACAATGAAATCATCAAACGTTGTCTTGGAAGCCCTTTGGTGAAGATGTCTGCAGTTTGGTCTTTTGTAGAAACATAAGTCATGTGAATAATTCCCGTCTCCACCTTTTTTTTAATGAAATGTCTGTCTATCTCTACATGTTTGGTCTGATCATGTTTCACTGGATTAAGAGAGATTGATAGCTGCTTTGTTGTCACACTATAATTTGATTGAAAGTTTTACTATGATTTGCAATTCTTCTAAGAGTTTCTTCACCCATAAAACTTCACACATCCTTTGTGCAACTGCTCTAAACTCAGCTTCAACACTGCTTCGATCTACTACATTTTATTTTTTACTTCTCCAAGTTACCAAATTTTCCCATACAAAAGTACAATACCCCGTAGTAGATCTTCTATCTTCTACTGTGCCAGTCCAATTTGCATCTGTAAACATTTCTACTTCCTTGCAATCACTTTTCTTGAAAAATAATCCCCTGCCAGGAGATCCTTTATGATATCTGAGAATCTTGTACACAGCCTCCAAGTGAGTTTCTTTTGGTGAATACATGTGTTGACTTGCCACACTTATCGCAAAAGAAATGTCTGGTCTAGTGTGGGATAGGTAAATAAACTAGTATCTCATATCTGTCTTTGTCAACTGGTTCCTCAACATTTTGTCTTTTTCCCTGCTTCAATTGGGGTGTCACTTGGTTTGTACCTAAGCATGCCAGTTTCTGTTAAAAGATCAAGGACATTTTCTTTGAGAAACACTAATTTTTTTCTTTGATCTAGCAACATCTATCCCCAAGAAGTATCTCGTCTTTTCCAAATCTTTTGTTTCAAACTCTTTGGCCAATACGTTTTTTAATCTTTCTTCCTCTATCATATTATTTCCAGTTAGGATTATATCATCAACATATTCAGTCAGAATGGTCTTCCACATGTCCTCAGCTTGCTTGAAGAACATAGTATGATCTGACTGTCTTGCTGATATCCTTACCCTTTTATCACCCTGACGAACCTATCAAACCATGTTCTCGAAGACTGCTTAAGGCCATAAAGTGATTTTTTGAGTTTGCACACTCTGTTGTCTTGACTTTCAACCCTGGTGGTACTTCCATATATATTTCCTCTTTTAATTTTTTGTTCAAAAATGCATTCTTTATGTCAAGTTGTTGAAGTGGCCAATCCGAACTAGCCGCCAAAGTTCAATTTGGCTACTGGAGCAAATGTCTCCGTGTAGTCAATGCCATAGGTTTGTGTAAAATCTTTTGCTATCAAGCGAGCTTTGTACTGTTTTACACTTCTATTTACTTTGTATTTTACTGTGAATACCCACTTGCATCCTACTGGCCTTTTTCTTTTCGGTAATATTTTCATCTTCGAAGTTTAATTCTTCTCCAAAGTTCTCATTTCTTCTATTATTGCCTTCTGCCATAAAGCTCTCATTCTTCCATTCTGGTATTGCTAATGTCTTCTATATATTCTTTGGAATTTTTGTATTATTGAGGGTGTGTTTGATTTTGATTATAATCAGATTTTTTGATAAAAGTTGATGAAATGTATGGTTGAAAAGTTGTGAGACTATGAAATGTGTGGTTAAAATTAATAGTTGACTTTGACTTTAGTTTTTTAGCAAAATTAATAGTGAAAACAAACAGGGCCTGAGTTTATAAGTAAAGACATGGAAACTAGTAGACAAATTTTTGTAAGACACAAATTTAGAAATAGGATGAAGTGTACACGAATGAGTTTTTTCCTGAGTGCAATTGGTAAATCAATATCATGAGTGGTAGGATTACTTGTATAAGTAGGTGACTCAATTATACTTGGAGCTATCATCGGGTTCGATTCTCTTGGTGCTTCGGGTGTGAAATTCTTTTTGTACCTTGATTTTGGCCTCCTTGAATAAACAAATATCTTCCTATCAATTTGTGTTCCTACATCTCCCTTTGAGTTTTAGTTTCCTCCTGTATATGACACATTAGAATAAGGAGGAAGAGCATCAGAGTTTGGGTTGGGTTGAACTCAGTGTTTATTGGTGGTTCCGAAGTAGAAAAATCAAAGTTCATGGAATCTTCGAAACGGTCTTCATTATCTCTCCCTGAAGAGAAGTTTTTTTGAAGAAGGATGTGTTCTCAAAAAATGTAACGTCAAGGTTGATATGTATTCGTTTTGTGGACAGATCATAATACTTGTAACCTATCTGTGTAGGAGAATATCCAATGAAAATACATTTAAGGACTTGAGGATCTAATTTACTTCAGTTTTGAGAGTGAATGTGTACAAATGTGGTACAACCGAAAATTTTGAGTTGTAGTTGAGAATGTAGACGGGAGGTGGGAAACGAATGTTGTAGGGTTTGGAGAGGGGTTTTGAATGAGAGGACTCGACTAGGCATTCGATTGATTAAGTATGCAGATGTAAGGATGACATCCATTGAGAACATTTTTGGCATATTGGTAGTGAATATCAGGGCACAAGCAACCTTAAGTAGATGTCTGTTTTTTCACTCAGCAACCTCATTTTGTTGTGTATTGACACACGAACTTTGGTGGATTATTCTATTTGCTTTAAGATAATCTCCTATAGTAGAGTTAAACTACTCTGTGCCATTGTCACTATGCAGAATTTGAATTTGAGTATGAAATTGTGTTTGTATTATGTAGTGGAAATTTTTGAAGACATCACGGACTTCAGTTTTCTCTTTTAATAGATAAATCCAACAGACCCGAGTATGATAATCAATAAATGTGACAAACCATTTTTTATGATTACGAGTAAAGGACTCCATACGTCACTGTGTATCATAGTGAAAGGTTTTGATGATTGATATTTAGACTGTGAAAATGAAGTGCGTTGATGTTTAGCAAGACGACAAATTTCACACTGGAATTTAATATTCTTTTTATTAGAGTAAATAGAAAGGAACAAGAGACTCAAATAATGAAAATTGGAATGACTCATTCTAAAGTACCATAACATAATTTTCCTATTCCAAATAGTAGATGCAGAATCACAAATTGAAGTTTGACTTTGTTTAATCGCGTTGGTTTCTTCAAGGTAATAGAGTCCCTTGCACTCCTTAGCACTACCAATCGTCTTCCCTAATGACAAGTCCTGAAAAATACAATGACTAAGAAAGAATTTAGCAGAGCAATTGGAATTTTTTGTCAGCTGACTAATTGATAGTAAATTACATTGACAAGTTTGGAACATGAAGAACGGATTTCAAAATTATAGAATTAGAGAGTTGAATAGTCCATTTTCCTGCAACATATGAAAGAGATCCGTCTGTAATTTTGAGCACAAGGTGAATATGGGAAAAATTATAGTGACTATCAATCATATGGTTAGAGGCACCAGAGTCAATAATCTAAGGATTTTTAGTTCAGGTGATTATATTCAGGGCCATTAACGAATTACCTTTGTGGGCTAATGAACTCAAAAACATATTATTGGAGGACTGACTAGTCATTTGGAAGTTTGAAATCATTTTTTGGAGTTGTTCCATCTGTTCATGACTGAATGAGCAACTTGACTGATCATCAATTGAGGCTTGATACCTCGATTTCTATTAGTTTGTCTCGGTTTCCAATTAGGTGGTTTTTCGTGAAACTCCCAACAAGTATCTGTTTTGTATGCAGGCTTGCAACAGTGATCACACCATGGCTTTTTTCTTTGTTGGTTTGGACTTGGCCCATTACTTGTACTCTTACTAGAGAATCTAGAAGACCCATTAAAGGATCTAGGCCTAATAGGTCTAGATAGCCTAGAAGACCAATAGGCCCAAAAGGAGGTGGAGGGCCTTTTTAGTATTAACGCAGAATACTCAGGCCCAGAAGTACCAATGTCCTTCAGTATTACCTTTCTCCGATTTTCTTCTTGGCGAACCTCCGAGAAGACCTCGCGAGTGGACGGCAGGTTTCCAGCCCAAGATTCTTTCTCGAACCTTGTCTAGATCTCGATTTAGCCCAGCTAAAAACTCAAAACACTCGTTCATTCTCGAGTCTCTTCCTATGTTTCACGCTGTCGCCGGGACACTCCCATTCTTCTTCATAGTCTAAATCCAATTCTTGCCAAAGAGATCTCATCTCGATGTAGTATTCAAATACTTCTTTTTCGCCTTGTTTCATCTGCCACAGACGGGTCTTGATTTCAAAGATTTGTGAGAAATTTTCTATGTCAGAGTATGTCTCGTGGACGGCATTCCAGACGTCCTTCGCTGTTGGAAGGAACATATAGGTTTTTCCGATTGTGGGTTTCATTGAGTTCATTAACCACGCAATCACCACGGAGTTCTCATACTTCCACTTTTGTAGAGACCCATCGGTTGGGGGTGGCTTCTTTGTTTCTCCGATGAAATGGCCCAACTTTCCTTTGTCGTCGATCAAGAGTTTGATCAACTAAGCCCATTCTAGGAAGTTCTTTCCATCTAATTTTTCTACCGAGAATTGAAAAGATGGATTTTCTGATCCATTTAGGTTCATAGTTTCCATCTTGTTGTCGATGAATTTTGATGTCACGGATTCTTTGCTTCTTCGGCAGAATCTGCTTTTTTAATTGCTAAGGTACGAAAATTCCTGGCTGTGATACCATGTTGAATATTAAGAGAAAATATATTTCTTCTTGTATTGATGAATGATTAAAAGTGTTAATTTATAGTTACACCTTATAATTTGAATATGGAAATCGAATCACCTAAATCTATATTAAGGGAAAGGAAAGACATATTAAGGGAAAGGAGAGACAATATTTCTATATAATAAAGAATAAAAATTGTGATTTCAATTCAACTAACCTGAATCAAGCAATGTGGGTTTATCTTCTAGCTTTCTAGATCAGTAACGCCTACTTAGGCATAACCCAGAACCTCCATAATAATTAAGAAGCAAATAATGATTCTGAGACCACCTTGCAATGCAGAAACAAGTAAATAACATCTTCCCACTTTCCTTACACATAAAATACCAGCAAACATGGATTTTCTCCTCCTCAAATTAGATGTAAAATCAGTCTTCATTGCAGCAGTCCAGGCAAATAATGCAACTTTTTTGGGGCTTTACTCCACCAGATCACTTTCCACGTCAAAGATACTCTTTTTTGAAAAGCTAAAACTAAATGAGGTGGCAGAGAAAAGTAATTTAACTGAGACCACATTGTCGATAGTATCCCCGGTATCTTTGTGTTTTTGACATTTAGTGTTAAGGACTTTTTCCTAAGATTGATATACAAACTACTCAAACAGTTGCTCCAGATCTACTATTGTTCTGGTAGTACTGGCTGCAGCATTGCTCTCTATTGATGTCATTTTTGGGAAAGATACAGCAAACTTCAAAATTTTACAGTTGTCATTTAGCTTGGGCTGGCCTATAAGCACGTTTCCATCGCATTCTTGAGACGAGTCTCTTTGAGTGATCAATTTATATTTTGTGTTTATGCACTTATTATTATATATTTTGTCAAATACATTATTTTTCCCTTCTCAGACAAGTAAGGAAGGTGCATATGTTCTTTTAGATAATTCTATAATTGTGGGAGCATTTCTTTTTCTTTTTTTTTCCCTTAATCCCGTTATGTTCTATGTTTTACCAGACTTCGATGAATGACCTGTAAAAATTTATGGTGAAAACTTATCTAAAACTTCTATCATTAGTTTATGCATTAGCATTAAGCTCAATTTGCTCATCTACATGCTTGTGCAGCTGTTGACCTGGTTCAATAAATTGAGGGCCATTATTGTGTTCTAGGTTAGATAATCATTCAGTGCAAGTATTTGTTAGATGTATCTCATAACTCTTTTTTTTTTTTTTCTTCTCTCTTTTTTCTTCTTCTACTTCATGAAATTCTTTGGTGCAGGTCAAAGCAAATGCTGTTAGAGCTCTGGGGAATCTTGCAAGATTTGTTCAATTTACAAATCAACTGGCTGCGCATGGAGAGCTCATTGATTGTGTGCACTCAACAGTAATAGATAATGGCCAAAATTTGTCCAAGGATGATCTGAACGGAAGGTCAGATTCATTCCAGTCAGTATCTTCAGGGAATTTCTATTGGCTTGGAAAGATGGTGCAGGCATTTCTTTCTTGTGTGACAACCGGAAATGTTAAGGTTTTCTAGTCTCTTCATCTCCCTTTCCCAGCTAAAAGATGTGGATAAGAAGCAGAAACTTGACATTTTTTAATATGTTGGAGTTAGTATCATATATATAAGAACTTTTAATTGTTTCTAAATTGTAACACATTTTTCTTATTTGGGCATTGCTAACAGGTTCAGTGGAACGTCTGTCACGCACTGAGCAATTTATTTTTCAATAAGACTTTGAAACTGCAATACATGGATTGGTAAAGAATCTGCTTCTTTTTTTTCACTTTCTAAATTTGTTTCTTTTAGGAAAAAGATTGGAGCAATGACTGTGAAACTTATTTATGTGCTCCTATGAATTGCTGGAAATTTTTCTTTGACACGAGTTTAGCGATAGAAGAAAAGATATACATAAGGGAGGACACTGTGTCCTCAGTTACACAAGTCTGAAGCAAAAGAAATCTATCAAGCTTTTCTCTCTGTCTACGTTGCTATGCTGAGCTCTAAAACAGCCTGTTGCCTTAAACATGATAGGAGTTTATTGGTTCGACAACTGAGTTAGAAATGGCTAGTCTTCTTTTACAAGGACAAATGTCCATTTAAAAGCCTTTATCATGGAAGGGACTATGTATTTCCATATGAAATAATTCAAAAGAAAAGGAATAGGAGCTCGAAATTTGACAAGATTGCAGAAGAAATACTTGCATGAATGTATACAAGCTATCAAGATTCCAGACTGTAGAGAATGTATATCTGTTTTCCGTATATTGTCAAAGGTTTTTTACTACCATACATACAGCTGAAAATACATAGAAAAATGAAAATAGTCCCCTAAAGTCTGTCCTAACTACCAGCAAAACAGATCCCAAAAATCTGTGCTATAAAGACTAGGAAACTTCCTAAAATACATCAAACCAATCAGCAAATAATTAAAAAGTTTTGACTTTCTATTTTATAGGATTCCTTCCAAACTCATCAACATGGACCTTCTGATCAGAAGTATACACTATCTAACTGATGTCTTAACTCAATTTCATTTCTAAGATTATCCGTGAAAAAATCTCTTTCATATATTTTGCTTCTCGGTTTTAGTTTCGCGGCATGTATTCTTTTTTCTGATACAATATTGTTCTCTTATAGTGGTTACATATAGATTCAGATATGTTCTCTCAAATTATGCAGGGCTCCTTCTGTTTTTAGTATCCTCTTGCTGCTGCTTCGTGATTCTTCCAATTTCAAGATCCGGATTCAAGCTGCTGCTGCTCTGGCTGTTCCAGAAACTATAAATGGTGAGTAGTAGACGTTCTTTCACGACTATCATGGCAAATATTTCCTTTGGTTTGTCTTAATGCCACACTTATTGAACCAACTATTTCCTTTGGGTTGTCTTAATGCCACCCTTATTGAACCAACTACCAAACTCCTGTCTTTTCCTTGATAGCTTCCCTTCATTAATGATTTCCCCCTTCTTTCTAACTACATTCTTTCTTTTCTTGTGAATATATTTATTTCGTTGAAATAAATATTTTGATGTGCTAATGATATATGATCTTTGGCTTCTTTCAGGATCTTATCACAGTGAAATAGGGCCACAATATAGGATATGATTATGCATTCAATGCATTTCTTATTATAAATTAGCTTTTGCACTGGTGGAAGTCCAGTCTGCTTGTGGGACTCTAATTTTATGGTGAAGAGTTCTAGAAAAACTTATCTAAACTTTCCGACATAAAAACTAAAACTTTCTAATCATACAGAAAGTATATTGATTCTTTCAACATTATATAAAGGATTTATGTGAAGCTAATATACTAGGTAGCGAGTTAGGTGCAGTGTCAGGTGATTAAAGTGAAAACTAGAACTTTTTGCTTATTTTATATGAGTTGTTTGTGTTTCAACAAGAAATGAAAGCTATGGATGAGGCCTGGAAATTGGTGAGGGTTCTGAAGTTGAAAACTTGTAGACATTAGTACTAGTAGCTCTTAATAATGCTTCAGCACATCTCACGGACACCAACTGATGCAGCGATTAAAGTGTATTCACCAACTCCATTCATCATCATCACCAGGCACCTCACTGTCTCCAACATACATCTCAGCCCCCCCCCCCCCCCCCCCCCCCCCTGCAAATCATTGCAAAGCCACCAACACATTAATGAATTATAAATATATTTTTTTGATTAATAAAATTCTTTTCTTATCTTATAAGTTTTATATCTGACACGTGATGTGACCTTTGCCAAAAAGGGTGTATGAAGGCTAAAATTTTGATATACCATTTTTCAGCATTTGTTAGAACATCCTATTAGAAGCATGAGCATGCCTTTTCAATGAAAATAGACAAAAAATGTTTTTTATAGTTGTGCATAAAAACTGAATGGATAAGCTACTAGTTGCTTGGAATAATTAAATTTGAGGATTAAAGCTGGCCTGATTAGCACTGTTGCTCATTCATCACCTCCTCAGTGCCACTAGATGTTGACTTGTAAAATGATCCATCATCAGATACCTGACTAAATGAGTTCAAGTTTACTCTAGTGGAGAGATCCTTTTTGTCAGGATTCTGAATTAGGTTTCCCCCACCACTAAGTTCATGGAAAACTAACATCCCTGTTTCTTAACATTGTAGTTGCTTTTAGTTTATCTATCCCAGCATCAGATTAGTTTGCACTTCATAAGGTGATGTACTTTTGTACTTTTGTGCAGTTTCTTTTGCTGCAGTAGCTACATACATGTCATTGCCCTGTTCGGCCCTTTAAAGACAGTACTTTGATTCTTTTGTTGATCTTTGTTTTGTTTTCATTTACATATATTTTCTTCCGATATATTGGTTATGCAGATTATGGTAGATCATATTATGATGTCCTTCATGGTGTGGAGCATATACTAGAGAATTTTAGTCGGGACCAGATTTCAGCACCATCTAACTTCAAATATTTGATTGCACTTGAAAAGCAGGCGAGTTGGACGAATCTTGTGAACTGTTCTTATTGCTTAGTTATTGTTTGAAACCAATTATAGGACAAGGAATTGCTCAGATATTGAATTTTGTCTTGTGTCACTTTTAAATATTCCTTTAGCTTATTGTTGACTTGCGTTCACTTTAGAATCCAAGGGGCCATCACTTGCTTTACTGGATGAGAAAACCTTGGGTTGCCAAATATTTAATGATGGCGCGAATCTTTGATGCACTAATTGCTAAAAACTTGGCTATTTATTGGGCTGTCCCTAACAGTGTTCTGTGCTTTTGGTCCAGTTGTTTGAAAATAATAGGAGTCTTCTACCCTTTGGTACTGGAGCAAAGATTTTTAATTTCAAACATGGACGTTTAAATTTTGGAAGCATTTGAACCTAGTATTCCAAGTTCCAACACATTAAACACGTTCCGAATTGTTTCTTGATTCTTGCTTATCTGAAAAATATGAAAAGCAGTATATCTATGGTGCACAATTTTTTTGGAAATTTGCAATTATCTTTAAGTGATATTTTCTTGTAACAGTTGACCTCAACCATGTTGCACGTGCTTGGCCTGGCTTCAAGAACGGATCATCTAGCTGTACAAGATTTTCTTGTCAAAGTAAGATCAACAGATGAAGCTCTATTATACCTTTTTACTGTAAATATCTTCTGTGTCAAAATTTAAGAAATTGCGAAGTTTATATTGATTTGATGTGTAATTCTCTATATCAAATTTGTCCTCGCTATAGTATTTATATCAAGCCTGCTAACCTTTTTTGTCCTTTTTGATACAGAAAGCATCGTTTCTCATAGAGTGGCTTAAAGGGTTGTGCTCATCTCTTGAAGAGACAAGTTCTTCAGCTCAAGAGGCTAAATTTGTTGCATCCGTAAACCTTAAAAAGGATGCTATATTCAGAACGGTTCGCTCACTGATTGAGGTGTATGAAAGCAGCAATCACCATTCAGTTGCACGAAGGTTTGACAGACTTGCCAATGGCCTGCTGTGAATTTCCTGCCTGATCACTTTTGTGATTGCTGTCTGTAGTGTAAAAAAGTAACACTTGAGCACGAGGTTTCTACGTTTCAGGGTGAGGGATTTTAGATTTTCTTCAAAAGTTTTCCAAGTGGCTACACAAAGAAAGAAGGAGAAGGACATGAATTTACCATCGGTAAATGTTGTCAATAGTCAGATTGTCTGTAGTATGGAAAATTATTCTAACTATTAATTCTAAAAAAAACTCTTTTTTTCCCCGCATAAATCTATTTAGCCCAAGTCGTTAACAAATTGGAACTTTCCAGGTGACTTTCTGAGGTCTTGAAAATCACTGAAGCATAACTTCACCATGTGAATAACGAAGTAAATTCATCAGAACTTCAGGCTTTGTAAACTTAGAAGAAAATAATTAACAGACTTAAAAAATTTCAGTTTTGAGCACTGATTTTAAACGATTTATGTGGAAAAGTAAATTAACTTGTTAATTCATGAATGGATATACAGAACGTTCTATAAAAATTCACCGAAGTCAAGTTCTGACACAACGTGCAAAATTGCCACAATTTTAGCAGAAATTTTATAAAAGTTGGTAGACACGTCTAAATCATGCAAGGTCAATTTTAGATGCACCAAAGGGAAATTAGGGCCAAACGTGGATTTTGTGCTCAAATCGTTCTTAACCGACAAATTTTGGCGTTATAACCCTATTCATCTTGTATGTAAATTAACCTTCTTGATATACTTCGTTTGGTCTTGCTGTTAAATCTGCGTGGCTGTAATGTGAAATCAAATGAAAATAAAGTAGAGGGTAAAACAATCTGCACTATGTCAAAAGTGTCAGATTAATAAGTGGCTCATTATCCCGCCAGTTGATGAAGTATATATTGATATTAAGTGGAGAAATTCATGTTTATTAATTGCAAACAAAAATGCAGTTTGCAATGGTGAATGAAGACTTCATGGACATATTTGAACACTAGTAAATGATTTATTGTATGCCGACGACGGGTGAACTATTAAGTCTGTAATATTCTATAACATTAATTCTACCAAATACAAAAGTGGTAGAACTTACTTGAAAATCCAAGATCAATAGGTTGAATCACTTGCCTCGTTTACTTGTTTACGATTCAATCAAAAAGCTGCTCTTTGGTCCAGAAACTCAATCACAATAGAAAGAGTTTAATCTCCTCAATCCAAGAACCGAATTTAACGAAATTAACTTCTATTACAGAGATTATATAGAATTGTGGGAGTTTAATGAAGTTATAAGAGGTAGTGAGTTCAGTTAATTTAAACATTAACTTCTCCTTCCAAAACTATTTCCACATAACTTGGGTCGGGTCAACCTACATGGACGACCCGTTTCATTCTAACATCTCCCACTCGCACGTGATGGTGTTGACCTGAATCTAAAATAATATCAATTAGATTTATCTCAATATCTCAAAGTTCATACTGGTAAATGGATCGTACGACCAGCGAGTTTATTAAAGAGCACACTATGTCATATACCTATTAGGGATATACAGCAGCTCTACTAGAAGAAATAATTTTCTCGCTATACCCCAAATCTTTTTTCAACACTAATTCAAGTATTTCCGATCCCTCAATATTTATAGAACATACTTAAACTCCATACTTAATTTTTGTATTCATAATTGTGTTATAAACTTTCATGGTTAACACAATTATCCGGTCGGTGAATACAAATAGAAATGTTGGTCAAAATGATTTTCCTTTCCTACTCAAATGCTTCAACTTTAAAGCAGTTGCTTTCCACAGACATGTTCCATCAAACTGAATCAATCATAGTTATTGGCAACATGCTAAAGTAGCAATACTGAAATAAAATCTTGAGAAAACAGTCAAAAGTCATAAGGTTATGTAAACCACGGAGTCTCATACAATGAGGAAGCAGGGATCCATTCACTCATTTAGCCCATATTAGTCGTAAAAGCGCACGCGGTATGAAACACGTGCTGTAGTGTTTCTCTCTTTTCAGAGCGTATGTCATATTCTGTAAATTAAAACACACCGTACAGATTTTAGTTCAGGTGTCCTCGATACCTAACTTGAATTCTCTTCATATTCATTCCTCAAAGCAAACTCAATCGAGAACTCAATCTGGCTACTAAAACAGGTTTAATGGATAGTGGAATCCATTTCGATTACTTATAGTAATCTTATCTTGATATCTCATCAAGGCGACCATATCATGTACAGAACATAATCACTTCATCTTATCCCAACACAACCTAAAATTGTCTGAGGCGATTGCTCGTGTAAGTGAGCCAATCTCAACTTGTTCGACATACATTTTGTGCATAAAAATCAATCATCTATTAATCACAACAAGATTACACATAATATATGAAATGAAAATATTGTTCATTAATAGACATTCAAAAGTTTACAATATATGTAACTAAATTCTATGCAACCTTAGAGATTTAACATGAGTCATAAAGACATTTTTACGTATCGGTTTGGTAAATGGATCAACTACCATATTATGCGTAGAAATGTACTGCAAAGTCACTTCTTTCTTTTCTATGATGTCTCTTACAAAATTATATTTTTATCAATATGTTTGATTCTGCTATGATACTTTGGATCCTTTGTATATGCAGTAGCAGCCTGACTATCACAATAAATCAACGTAGGTCCCATATTACCACTGAAAGAATCTTTTTAATCAAATAGCTTCTTGTACTGCTGAAGCACAAGCCACAAATTCTGCCTCCATTGTAGACAAGGAAATGCATGTTTGTTTCTTGCTACTTTAAGAGATGGCGCCATTATTAAGCAAGAATGCTATCCACAAGTTGACTTGCGCTCATCTAGGTCTTCACCCTAGTCAACATCTGTGTATTCTTTTAAGTGCAAATCATTTCCTTGATAACATAAAGAATAATCAGCAGTACTTTTCAAGTATCTCAATATCCTCTTGACTGCTTTCCAATGTCCTCTTCCAGGATTAGACTCATACCTGCTGACCAGACCAACATCATAACAAACATCTGAGCGAGTACACATCACTAGAGTACGGTACTCTTGACATTTCTTCTTTTTCTTCATGTTCTTCAGGAGTCTTAGGGCATATGCGTAGACTTAGAGTTTCGCCTTTAGATATAAGAGTATTAATTGGGTTGCAATTCTCCATTTTGAAACGTTGAATAACCTTCTTTATATATGACTCTTGTGACAGAGAAAGAAGTCTCTTAGAACGATCTCTATGAAATTTAACACCAAGTATGTAATCTACTTCATCCATGTCCTTCATTTCAAAATTAGAAGACAACTATTTCTTAACGGTCTCAACATACTCCTTATCATTCCCAGCCAATAAGATATCATCTACGTAAAGAGATAAAATTACAAATTTTCTATTGGATCTTTTCACATAAATACAGTGATCTTCGTCTATCATAACGAAGTTATATGAGATTACAACTTTGTCAAATCTCAAGTATCACTGTCTCGAAGGCTATTTTAGGCCATATATTAATCTTTGCAATTCACTGGTTGTTGCACGTAGATTTCTTCATCCAAATCTCCATTGAGAAAAGCAGTCTTTACGTCTATTTGATGTAATTTTAAATCTAAACGCGCCACTATGGCTAAGAGTAGGCGAACAGAAGTAAATCTTACTACTAGTGAAAAGGTTTATTCATAATGTGTACCCTCTTGTTGGGTATAACCTTTTGCCACCAAGCGAGCCTTATTCTTCTCTATAGACCCATCAGCCCTTTACTTTATCTTGAGAACCCATTTGTTCCCAATAGCTTTCCGACCAGACGGAAGATCAACCAAGTCCCATACTTGATTAGATCTCATAGACTCTATCTCCTCTTCCATTGCTTTCTTCCATTTTTCATTTGCAGGGCTTGATAGAGCTCCATGAATAGATTTAGGCTCTTCATCGTCTTCTGGAGATACAAGAAAAGCTTGCCCTTCAATTTTGAAATGACGTTTAGGCATACTTTTTCTATTACTCTTACGAAGTGGAAGCTCCATAGTGACTTGTCACTTGGAGACAATGTGCTCCCACTTGGATCAAAAGGTCGAAGTGCCTCTTCTTGCAACTCAACCGATTTATCAAAGAAAGCCCTATCATCTAATTCAAATAAAGGTTCCCCCTTTTTAATTTCTCATCTGCTAGGAAAATCATTCTCAAGGAATGTCACAGCGCGTGACTCAATCTTAGTTATAGTCACATCCTGATTTTCACCTAGAAACATATATCTTTTGGACTGGTTTGGGTATCTTATAAAGATACACTTCTTGCCTCTTAGACCTAACTTTCCAAATTTACTTGAAGAATCGTAGATGTATCCAGCTCATCCCTAGGGTCTAATACTACTTAAATCAGGTGATCTATATATCCAAAGCTGATACAGTGTTGTAGGTACCGATTTTAAAAGAACTCTATTAAGGATGTAAGTCGCAGTTAACAAAGCATCTCCCCGAAAGGAAATAGGTAAGTTAGCTTACGCTATCATGGACCTCACCATTTCAAGCAATGTCATATTCCTTCTCTCAGCAACACTATTTTGTTGTAGTGTATTAGGAATAGTTAATTGCCTAATAATTCCTTTATCATTACATAGTTCTTTCGGCCAGTTCTTAGGGCTTTCACCTTTCTGTCTATTTGATTTTCTGCCACATTTATAAATCGTTTAAAGCATTCTAATGCCTCCAACTTATGAGAAATCAAATAGACATAACCATACTGCATGAAATCATCTATAAAAGTAATGAAATAAGAGGCTCTATGTCTTCTCCTCACATTCATAGGACCACATATATCTGAATGGACTAATTGCAATGGAAGTTCTGCTCTTAAAGCCTTACCGAATGGTTTTCGTGTTGTTTTTCCTGCTAGACAATGCTCACAAATAGGTAATGAAACCTTAGAGATTGAACCTAGTAAGCCCTCTTTAGCCAACCTATTCATTCTCTCTTGCCCAGTATGTCCTAATCTAGCATGCCATACACATGTATCAACATTCACATCTTTAGAAGAAGATACATTCATAAAAAAAAACGATTAACATAATAGTTATAAGTTTTTGGTTCACAATCCAACACTAGAAAACCACAAGACAAATATCCAGATCCATAATATACATCACCATTGCTAATACGAACAAAAGTACCACTAAAATTCAAACTGAAGCCTAATTTTAAAAGAACAGTAACTGAAATTAGGTTCTGTTGTATTCCTGGTACAAACAGGACATCATGAAGGAGAATAGTACGGCCACCACGCAAATGCAATTCACCTCCACTCTATCATTATTGCCGACATATATCCATTTTGTACCAACTAGAAATGGACGGAACTCCACAAATGCATCTCTATCCCTGGTTATATGGTCTGTTGCTCCTAAGTCTACAATTCACATAGAATAAGATTCAGTAAGCAAACAGTGCTAGAAACATAAAGAGCAGTAAAAGAAGTATCAACAAGAGCTACCTTCTTTGGCTCAGGACAATCCCGAGCAAAGTGACCCAGCACTTGACAGTTGTAGTATTTTAACTTGCTCTTGTCTTTCATCTTACCAAACCATTTTCCCTTTTTGTTACATTTGGGCTTGTTCCTTTTAGGTCTCTGTCCAGCCTCTTTTTTTTTTCTTTCTCGTCTTTGTTCATGTTCTTCTTACGCTTAAAGTCCGAAGCTTTGCCAGAACTAGACTCAGCTACAAAAGCACGCCCTAGAGATTTAGCTACTCCAAGTCGCTCATCCTCTAGTTCAACATGGCTGGCAACATCAGTATTATGAGTCAGATTGACTTTCAGATGTTCCCGGCTATTAGGAAGAGAGCGGATCAGAGCCTGAACTTGTTGCTCATCAGAGAGAATATGACCAACCAACTTCAGCTCTCTGATCATGTTAGACAGAATCCACACATGCTGTTTGATATTGTAATCATGAGACTTTTTATATGTGTCAAACTTAACAGTCAACTGTCTGAGCCTAGTCAAGCTAGTACCACCATATTTCTCTCTCAGATACACCTAGATATCATGAACAGTTGGAAATTGCTCACACTCGTGAATGAGATCATCCACAACAGAACTTACCAAAATCCCACGTGCAGTGGAATCTTTCTTTTTCCATGCTTGGTAAGTCATGATCCCTTCTCTGTTGAGCAGTCTGACCCACACTTGGGTCTTCCATCACGTGATTAATGCCCTCAAGGAAGTCCTATTTTTCCAGCACATACCAAATTTTATGGCGCCAAGTGTTATAGTTATTGCCATTCAATTTGTCACCCTTATTTAGGTCAGCAATGATATTCTTTGATGCCATGGTCTGTCAAAGTTTTAGAGACAATTATATAAATGCCTGTTTATGCACACATGTCATTTTGCACTCATACAAATTAAATTTTATGATAATTTAACACTAGGCATATAGTCGAAAGTTCAATAAGTTCCCAATCATCATCTATTATCCTAATGTTTCATTGTCACAAAAATTAATTTCATAATACAAAAAACAATAAATTTAGGTAAGAATTACATAAACTCTTCCAACTTTAGAATTTCTACTGAATAAATCAATTAAACATGTATAATGAAACAAGACATTTTGATCGTATGCACTAAAACATAAAAAATGTCATATTTACACATGCGATTATATCCAATTATTCTAAATATAACTACTAGGCATTGAAAGATGACTTGATACATTTTCTTCTCCTCAAAAATATATTGTCCTAGATGCACTACTTCTAAGCATATTGCTTCGAGATACATTATGTATTGTACTAGGATATGTCTTGAATCTATTTTACGATTTTGATAAGCTCGTAGCTTTTCGACACGTTCTTTAGCCCATAATATTTTAACTTTCCTTCAAAGGATGCTAAAAGTGTGCATAAATTCAACCATATCTAATTAAGCACGGGAAGACGGGAATGAATCAAATGTATCACATAACCAAATTAAGACTCACACTACTCAAGCACGCACAATATTATTCTATTTAAAATAAGAAAAAATTTGACACCAAAATCATAATTTTCCGACTTAAATCCAATTTTTAAAAAAAAAAACTTTAAAAAAATAATAATATATGATCATCTCGAAAAAACTCCCACCAGAAAACAGAACCATCAATCAAATATTCTAGATTTAATATAAAAGTTTTAGAATTTTAATTCACTTAAAATATATTTATTATGTATTTATAAATGTATTTTCTTTAAACATAAATGTATAAAAAATATTTTCATAAGAAAAAAATTATATTGAACTCAAATAATAAATCCAGAATATTATAGAGACCAATCTAAAATTTTTAGAATAGCGAAAAGGTTACTCACGCCCTTTCACGCGTCAAAAAAAAAAAAAAAAAAAAAAAAAAAAGCAACCCCCCTCCCCCCCCCCCCCCCCCCTTTTTCCCTCCCCTTCCCTTTTTTTTTAAATCCAAAAAAAATTAAGAGGATAAAATTAGAAATACTAGAATAATAAGGGAAGCATTCTGCAATTTTTTAAAATTTCCAAATAACCCCATGTGCTAAAACTGATTAATACAGATTCCTTTTTTTTCTTTTTTTTATTAAAAACTCTTTCCAAACCACACTCGCCACGTTATGGAAAGTTTTCAGCGACTACTTTGGTTTTGTTTTCTTAAAATCGATGTTCTGAGTTCATCTGTGCGGTCAGATTTCACAAATAACATATACTCCCTCCGTCCCACAAAGATAGACTTGTTTTCCTTATTTATCTGTCCCAAATTATAGGCCACTTACTTTATAGAGGGTGTATTAAATTTTTTATTTTCCTAATATACCCTTATTTAATTTACATTGTTATCCACCCAAAACAAGTATTTAAATTTATTAGATTCATAAATGACTAATATTAAATGGGGGTATAATAGGAAAAGTGTGTGAAAAATTTATAATTTCAATTACATTAAATATGTTTTCTTAATCTGTGTATAAAAAGAAATGAGTCTATTTTTGTGGGACGGAGGGAGTATAATATAGCATTTGGGACAACAACATAACGGACAAAGAGTGAAACAGTGAATAATTCATTGTTCATCTTCTTCCTAAACTTTGTAGAATTTTGAGCAAAATGACTGAAATTTTAAATCTTCATGACTCCTTCGTTTTAAGTCCAAATTAAGAGTTCTTTATACCGTTGGAAAGCTCATGAAAATACCTTCCTAAACATACTAATTTTATAACACGAAAAACAACGAACAGAAAATGATCATGTTATGAAGTTTAGATTTTTTTTTAAACTAGGACTTCGATTTTATTTTGAAATATAAATCCAAACAATGTGAAATTATGTAGACATGTTCTACATCTTGATATGAACATATGGTATAAATTTCACGAATTAATGTTGAGTATTTGATAATGTGCCATTAAAGTGTGTTCAAACTTTAACAAATGAATTTCTTGCATATATATGCCAAAATATTTTCAGTACATTAACATGCAAGAAAACAACATGATAAGGCTCTGATACTAATTTAATATTCTATAACATTAATTCTTCCGAATAAAAAAGTGGTAGAACTTACTTGAAAATCCAAGATCAATAGATTGAATTACTTGCCTTGTTTACTTGTTTACAATTCGATCAAAACGCTGCTCTTTGGTCTAGAAACTCAATTACAATAAAAATAGTTTAATCTCCACAATCCAAGAACCGAATATAAGATATTTTTCAGGACACCAACTTCATGTATGTTTCTCTCTCTACATCCACAAAATTAACTTCCATTACAGAGATTATATAGAATTATAGGAGTTGATGAAAATTATATGTGGGAGTTTAAGTTTCAAATTTAAATCTTAATTTCTCCCTCCAAAACTATTTCCATATAACTTGGGTCGGGTCGAACCACATGGACGACTCGTTTTATTCCAACAATTTTTTTATAATTGTTGGGCTTTGAATCTATATAGTCGTTGGGTTAACCTTATGTATTGATTTTTCCATATTTCTTATGATTTTACAGGAATTTGGGGTGTGTGCTTTTCAAGTGTGACCCACCCATGTGCCATCGATCTGTTGAATCACTCTCCAGATTGGTTAGGAAGAATCGGCTATTAGAAGATGAAATTAAGATGTCCAAGAACAAATCTTCGAAGAAGAAAGGGTTTTCTTAGAAGTTTTGATTTCTTTGTTTTGTTTGTGGACTTATTGTAACGTGGTTCATAATGTATAGGTTATGGTCTTTTAGATTTTATTGTAATAGCTATGCTAATCTTTTTTGTAATGTTGTGGTTCATTGATGTTGTGTGTAATGTGTAGTTTATCGAAAACGTTATGTAGAAGATACAAAGGTAGTCTCTAATGTTTTTGGGGCATTTCGTCCCCAAACTATTAGTTTTATTAGCAGATTTAGTCCTTAACGTATTAGTCATCTTAGCAGTAATAGTCCCTAACGTATTTTAATTTGGTGCAAAATGTCCCTATGTTGAACATAAGAAAACCACAATGTCTACAAACTATTCAACCCTTAATCTGTAAATCTATTAAACAACCGTTGAAACTAAACAATAATCTTCCAAATGAACATGAATAAAAAATTGTTAAAACCAAACGACATAAAATCTACGTAATGATACTTATTGATAATTCTCTATTTTTCCTCTCCAGAGGCGGTGATTAGGGTTATCTCCAGTCTTTGTGCAAATTTTAACGCTAGTTTTTTTCAGTAGCTGTTTTCTTTGTAAACTACATTGACGACCTCACTTAAAATCATAAACCGCTCTAATATCCAATCCAGACAAAATTCTGAAACTGTGCGACCGTTTGCAACTAGATAGTGGGGATGAACCTAGTGTTTCTCTCAATACACGAGTATCGAACAAGGGTTTGAAAAGATGCAACTATGCCTTGTGAGGAAAGTATTAGACTATAAGCATGTTATCAAGGAGGGCATGGAAACTGTGTTACGATTAATATGGAAGACAAAGTACTCATTCCATGTGGAAGCAAAGGGAAGAAATAATTTATTTTTGTTTCATTTTGGATCGGAAGAAGACAAACTTCGTATCTATAATGGAGATCTGTGGCTCTTTAATAAACAAGTACTCTCCCTAGTCTTGTCTTTAGGAGCGGGTGTTTTTGGGCCCATAAAATTTACCTTGATCCCATTCTGGATACATATATTGAACGTGCCAATTATATGCATGATTGAAACTTGTCTAAATTTATTGGAGAACAAAGTGAGGAGTTGTGACATATTGATCTTAATGGATTGGTGCATTGGGTTCGAGTTAAAGTTGATGTTGCAAAGCCACTACTGAGGGGATTGGGCAGCCCTTGATCAAGAATTCACCCTCCTTAAAAAACTACCATATTTTTGCTTTCACTGTGGATTGATAGGCTATCGTTTATGATAATGCCCATCTAAAAATGGCTTGAGTACTGTAGCTGATGAGAGGAGGTTTGGATTTTGGCTACAAGCCTCATCAATAAGTAGGAGGAGGAAAAAAAGAACACAACAGGATGAGTAGAGTGACTATATAGTAGCTAGAAAGAATAAAGGCAGGCATGAGGAAATGAGAGAAGAGAGTGAGGTGGTTAATTTGGGAGACCTAGATCTATGGGAGATGGTGTTGGTAATATAGGGGGGGGGGGGGGGGGGGGGAGGAGGGTGGGAACATGCAGACAAGGGGCTGTGAGAAAATGAGAGAGTTATCGGAGATAATGGAAAAACTTGTGGAGAAAGCTGGGGCTGGGAAAGGAGGAGAGATGGTTTTAATGAATAATGTGGAGTTGTATAGCTATGGAGGGGAAGGTAAGTAGAAAAAGGTGACAAGGGAAGTGGAGATGGGTTTACCAAAGGTGACCCTAGAGGAGAGTACTGTTGGTATTGCTTCTTGTTAAGAAATATTATAATATCTTTGTAATAGGTATTGAAGAAGTAATAGCTATGGAACTGAATATTTTCTATATGTTATTCGCCTTTACAAGATACAGTATATATAGAATTATACAAGAGCATATTCTGAGAATATGCAAAACATTCTATCATCTAATTAAGGAAAATATACAATTACAGGATTTGTTTCCAACACTCCCTCTCAAGTTGGCGAATGAATATCGTGAAGTCCCAACTTGTCACTTAAGCTATAAAATTGTTCACTTCCCAAAGGCTTAGTGAATACATCTGCAAGTTGAAAACGTGATGGAACATATGAAGTTAAAATCACCCCTAGCTTGTAGCTTTTCCCTCACAATGTGACAATCAATTTATATGTGTTTAGTGCGCTTGTGGAAGACATGATTCCTGGCAATATGAAGTGCCGCTTGGTTATCACAAAACAAAGTTGCTGGTCATTCTTGTGAAACTTTAAGATCTTGCAAAATGTATTGTATACATGTAATCTCTAAACATGTCGCAGCCATAGCTCGATATTCTGCTTCTGCAGATGACCGAGCCACATTTGTTTGTTTATTTGATTTCCAAGAAATTAAAGAATTCTCCAAGAAGATGCAGTATGCCAAAATAGAGGGTCGAGTCATTGTGCAACCTGCCCAATCTGAGTCACAGTAGGCCTTTAATATGAGATCATTAGAGGAAGGAAAGAATAATCCTTGACCAGGATTGCCTTTGATAAATCTTAAAACCCTTAAAGCAGCTTCCCAATGTGGTTTTCATAGATTCTGCATGAATTGGCTTAAGATTTGCACGGAGTATACTATATCAGACATTGTCACTGTAAGATAAATCAATTTTCCAACTAACCTTCAATATTTGGTAGGATCATGTAGTAGATCGCCATCATCAGGTTTTAATTTTAAATGCTCCTCCATCGGGAAAGAATTAGGACAAGATCCCAATAGTCCTGCATCCTTCAAAATGTCTAGCGAATATTTTCTTAGAAAAAAAAATATTCTTTTTTGGAAACGAGAAATTTCAATGCCAAGAAAATATTTCAAATTACCAAGGTATTTGATGTGAAATTGTTGTAGGAGAAAGTCCTTGAGAGATTTAATTGCTTGCTCATTATTGCCTGTCACAATAATGTCGACATACCATATTCTCCCCCTGTCGGCGAAGACCAAGGGGAACAGCCATGTATACTTCCTCATCCAGATCACCATGAACAAAAGCATTTTGAACATCTAGTTGATGTAAGAATCAATTGTGAGAAGCAGCAATAGATAATAGGCAGCGGACAGTGGTGAGTTTGCAGTGGGAGAAAATGTCTCCAAATAATGGACCCCTTCAATCTGGGTATATTCTTTAGCAACAAGGCGGGCTTTGTACCGTTCGACAAAACCATCAGAATTATATTTGATTTGTTAGACCCATTTGCAACCAATGGGGCGTTGTCCTACGGGTAATGGAACAAGTTTCCAAGTGTTGTTATAGATGAGAGCATCGAGCTCAGCCTGCATTGCCTCTCTCTATTTTGGTTCAACAACTGCCTGATGATAGTTAGTGGGCTCACAGAGACTAGAAATATTTGCAAGAAAAGAAAAATGAGAAGGAGAAATGCGTGAATATGATAAAGAATTAGAGAGAGGGTGCCTTGTACCTCGGGAAAGACTAGGTGATGAGGTTGACAATTGGTAAGGTCCAGTGTGAGCAAAGTACATGGAATAATTTGCATGCCAAGCAGGTTGTCTCTGGGATCGATTTGAGCGACGGGCGATAGGAATGGTGTAGGGTGAGGAGACTCAATGAAAAGGTGTGAGCTAGATGAAATGGGTGAGTGAGGGAGGACGGTCCCTTGTGTGATGGACGGAGGCGAATGGAGAGGAGTGGGAGGGTTGGTACTTAAATTAGTTTCTAGATGAGGGGTAGGATCGGTGTTGGGTGGTTTAGTTTCTAGAGCGGGTGCGATGTTGGTCGGGTCAATATCTAGGGGGTAGAGTGTAGTAGGTAAGGGTGGCATGTGAGGGGAAATAGTTTGTTTAAAAGAAAAAATATGTTCATAGAATTTGACGTCGCGACTGACCAGAAATTTTTTAGTGTCTAAATTAAAGAGTTTGTAACCTTTTTGACCAGTAGGATAGCCGACAAAGACACAACGATTAGCTTGTCGCTCAAATATGGTTGTAGGGTGGACTACAGTTGCATAACACTAGCAACCAAAAACACGAAGATGATGATAGGATGGAAGGTGATGATATAAACGTTCGAAGGGTATGAGGTCAGAAAGAAGCGGTGTAGGCAAACGGTTAAATAAATAGACAGCAGTTAATATACATTCACTCCAAAAATGCGATAGGTAAATTGGATTGAAAAAGTAGAAAACGAGCAACTTGTAAAATATGACGGTGCTTGCGTTCTATAACTCTATTTTGTTGTGGAGTGTAAACGCAAGAACGTTGAAATTCAATCCCCTTTGAGAGAAAAAAAGAATTGAGAGAGATAAATTCTTTTCCATTATTGCTTCGAACAATTTTAATCTGTGAGTTAAATTGAGTCTGAATAAAAGTGAAGAATGACATAAGTAATGCAATTGCATTAGATTTGTGTGTCACAAAGAATACCCATGTACAACGAGTGAAATCATCAACAATGGTCAAGAAATAACGAGTACCTGAATGTGTAGTATTTTTATGGGGACCCCAAATATCACAATGAATTATTTGAAATGGTAAAATAGATGAAATAAAAGTTGACGAAAAAGGAAAACGACTCTACTTAACTAACGGACAAATGTCGCAATTATTTTTAAAAGATTCATTAAAAGAAGAAATAGACTTAGATACTAGTCGTAAACTTGATGGGGATGGATGGCTAAGTCGGTGGTGTCAAGTAGCTTTAGCAGTGTTGGTACTTGGTATGATATGCAGTGGGTGATTTGGAATCCGGTGATATGAAGTAAATACCTCCGCTTTGCTTACCCCAGCCAATCATCTTCCCCATAGCCAAGTCTCGCAAATCACAATAATCCGGAAACAGAATTACACAACAATTCAAGGACTTGGTAATTTTACTGGTATATAAAAGATTTAATTTAAAGGAAGGCACATGGAGAACATCCTTTAAAACAATGTCTTTATTAAATAAGATCATGCCAGTAGAGTCAATGGGTAAAGTAGAGCTAGTTGGTAAATTAACAGAAGGTGTGTTAGGTGAATGTGATTGAACAAATAATGTAGAATCGGAAGCAATGTGGTCTGTGGCCCCACTATCTAAAATCCAGCAGTTTGAAGAAATGGAATTAATAGAGGGAGGACTAGACAGACCTGTTGCGTTTGCATAAACATCATTATTACCATTAGCCAGATGTGTCATATTAGCCATGGCAGTGGTTAATTGCTGAATTTGCTCGGACGAAAGGCCTGGAAAAATAGTCTGCAAGTCAGGGCTGCGGGAAGAAGTAACGGCTACAAGCCCATGGATATTACTACATGTATTGTTCATGGCTGCAAGCGTGGTGGCTGTCATATGTGCAGTATGGTAATTCTGTCCCAAAGATTGTGATTGTCGGCTACCTAGTATTTTATTACTTTTTAATTTGTAGTTGGGATCGTACTTTAGCTTAAAGTTGGGATCATATCTTGGGTTCCCATGTGGAAAACTATGAAGTCTGTGACATGTATCAATAGTGTGGCCATCTTTTTTACAATAATGACAAAACAGTTCGTCATTTTTAGAAAATAAAGAGTTACTAGAAGACTTTTGATTTGGACTGGAGCCTCGAGATGGTCGTACAGCCGCGGAAACTGAAAAGTTTTCCTTGATTGATCCATTACCGACCTCTTGCTGTTTCTCTTCTTGAGTCACCATGTTATAGGCCTCTCGGATGTCAGGCACTGGTTTCATGAGTAATATTTGGCCTCGAACTGTTTTATATGATTCGTTGAGTCCCATAAGGAATTGCACAAGTCGATCTTCATCGTGGAATTTATCCATTTTCTTCCTTTTATCGCACTTATAACAATCACATGGACAAGGGGGGCGATATGAATCTAATTCATCCCAATAATCTCGCAATTTTGTAAAATAGTTTGCAACCGTCATGGTTCCTTGGACATGCGATGAAATAGATTGCTTAATTTCAAATATGTGGGATAGATTACCTTGAGAGAAGCGTGCTTGAAAATCTTCCCAAATGTGTTAGTCTAGGAACAAGTTCTGGCGAAACTGAATAAGATAACCACGAAATCATCATGTGATTCGCCCTTTTCCATAAGATGTATTCATCCGGATTTGATGCCTTAGAAGGTTTCTTGAATCTGCCATCGATAAAGCCTAACTTGTTCATCACCGAAAGAGCAATCTCGACATACTTGCTCCATGTTGCCCAGTTGTCTCCATTCAGCAATTGAGATGAGAGCGAGATGGATGAATTATTTGAATGATGAAAGCAATAGTAGGTTGAAGGGTTATGACCATACTTTTGTTTGGTGGCAGAACTAAGATCGATTGGGGGGTTAATTTCTGTATCGGCCATTGATGGAGATTAGTTGAGGATTATACAAGAGCATATTATGAGAATATGCAAATATTCTATCATCTAATTAAGGAAAATATACAATTACGAGATTTGCTTCCAACACTTCTATTCCAGAAAATCCTCGGTGAAAGAAATGGAGACGCGGGAGAAATCTTAGCACCCATGCCCTCATCGGCAAAACGGCTGGTCTTTTGATCAATTTCCACTTAAATCAAAGCATATCAACCCCAAAAGGAGAGGAGATAAAGGTAGAGAGATGAATGGTTCTCTTGCAAAATGCAAGCTTGAAGTTTTAAATATGGATCTCTATTTAGCCCAGAAGAGAAGCAAGAAAGAAATATTAACCCAAATGTTGATTGATCAGGATACAGATGAGGAATTGGCGAGTTTTGCCACGCAGAACTACCGAGAGTTATGAATTGCATATGTTGGAAAACTACACGAATTTTTTGCTCTGCCTACAAAATTTTAGGCGACAAATTTAAATTTGTAGGCGGAGTTTACTTTTCCCCACAAAAACGATTTGTCGTCTTATACCTACAAATTTTCACCATTTGTCGTCTTATACCTTTCCCCACGATGTTTGCCCCACAAACACCCCTACAAAAAATTTTCGTAGGGAAATGTTTTTTCCTACAAAAATGAACATTTCCATACAAATATATTTTGTATGCAGAACATAAATTTCTTGTAGTGGAGTGTGTAGGGGTTGGGGAATACCTGCATGGTGGATGCTCTTCGAACTTTAGTTCGAAAATATTCTCTTGATTTGGTTTTTCTATCTGAAACTAGACTATTCGATGATAAGGCAACATATTTAAAGTATTTGGCGGGCAGACTCATGTTAATGTGGAATAATAGTTGGGATGTAACGGTAAAATCCTACTTGGTGGGGGCATATTGATGTCCTCGTTCGTGATGATGAGAGTAGAGATTGGCGATTTACTGGATTCTATGGAAATCCAACATTATCAGATCGATCACATTGTTGAGAGGTACTGCGACGTCTCAAGGGCCACTGGGACTATCTAAAAGGGAAGATAGATTAACACGACCTCTTGGTGCATCCGAGGACTTCTAAAACACACCCATTTTGACATGGAATATTAATCGAGATAGAGAGGATAATATCCAAGCAAGGCATGATTGGTTCTTCTGTTGTTACAAGTGGCAAATACTCTTTTCTTGTGCTGGAGTGGAAAATTTACCATTTTCAAATTCAGATCATCGACCTATTATTTACTGATTTGTAGAATAGGTGAATCTTACTACTAACAGACCATACGGAAAGCCTTTCTGGTTTGAACCATTTTGGATTAAAGAAGCAGATTATGAGGAGGTGGTGACGAAACAATGGAGATCAACAACTGCCTGCGAAGAGCAGGGAAATTCTTTCATTAAAATTCAAAACCTAGACTTCTGTAGTGAGGCACTGAGTAAGTGGAGTGGTCGAAGATTTAGGAAGTGGAAAAAAGAGTTGCGAAACAAGAAAAAGACTAGATGAGTTATATGATTCCAGAAACTAAGCAAGTTGTATGCCAAAAATTAAGGGCTTGGGAGTTGAAGTTGAAACCTTTGTATAAGGGTGGAAAGCTATTGGAAACAACGATCCCGGGTTGATTGGCTAAAGGATGGTGATCGAACAGTTTTGATCTAATGTCTTCCGGTGGGCATTGTTAAAATGCCCACCGGGGACATTAGATTAACGCCCGGTGATCGGAACACTAAATATTTTCATGCAAAGGCAAGTAGTAGGCACCACAAGAACGTACTCAGAAGTTCACACCATATGAAATTTGTATTAGAGAGAGAAACTTTCAGCTAGAGAGAGAAACACTCCCTTTGGCCGCATATATTTTCACTGCCCGCCTCTTCTTTTCTTCAAAAATCTGCTCCAAGCATTTATTCCATGATAATTTGGATCCATAAGTGCATATTTAATGTTTCGTAACATAGTGCACCTGCTATATCTTGGATTTATTCCAACTTTGTGATTAAATCCAGTTGAAATTTTTTGAATATTCAATTTTTGCTACAGTGGTTGTCGGTTATTATAATTTCAGATTCAGCTTGTTTGTTGATTTCTAGCTGTTGTCTTCTTGTCGGCCATTATTCCTTAACTTAGGAATAATTAATTTCAGCTATTTTTTTTAATGGGTAAGTGTTGTGAGAATATGTGTAATTGCAAGTTTACAATATCGCAAACAAGTAATAAAGTTGACTTTTTGAGTCTGGATTATCGTTTCCACAAAAACTATTTTATTTAGATATTAGCTCAATTAATCCTAATATAAAATAATTGAAAACAATTTGAAATATGTTGATTTAAAGATTTAAACGTGTAACTATCAATTTAAGAAAACAATATAATAACTTATGTAAAACCAAATAACAAAAATTATTCAAGAATGACGGTTGAAGAATTTGGATTCACGAGTTCATCATAGTTGTCATCTCTAATTTCTCCTCTTAAGATTTATTCCTAATGTTGTATTCGGTCGAATTCAAGAATTTAATCTAATTTACCTCTCTCGAGTTCAAATTAGTCATATCTAATTAAGTCAACTTATAGAGTCGGAATGATCCTTAATTAGATGCATTAAATCGCCTAAGAATTCAAGTCAAGACTGCGAAAATAATAAAAGCGCATCTCTATCTTTTATCCAATTGTCGGATTTTACTACGTGGTCCAGATTAATAATTTACTTCTTAGTCCATTACAATCCACAAATCAATGACAAATAATGCCCAATTAATTCAAGCATTAAGAGAATAAGTAAAATTAGAACATAATTAAGTGATAAGCACAACTTGAGAGTCGAAAATAAAAAATTAAACTAGGTTACATCTTTCATGCAAACTTTAAATTTAGCTACTCATAATTCTAGAGAAAGAAAAGATGAAGAGATTTGAATACATGACACGGATCTTGAATAAAAGAGGAGAAAACATTGAATATTTTGCACTAAGAATTTTTTATCTTCACGTTCCAATCTTCAATAATCTTGGTCGTTCTTCGTGTTCTTCGCCGTTCTTTCCTCCCTTTTCTATTATGTTCTCCAAGATTCAACCACTTCCGTTCTCAATAATTCAAGTTCTTCCGTTCTCAATGATTTAACCCTTTCCGTTCTCAATGATTTAACACCTTTCTTTTGACCTATGTTAGGTCTTTATAAAGTGTTTTACTAATTTTGAAATCCATGTACGAGAAAAGACAAAAAAGGCTCTGACTAGAGTTGAAAATAAGCAAAAAAAATCTAGACGTGATTTTCGCGCATTACCGCGGTCAATCGCGGCAAACAGTAAGAAAATTACCAAAAATTGATTCCAATTCCAAATTGCAGACTTAGTCCTCTAAGCTTTGATGTATATTTTATTTGGTACTTGTTCATATTTTTGTCCTTTTTAGTTATTTTATTTGTCGTCCAGGTCTTTCAACTTTGAATTTTGTCTTCTTTAGTCTTCTAATTTCTTCTTTCTTTTCAATTAAGTCCTCTTTTATTTGCAACCCAAGTCCTTCAACTTTTAGATATTTGTAAGTTGGTCTCCATATCCAAGTATTCGTACGCCTTCAATCATTTTTTGCCTATTTTACTTTTTTTTTCAATTCCATCCGAACTCGACTTTTGACCTAAAACAATTAAATCAACACACAATTAAGTAGAAAATCACTTAAAAATACTTACAATCGTCCACTTACAAAACCTCTGCTGTTCGTATTTATCTGGGGCAAGGAAATGACGTGCGTGAAACTGAAGAACAAGCTTCCTATTCTGGAAAAGTTGATGCCGATACTTCTGGTAATTTGTTGGAGCTTCTTCTTCCTTAGTTGAAGCTTCGACCACTTATTCAAAGGAGTTTACAACTGGTATTCATAAACAGTCCCTAAAATCGCCTTCTATTTCCGAATCTTTGGGGGACTTTGATACGGATTCGAATGGGTCGTCGGAGAAAACACGTCCCTCAAAGGGAGTGAAAATTGTGGATAATAAGCCTGCACTTGAGGAGTCTAAAGCTCCATGGGTCAGCCTCTTTAAGGATGATAGAAAGCCGGATGAATGCCTCACCCCCAAGTGTTTGATAATTTGCCTGAACGAGTTATCTTGAGTGAAGATGTCGAAAGTTTTTGGAGCTTACTTTCGTCTTTTCTTCTGTATTTGGGGACAGTCGTAACACTCGTATCTTTCACTTGATCTTTATTTTTTATGTATTTTACAAGTTCATTGAACGGAAACATAGCTAATTTTTTATTTTATTTTCTCACTCCTTGCTATGTGAGCCTTTTATACAAGGCTAATAATCATATCAGTATATTCGCGAAGGACATCTCAATTTCACGAACAAGATCTAAGAATAACATTAGTTAATCGTACCCCCAACCCCCTCGGGGGGAGAAGAAGCCAAGATACCAGTAGCGGTCGGTCCCTTGCTCCATTCCTGGCTTTGCCTTGGTTTTCCGCATTCAGTTCTAGCTATTTCTGCACATTCTGATCAACCTGAAAAACATATATCGATCACCCTCCAAGTGTTTGATAATTTTCCTGAACGAGTTATCTTGAGTGAAGATGTCGCGGATGATGTTGAAACGGCATGGGGATACTGCCTTATTAGTTACTTTACAGATCGTTTTCCCAGAAAGAAAGCTCTCTCGAATTTATGTGACTCTTGGAAGGTGAATTATAAATACTATTCGCACTCGAGTGGTTGGTTGGTTTTTAAATTTGAGAATTGTTCGTCCTGGGATAGTGTACTCAATGGCGGTCTCTACTTTATTTTTGGAAGACCTTTCTCCTCAAAATCATGCCGGAGTATTTTCAGTTTGATGATGAAGAGATAAGTTTCATGCCGGTGTGGGTTATATTGTCGGGGCTTCCTTTGGAATTTTGGAATCCCAAGGCTCTCGGTATGATTGCTTCCAAAATTGGGAAACCGATTTCGATGGACAACCTTACATATACCAGGGGCAGACTATCGTATGTGAGGGTTTTAGTTGAGGTTGACGCTTCGGCAGATTTAGTAAGGTCCGTGGATCTTAGTTTCCCCAACGGCAAAGAATGTGATCAAAAAGTCATTTTTGAGCACGAACCAAAGTTCTGTACGACTTGCCGTGTATTTGGACACTCACGTACAGGTTGTATCACGTGTGATAAATCCTTGGATACGGCTGCAAAGGTCCCAGTTCCAGTGGAAGATAGTAACGTCGTTCCTCAGGCCTTGCCTATTTTAGAGCCGGAGGTGGTGCCTGATCTCCCTGCCGTTTCGGGTAAAGTCAGTCAAAAACAACCGAAAGTAGGGCCAGTTCAGCCCCTGATCAGTGCTGATACTTGTGCCCATAAACAGGGACAACTGGAAGATAATGAAGGAGAGACAGCCTTCATTTTGGTGGAGAAAAATAAGAAACGTGTTGGCAAACAGAAAGAGAGACAGCAGTCCAAAATGCAGCAGCCTTTCAACGTAATTACAGGGACGTCGTCTTCGGCAGGAAATGACCGAGCAGTGGTGAAATTGGCCCGGTTAAAGGACATTTATACAAAACATGGTCAACCCTCATTGGATAAATTGAAGGGTCATACCCTTCCTTTTTCGCCATGAAGTGCGCTTGTTGGAATATTAGGGGCTTCAATACGCCTCTAAAGCAAAACGGGGTCCGGGACCTTATGAAACAACATAATATTGTTCTTTTGGGTATTTTGGAAACGAAACTCAATACTGATAAACTTTTCCGAGTTATGAGGAACAAATTTAATGGTTGGCGTCAAATTAATAATTTCCATACGCATGAGGCGGGTAGAATTCTTATCTTATGGGATCCTTTGAAGGTTATCCTGGATGTGAAGGAAATTCTGCCTCAAGTCATTCACTGCGTTGCTACTTGTAAGGTGTCTTCTATTACCTTTCATGCTAGTTTTGTGTATGGCCTTCATTCAATAGTTAATTGGAGACTGTTGTGGAATTCTATTTTGGATCAAAGTATTACTTGCTCTTTACCTTGGCTTTTAATTGGGGATTTCAACAATGTGTTAACGGATGGAGAAAGAATCAATGGGGATAATATTACTCCGTACGAGATCAAAGATTTTGAAAATTGTTGTCTTGCTGCTGGGTTATCTGATCTGCCGTCAACATGGTGCTTTTTCACATTGAATAATTCTTCGGTTTGGACAAAATTGGACAGAGCAATGGTCAATAATTCATGGCAGCTTGCTGGATTTTTTGCCGAAGCTTTATTTATTCATTCGGGATGCATTTCCGATCATTCTCCGTGTATAAATGTTTCCCTTTTCAATCAGCTATAATAACATTGCGTTTGGTAGGGATTAAAAACTGTTTTTGGTTTTTTTCAGCCTACCATTTTTGACTTTTCAACCCATTTTTAACATGAAAAGTCAACAATTTCAACTCAAATAAACCACTTTTGGTTTATAAACTGTTTATAATCTTTATCAAACGCACTCTAAAAAAGAAAACAATTTAAGTTTTTCAACATGTGGGCGAATGATGAAGAGTTTGCTAATGTTGTTCAAGAGAATTGGAGATTTGATGGGTTTGGTACAAAACAGTTTACACTTTGTGCCAAACTTAAGAATTTAAAGAAGCCTTTGAAATTGCTCAATAAACGCCATTATGCCCATATCTCAGTCAGAGCAGAAAACGCAAGGAATGCACTGGTTTCAGGCCAACAAATGCTACATGATCAGCCCAGCAATCAGATTTTAAAAGGGGAAGTTGCGGAGTTAAGGAAGAGAGCCGTATTCCTTTCGGAGGCCAAGAGAAGCTTTTACTTTCAACAAGCCAAATGTAAGTACATTAACAACAGCGATAAATGTACAACATTCTTTCATGCAAGCCAAATGTAAGTACATTAACAACAGCGATAATAGTACAATGTTCTTTCATGCAATGGTTAAAAGGAACACAAAAAGGAATCATATAGTTGTGGTGTTAAAAGAAGATGGGTCTTCGACTCAATCCCAGCAAGAAGTGGCCGATGAATTCATTAAATATTTTGAGGGGCTGCTTGGGACTGAAGATACGTGTGATCCTCTTGATCCAAACGTATTTTCTAATGGTCCTCAGATTTCAGACCAGCAAAGTACAGATTTAGAAAAATGCTTTTCAGCCCAAGAAATCAAAGAGGCTTTATTTGATATCGATGATGGCAAATCACCTGGGCCGGTTGGGTATTCTTCGTGTTTCTTTAAGAAAACATGGGAGACGATTGGGGATGATTCAAGAATTCTTTGATTCTTTGTCTCTACTCAAACAAATTAATCATACCATAATCGTGTTGATTCCGAAAACCACTCATGCTCCATCGGTTGGGGATTTTAGACCGATTTCATGTTGCAACGTAGTGTATAAAATCATCTACAAGCTGTTGGCAACCAGATTAGCGCCGGTGTTGGATGCTGTTGTTAATCAGTCGCAATCTGCATTTGTCCAGGGAAGAAGCATGGCTGAAAATATTCACTTAGCACCGGAACTTCTAATACAGTATAACAGGAAGAGAACTTCACCAAGATGTATGCTTAAAATTGATCTTCATAAGGTGTACGACTCTGTAAATTAGGGATTTCTTAGACAAGTATTGGAGGGGTTGCACTTCCCGATTAAATTTATAAATTGGGTCATGCAATGTATGACTAATATGGCATTCTCAATTGCGATTAATGGAAGCATGGTGGGCTTTTTCAGAGGTAAGAAAGGACTTCGACAAGGGGACCCTCTATCGCCATTCTTGTTCGTGCTTTGCATGGAATATTTTTTCCAGATTGTTGATTACATATACGGATAATAGTCACTTTAACTATCATCCTAAATATGGGCAGTTAAAAATAACACATCTAGCATTCGCCAATGACCTTATGCTAATGTCTAGAGGGGATCCGATGTCCGTTCAAATCCTAATGAGGTGCTTATCCGTTTTTGGAAATCAGTCGGGACTTCGCGCCAATGCTTTGAAATCTTCACTTTACACGGCTGGAATTTCAGTGGCTGACCTTCAGCAGATCACAGATTTAATGTCTTTTCAGATTGGGGTTATGCCATTTCGTTATTTAGGTATTCCTCTTGCAGCCGCGAGATTAAAAGTCATGCATTTTGCTCTACTTACAGATAAAATGGCTACATATATTAACATGTGGAAAAGTATTTCGCTTTCATATACGGGAGAGTTGAATTGGTGAGGGCAGTCCTTCAGGGTGTGGAATACTTCTGGCTGTCTATCCTACCTATCCCGCCTATCCCTGCAGCAGTGATCACACGAGTTACAAGAATCTGTCAAAATTTCCTCTGGGGCTTCAAAAATCCTCTTGTTGCATGGAAAGATGTTTGTCTATTGAAATCGGAGGGTGAATTGGGCATCCGCCAATCAAAATGCTGGAACATGGCCCTTCTTGCCAAAACTCTATGGAATATTCATATTAAAAAAGACACTTTGTGGATTCGTTGGGTCAAGCAAGTATACCTTCGAAGTAGTTCAATTTGGGGATGGTCTCCGAAGAAGAATTACTCGCCTTTGCTTAAAAGAATTCTGGACATTAAAGACCAAATCTGTTCGGCTGAAGGCAGTGCTGATTCCGAGTATTGGAGGAAAAGGTCGAAACTCTCTTGCGTATGAATACTTTCGGTCGAAAGGTATCAATAAACTTTGGGCCATTGATGTGTGGAAACCATGTATATCCCCTAAACACTCATTCATTATTTGGTTGAGCGTTAGGGATAAATTACTCACGAGGAACAGAATTTTGTATACAGACATTGATAGGAGCTGCATTTTTTGTGATGAAGCAGAGGAGTCGATTTTACACCTTTTCTTCCAATGCCAGTTTTGTTCCATTGTTTGGCACAATATTAGGCATTGGTTGGGATTCATTGGTCCATGTCTACCATTGCTAGTGCTCTCAAATGGACTAAGAAGGAAGCTCGCGGTACGGGTTGGGAAAGCAAAGCAAAGAGGATTGCTTTAGCCGCAACAGTTTATCATTTATGGATCGCTAGGAATAGATGGATTTTTGAAAATCTCAAAGCCGTCCCGGATAGTATTATCAGAAGGATCAAAACACAAGTATACAAAGTTTTATTTTTTTTGTCTCCTAATGTTTTGATCCATTTAGAGTCATTGGCTCCTGTTGGCTAACTTAAGCCTTCTGTTTTTCCTGGGGATGCCCAGAGTAGTTGTTCATTTCTTTTGCGTTGTTTAGCCTTTAGTACCTATAACGGGTGATAATGCTACTCTTTGTTTATTGTCCCGGGGATGTCTGGTATATTTGTATAGTAATTTTTTATCTATACAGTTTTTACATTTTCAATAAAAAAAAAAAAACGTACTCAGAAGATTGCGGGAAGATTTCAAAAGCACTGCTGAGTATGGGACCTCATAAAGAACGAGGAGTTGATGCATTCCACGCTTTGTTCTTCTAGAAACATTGGTCGACTATCAAAGATGAAGTGATCACTCTCAATCATGGAAAGTCGGTGAGACACATTAACACCACATCTATTGTGCTAATCCCGAAGACGAAAAACCTAGAGTATATCACTAAATATAGGCCCATAAGCTTGTGTAATGTGTTGTATAAATTAATTTCTAAGAATATGGCTAACCGAAAGAAGAAAGTTACGTCCCCTTTACATCAGAGAACAAAAGTACTAGTTCTTTCGTGCCAAGAACGTTAATCACTGATAATGCTATAGTTGCTTCCGGATTGCGCCATTCTATGTCCAATAAAAAATGGTAACAACGATTTTATGATACTCAAGCTCGATATGAGCAATATGTATGTGATATCAAGCGCAAAATGGGGTTTTCTGATCAGTGGGTTCAGTTCATTTATGACTGTTATTGAGCTAAATGCAGAATGAAATGGAGAAAAAGAATTGTTTCTTATTCATCTGGTTTCTTCTTCTATAATACAGCCGAGGAGCAATATAAATAATAGGAAGAATGTGTTTGTTTCAGTGCAAGAACAATTCAGTTACAATCCAAACTAACTAACTAACAAACTATCTAACTAACTAATAACAACACTATATACAAGCTCCAATACTCCCCCTCAAGATGAACTGTGGATGTCTTTTACAGCCATCTTGGATAAGAGAGAAAACAAAGTAGAAAAAAGTAGAGCTTTGGTGAATACGTCCACGAGTTGTTGTTGTGATCGAATGGGCATAAGTCTAATGAAGCCTTCTGTAATTTTATCACGAATGAAGTGACAATCGATCTCGATATATGTTTGGTCCTTTCATGAAAGGTTAGGTTAGATGCAATGTGAACAACAGCCTCACTGTCACAAAATAAAAGAGCAGGAGATAACACATGGATTTGGAAATCTTTCAACAACTGATGTATCCAGACCAACTCATTGGCTATTGAAGCTAAAGCTCTATATTCTGCTTCAGCTGAAGAATGAGAGATAGTGTTTTGCTTTTTAGCTTTCCAAGAAACTAAAGAATTGCCAATAAAAATGCAAAAACCAGTAACAAATTTTCTGGTGTCCAAACAAGATCCCCAATTAGCATCTGCAAAAGCTTTCAGGTGAGGTATCTGAGGCTGAGCCAAAAATTGACTTAGTTTATGGACAGCAAAAGTGAGAGATAGAGTGAGATAAAGAAGGCGACCAATTAATCGTCTATAAGGAGAAGCATCAAGTAGGAGATCACCATCAAAGGCACTAAGATGCACCTTAGGATCCATAGGAACTGAAGTAGGTTTGCAGGCTAAGTATCCTGTGTCTTCAAGGAGTTGGAGAGTGTAATGTCTTTGAGATAGAACCAGGCCTTTGGTTGAATGAGCAATTTCAAGTCCAAGAAAATATTTCAAACTTCCCAAATCTTTCAGCTTGAATTGGCTATGAAGGAAGAGCTTTAAAGACTGAATAGCATGTAGATTAGGACCAGTGATGATAATATCATCAACATAAACCAATAGAGCAACAAAGGAAGATTCGGAGCCTTTGGTAAACAGAGGGTAATCAGATTTGGATTGAGTAAATCCAAATTGAATAAGAGCATGAGAGAATTTGAATACCATTGTCTTGAAGCTTGCTTGAGGCCATATATAGATTTATGTAATCTACAAACCATCTTTTCCTTTTCATGAACATTGTCCACTTTTCTATTATAACCAAGAGGAAGATCCATGTACACTTCTTCAAACAAGTCACCATTAAGGAAGGCATTATTTACATCAAGTTGAACTAAATGCCATTGTTGACTAGTAGCAAGGGCCAACAAAATTTTAACTGTAACTAATTTTGCCACAGGAGAAAATGTTTCAATGAAATCCAATCTTTCTTGTTGAGTGTACCTCTTTGCAACTAAACGAGCTTTGTATCTTTCAATAGAACCATCGGACTTGTACTTGATTTTGTATATCCATTTGCAACCAATAGAGTGTTTTCCTATGGGTAAAGGAACAACTGACCATGTGTGGTTAAGTTCCATAGCATCCAACTCAGCTTGCATAGCAGCTCTCCAATTAGGGAATTTAACTACTTGATGGTAGAATTGAGGCTCAAACTAAGATGAGATATTAAGAACAAAGTTCTTGTGGGAAGTGGATAAAGAACTGTAAGATGTATATTTTGATATGAAGTATCACAGGTGGGAAATGTTTTATGAGACATTAAATGACAATGAAAGTCTCTAAGATAAGTAGGAGTTTTTGGAATTCTGTTTGATCTTCTTTGAGAAATTTCAGCAAGAGAAGGGACTAAATCATTTTCAGCATTATTATGAGTTTCTGTATGGTGATCAAATGTTGGAGATTTATCATTAGAAACTTAGGACGGAATATGGTATGTAGATGGTGTCATATGAGGAGCTTCAAGTGATGAAGCTGGTAACACAAAATCAGGAAATAGATCAATTGACTCGTTTGAAGGAACCACAGTATGAAAGGGAAAGATTTCATAATGAAACACAATCTGGAGATAAAGATTTGTTTAGACTGAATGTCATAAAGTTTGTAACATTTTATTCCAGAGAGATATCCAAGAAATACACAGGTTCGAGATCGATGTTGAAATTTTGTTCTATGCGCTGTGAGTGTTGAAGCAAAAGCTAGGCAGCCAAATACCCTGAAGGAAGAGTAACTAATAACAGCATTATAAAGAACTTCATAAGGTGGCCTGTGATGAAGCAATGGAGATGGAATTCTGTTAATTAGAAAGGTGGCAGTAAGGACACATTCATTCCAAAATTGGAGAGGAACTCTAGGTTGAAAATATAGAGCTCTAGCAACATTGAGCAAGTGTTGATGTTTTCTTTCCACTACTGAGTTCTGTTGAGGTCTTTCTACACATGAGAATTGGTGCAAGACTCCTTTAGTATTAAAGAAATCAGTGAATGCTAGCTCAGGAGCATTATCAGATCTAAAAACTTTTATCTTAGCATTGAACTGAGTGGATATCATGTGGAAGAATTTTGGAATAACAGCACTAACATCAGATTTTTGTCTCAGTAAGAAGGTTCAAGTGAACCTAGAGCAATCATCCACTAAAGTTAGAAAATATCTATGTCCAACATGAAAAGGAACATAAAAAGGTCCCCAAATATCAGAGTGAATCAATTCAAAGAGAAATTGGCATCTGTGATTATGAGATTCAAAAGATAACTTCCTTTGTTTAGCTAATGGACATATATAACAAGGAGCAGCTTTATTGAGTTTGGAAATATCACAAGACAATTGGTTTTTCAAACTATCTAGTCGTTTGAATGATTGGTGAACAAGTCTATTGTGCCAAATAGATGCAGAGTTATTATTTACAAATGCTGTAGAAACGTAAGTAGCTGCATCAAGAACATAAAGGTCTTCAAATTTTTCACCCTTACCAATCATCCTCTTGTTGCTGGTTTCCTGAATAGTGAAGTGATCAGGAAGAAAGTTAACTTTGAGCTGAGAATCGGATGTAAGACAACTCACAGAAATCAAGTTAAATTTGAATTGTGGCACAAACAAAACATCCTTGAGAATGAGCATATGACTTAGTTTAACATCACCACTGAAGTTAACTTGAATTTGTGAATGGTTAGGCAAAGTGACATTGCAATTCTGTATAGATCTCATAGAAAGAAAAGCAGCAATACTTGAGCATATATGTTTTGTAGCCCCTGAATCTATTATCCATGAATGATTTGAAGAAAATATGGGATTCTGAGATACTGAAAAGAAGATACATGTAGTGTAAGATGTATCTGAAGTTTCATGTTGATCAGTAGCTGTCTTAGCTGATGAAGCTAGATGGCTGGAAAGCATGGACATAAGTTGTTGACATTGATTTGAGTTGAGGCTTTGAAAGAAATTCCCAACACCATTTTGCTGATCAGGCCCTTGATTTACAGCAGTATAGTTGATGTTTGAAGAAGAATTGTCCCTTTGTTTGTGTTTGTAACCAGGTGGATAACCATACAATTTGTAGCATCTTTCAACAGTGTGGCCATGGAACTTCCAGTGAGTACAAAATGGCCTCTCTTTCTTTTGCCCTTTATAACCTCCAGCATTCGAGTTATTGTGATTATTGTTACTAGTATAATTTCCATGGCCATAATTTCTCGTATTATCTCCTGATCTTTTAGAATGGTCACTCTTAACAGCAAATGTCATATTGCTAGTAGAATCACAAGTAGGATTAATTTGAACACCTACTTTCCTTTGATGTTCTTCTTGAGAAATTAAAGCAAACACTTTATTTATGGGTGGTAAAGGATCCATGAGAAGTTATTGTCCCCTGACTTGAGAAAAAGAGTCATGTAATCCCATGAGAATAGACATGATGTATTCCATTTGATAATGTGAATTGAGATTTTTAACTCCACCACAAGTGCATTTTCCACAATTGCAGACTCGTCTGTAATTGCTTAATTCTTCCCATACAGTTTTCAGTTTAGTGAAATAAACACTAATGGAATCCTTACCTTGAATTAAATTCATCAACTCACGATGTAATTGGAAAATTCTAGGGCCATTTCTCTGTTGGAATCGATCTTTAAGATCCAACCAGATTTCATATGCAGATTTAGCAAATATCACACTTGCTGATATATCTTTAGAAACAGAATTTAATATCCAATAAATAACAATATTGTTATTCCTAATCCAAGAATTAAGGAGTTCCATATCACTACCTTCAGGTTTGAGGATTGAACCATCAATGAATCCCAGTTTGTTCTTTACAGACAATGCAATCAACATCGATCTGCTCCAAGAGGCATAGTTATCTCTAGTTAGCAGCTGTGACACCAGAACAATTCCTGGACTATCTGAATGATGCAAGAAGAAATGATTGGAATGATCATCAATGACGAATTTGTTTGAAGAAGAATTAGATGCAACAGCGTTTATAGATTGTGGAAATTCCATGACAATTTGTAGATGATAATACTCAATCTAATGTTCTGCTGATTTATTTGTCTGAAGTTTTGATGATTTATACGAGTGGAATTGCAGCGGATTTGAGCTTAATGCTCTGATACCATATTGAGCTAAATGCAGAATATTGATTTATTCATCTGTTTTCTTCTTCTGTAATACAGCTAAGGAGCAATATAAATAGCAGGAATAATGAGTTTGTTACAATGCAAGAACAATTCAGTTACAATCCAAACTAACTAACTAACTAACTAACTAATAACAACACTATATACAAGCTCCAGTAACTGTATCTCTACCCCAATTTTTACATTCACCTTCAACGATGAATATCGAGGAAAAGTAATCCCATCTCGATGTTTACAGCAAGGGTGACCGTTATCTCCATATCTCTTTATTTTATGTGTTGAAGGCTTCTCTACAACGATTAGGACAGCTGAAACGAGAAATGGACTCTTAGGAATGAGGTGCTATAGAAAGGGACCCATAATTAGTCACATTTTTTTCGCTAATGATTTTTACAATTTTTACATTGGCAAGCTGTCGGGATGCAAACAATATTGCTGACATCTTGAAGGTCTATGGAAAAGCCTCAGGCTAACAGGTGAACTTGAATAAAACTGCAGTCACTTTTAGTCCAAACACAAAGCTGGATATGAAGCAGTCTCTATGCAATTCAGGGTATCCAGAACTCAGCACCACATGACACCTATTTAAGACTACCATCTGTTGTGGAAAGGAAAAAATATCGAACTTTGCCATCATCTGTGACAGAGTCTACAAAAGAGTAAAGGGCTAGCGGCAAGAATCTTTTTCTATGGCGGGCCGAGAGACCCTCATTAAATCAATTATTCAGGCAATTTCAACTTATATTATGAGTCTCTTCAAGCTTCCAGTTTCAATTTGTGATAATTTGAGGAACACGGTGCTGTATTTTAGGTGGGGCATAAAAGATGGAACTAAGAAAATGGCATGGGTTAAATGGGATACACTCAGTACCTCAAAGCTCATGGGTGGCTTGGTTTCAGAGATATGCAGCTTTTTAATCAAGATCTAGTAGCAAAATAGGTATGGAGGCTACTGGATTCCCCAAATTTTATGGAAGCTACAGTTCTTGATCATGGCATTCTAGGAGCTGGGGATAAACTGGGCTCATCATTTATTTGGAAGAGCTTCTTATGGGGTCGTGAAGTTATTAGACTGGGGGCACGATAGAGAGTTGGAACTGGCAACAAAATTAACATATTCATTGATCCATGGTTACCAAGGCCTCCTAGTTTCAAGCCATTCACAACGCCCAAATATGGCCTCCAGTTGGTTAAGGACCTAATAGGCAAAAATAGTATGTTGAATAACAAACTGGTGAATCCAATTTTTTTAGCCATTGATGTTGAAGTAGTCCAGTCCATTCCTTTAAGTGAGAATCCCCATTAAGATAGAATAATATGGCATTTTAATCCTAGTGGAACGTACAATGTCCGTAGTGGTTACAAGGTACTGAAATCGATGGAGTTCCAGTCCAAGGATCAAGTTCGGAAAAGTTGAAATCATGGTGGAAGCTTAATTTCCCATCAAAAGTTAAAACTTTCATTTGGAAAATATTTCACCAAGCTTTCCCTTCGGGGAGGGGGGGGGAATATGTGGAGACATCATATAAAAAACAAAGCTTTTTGCCCGTGCTGTGGGAAATTGGAATCAAATGCCCATGTTTTTGGACTTTGTAGTTGGGTTAAGAAGCTGTGGAAACATTTGGCCTGGTAGGATAAGCTGAAGTTATTTTTTGTGATGACATGAAGCAATTCATTACCTCAATCTTCTTCATCCAGAAATATGACGAGTTTGAAGAGTTTATGTATGCTTTTATGGTCAACTTCATTTTTCATGGCAAAGAGGGGCGAAGTCATGAACTGGTGTGTAATTCAGAACTAACAACACTCATTCTCTATCAAAATACCTATGAGACCTCACATCAGAACTCAAATAGTAGCATACATAGATAAATGGCGCTCGATATTCAATGACAGTGAAGATGAGGTTGTAGAAATGGGCTCATTCTATCATGTGATGCAGCTGTTCATAAAGGATTTATTGGGAAGAGAGGACTTGTCCGTGATGTATTAGGGGTAGTTACAGCGGCCTTTGCAGTCAAATTTGATGCAAATTTTTCAGTTGAAGATGCTGAGACTATAACGATCTGGATTGAGTTCTGGGTTAGCATCGATGCTGGTATCCAAATCCAACAAGTGGAAAACTGATGCACTCAATGTCGTCCAGGGCATAATCCACTATAATCCTTGCGCTCCTAATGCCTTGGTGTATTTGAACATTTTGTCGTTATTTGATTTAGTTGGCTGTGGATTGCATCATTACATTCCTAGGAATCAGGGGCTGAACCAGGATATGACAACGGGGTGGGTTGGGAAAGGAAGGACCCCCCTTACGGGGGTTCGGGGGCAGAGACCTTGAATTTTTTTTTTCTCAAACCACAATTTCTTAGCCTATTTTTATACTTTATTCAATGAGGGCAATACTAGAGGTGGCAATGGGTGGAGCTGAGCCAGCTCGGCTCATTATCCACCGAGCTCAGCTCGTCCGCTCGGTTCGGCCCAGGAGCTCGACTCGTTTTTTTAATATTGTTTCAGGTAATTTTAAAATAAAAATGAAATAAACTGTAAGGTATTTTTCTGTTAGAACTTAAAAGTTGAAGACCCTCTTCTTTTTTTGGGGCTTGGGACCGGCTACTTTGAACATAGGTGGAGTCAAAATTGTACACGAACAAATTGTTACTTGTATAATTTTGTTAAAATAAGATGAAGAAAATATCAAATATTTACGCAAATAATACTTACTACAAATTCAAGTATTCCGTATTCAATTCTTCAAGTTCTTCGGACATCATTTTGTCCACTTTATCTTGGATCCGAAGTTCAACATCATCCCAGTCCTTCAAACACAGTAAGTTTTCTAAATATGTCGTCTTTATGTCTTTACCTAAAATCAAACAGAACTCTGCCACATATACTAAAAGTAGACTCCAATGCTACAGTTGATACTGGAGGTGTTAGTAGATTGCGTGCCATATTCGAAAGAATTGGCTATTGACGTTTATTTTGTTTCCACCATCGTAGTATATCAAAAAAAATTATCTTTTCATTATCTAAAATACTAAACATGTCATATGCGAAATTCCTAGCTAACTCTACAGGTGTATCACTAGAACGGAAAAGGAAAGAAGCATAAGAAGAACCACTATCATGTTGACTACCTTAGCTAAACTAAGGTAACTCCATAAGTCATTATCATCAAATGATGATGAAGCATGTGTTAGAACAGGGGGTCGTATGACGTTCCTACCGTCTTTTCAACGTAGACCTTATACATTTAACATAAAGTTTGTTCTAAATTACCATACGTTAGTGGATTTCTGTATGTTAATTTTTGCGAAATTTCTATTATGGTTACTTTTGTTCCCTTTAAGTTAAGTCTGGATCCATAATAGATGCTAATAGAAATAACATATATAACTCTTCCCAATATTTTCTAAATTTACCCTCCATCACATATATAATATTAAAAAAAAGGCAAAAGTTCTTCTATCTATTAAAATTGTTAGCAATATAATAGAAATAATTGAGTACTAGTGGAATAGTCAGATAATATACACCTGAACATGCATTTGTTTCGTCAAAAAACACTTTCAAAAAATTTCTAACATAAACACATATTTTCTAGTCATATGTTTGCAAATCATATTCTGGGCCGTATGAGTGTTTGTCATTATAATATGCAGTAATGCAATCTTTGTACTTTTCACAATATTCAAGCATGGGATATGTTGAATTTCACCGATGGCCTACATCAGTGCAAAAATATTTTTCTTGAAGGTTATTTTCAACACTTAGAGCAGCAAAAATTTGTTTTCTTGATAATGAGACCGTAATATAATTAATAGCGTATCTAATTTTTGTAATTGTCCTTCTATGAATTTTAATCCATCTTTTACAATTAAATTAAAAACATGACATATGCAACAAATGTGAAATAAAATATCATCAAATTCTAGATTGAAATGTTGAATTAATTTTTCAAATACTATATTTTGGGGCCTGCACTGTCAAAAGTAAAACTACGAATCTTCATTTCACAATTAAATTCACGTAAAATACCCAATAAAACATGAAAAATATTAACTTCATTATAAAGATAGTCAATTGTTCTAAACACTATTATTTTTTTATGCATTATCCAGTGTTTATCAATGTATTATGCAGTTGCAGCCTGTAACGACCCCGAAAAAAAATTCATATTTAAAATTTCAAGAAAATAACTTTCGGCGTTGCTACAAACTGCTTTGTACGTTTAAAATATTTTAGTCGCGGTATTTTTGTTGCACGTGCTTGCTTTATTTTTATGTGACGAACATGAAATTTTATCAATCAATAAGACTAATTAAATTTTCTTAACTCGAATAATTTTTCTTAAGTTAATTTTGGGTTAATTGTAAACCAATCATTTAAATTAAAAACCACCTTCTCGGTCCACTTTTCGGTCATTTTTTTTTAGCTTAGTGTCAATCCTTTTCGGCTCATTTATTCTCCCATACTTAGCCCAATATCTAGTCCGCCTAACTACAAGAAAATCACCTCCAAACATACCATTATGCCTTTCCAATTTTTAACTCCTAAACAGCCCCTATAACCCACGCTGAAATTGCCCATGTTCTCTCCCACATTTCAACCATGTTCATCCCATATTCAGCACTCAATTCACCATCTTTTAAACTACTTTTTTACCATCTAAATTAGCCCCATGTATCCTACAAAAATTGTCCCCTTCTACCCATGTTCACCACCTTTCAACCCACCTAATTTACAGCTAAAGTGCTCTATGAAAACTACTGAAACTGCATCCCAAAAATTTAGTTTTTATCATCCTTTTCTCTCCAGATTTTTGCCCCTTAAATCACTGTTCTTTCTCTCCATTTCAATCACCAAAATATTCCAGTTTCCTACCCAATTTAGCAACAAATTCGGCCCTTTCTAGTAACAGATATATTGCATTTTGTTAATACTTTTTTCTCTCCTCATTCTTGTCCCCAAAATTCCAGCAACAAAGCCTTTATTCTTCATCTGTTTTCCCTCAGTTTTTGTCCAAAATTTTGGCCATAACAGTGCCCAAGCAACCATCCCTTCTTGCTTTAGTTTGACACCTATTACACCCTTCTTTTCCAGCCACTGTAATTCTTTTTTTTCTTCTAGCAACTAAGTTATATGGTTCCCCTTTTTCGGTAAGAATATTCTTCCTTTTTCGAGTTCTTATACCCCCACGGAATAATACTACAAATTAGAGATCAAAAAGGCAAAGGCACGAAATTAATTTGAGAAAAGGTGCAACCAAGTTTTACCTACCAGTTCAACTCAACAAAATTCTATTTTTGCAAGGTAGTTTTACTTACTACTTTTACCATGATTTATAAATAATTTTTGGGAAAATCATTTTGTTATGTAAATGCCATGCAAATTTAATTACGAAGGAGCGTTATGATAGTGATTGAAGGTAATCCCTTTAATATGTTAGTGATTGAATGTGTACTTATGATTTTATGTGGTGCCGGCTACCAATTTATGTGTTCCTATGTACGTTTAAAAATGATGGCATGAGCATTTATGTTTACGTATAATTTTTTTCACATGTTAGTATGTATGGCTACTGAGTGTGTTTTATGAAATACTCACCCCAAAAAGAATAAATTTTTAGATGAAATTGGTTGGCGTTAATGCGATGGCGTAGGCTAGCGAGCATGACGTAAAATTTCTTCATTTAGTTTAAGTTTTGACGTCGAGATAATCGAGTCAATTATGATGTAAATACTATATTTTTAAGTATTTGATTCAATATTTAATTATGTAATATTTATAGAAAACGAGATGTTGGTTCCCTTGTCGTTATAACTGTCCTTTATTTTCCAATCTGTTTGAATAATTCGTTTAACCTCAGAGTATAACTGACCTCAAACTTCGACGATTTGATCTCTAACGTCTGACCCAACTTATGATGATCTTACTTTCTCAAAGTTTTTAGCTTGTTTAATAGCTGAGATGTTCATTGAAGGTGTGTACGTCAGACTTGTTTTATAATTTTGGTTGGCTTCAAGGCTGAGCTCTTTACTTTAGGCGGAGGCCTTTTTAGACTTAGGTTAGCACCACAGCACTTATGCTGTCTGGAGTGGGTCCAAGCTGTGTGAGACATTTGTGTCCAGAGGATTGTGAACTTTGTCACATTCTCAGTTTAGATGTTGGTTTTTTAAGCTGATGTCAACAGTGCAGCACTTATGTTGTCTGGCATGGGTTTGAGCTGTGTGGACCTGTGTGTCCAGAGGTTTGTGACCTTGGTCACATCCTCAGTTTGGATGTTGGCTTTTTGAGCTAATTTCGACCGCACAGCACTTACGCTGATTGACGTAGGTCCGAGCTGTGTGGGACCTTTGTGTTCAGAGATTCGTAACCTTGGTCACATCCTTAATTCAGACGTTGGATTATTAAGCTAATGTAGACAGTGCAACGCTTACATTGATCGACGTGGGTCCAAGCTGTATGGGACCTTTGTGTCCAAAGGTTCATGACCTTGGTCACATCCTCAGTTTGGACATTGGTTAGATTTACTAACTTTGTAGCTGTTCCAAAAAAGCGGGAATGGGAAGCCCTTCATGTTCTAGAGCTCGTAAGCCCCATTCTTCAAGATTGTGGTAATTTTTTAAGAACCTTCCCAATTATAGGCTATACTCCGTAGGCTAGTAAAAAAGGTGTCTCTCTCGTGCTAAAGCGACAAGTTGTACAATAAGACCAAAGTATATTCCAAAGTTCTTCTGCCAGGCACCTTTGAGTTCATCTAATTGCATCTTCAGGGTGTGTTTGATGATTTTCAGTTCTTTATAGAACGGCCTCAACCTGGCGTTCTTCGTAATAACTGTAATGATTGAGTAAGAGGTTCTGAATTTGCGTATGATCAATTTCTTGATAAAGTCAGTGGTCTTCTGTTCTGTTATCTTGGCCAATTGTTCTACTTCTACTCATTTGGTAAAGTAGTCAACATCGACTACGGCGAATTTGATCTCACATTTTCCCATGGGCATTGGACTGATTAGATCAATCCTCTATTTTGAAAAAGGTCATGGGCTAAGGACTGAGGTCAGCTCTTCTAGGAGAGATCTGATGATGGGGACAAACCTCTTACACTTGTCGCATTTTCGGACAAACTCGATGGAGTTCTTTTTTAGTGATGGCCAGAAGTATCTTTACCTCAAAGTTTTGTGTGCTAGTGATTTCTCCCCAGCGTGATTGCCTCACACTCCTTCATGAACTTTGCTGAGGACATATTTGCACTTCGTCTTCCCTTAAACACTTGAGTAGTGGAAGTGAAAAGCTTCTTTTGAATATGATGTTGTTTTGCCCGGCGATCTTCAGGTCGACTCTGGGCTAACAACTGTTTCTGAGTGTAGGACGCATCTAGAGGTGGCTTGATTCTTTTCAAGCCGTTCAATAACGTGAGTTAGGTACTCCAACTTTTGTAGGAACTGCTTCTTTTTCAGGTGCACGGGTTGGAGTTAAGGTTTCTCCAGGATGTCTTCGGCGGAAGCCTGATAAGAGATCAATATGTTGACCCTCTTTTCCTCCATAGCTGTGAGTTCTTGAGTCATGGCTATGACTCATGTTGAATATGTTTTAGAGATGGAGTGTTTAGGTGTGGTAAGAGAGATTTACTTTGTGGAAATCAAATGTTGATCTTTTGGTGAGTTTCTGGAGTATGGAGAGCCTTTTTAGGGGGAGGCCCCCCTCATTCTAGCGCCAAGTTGTTGACGTTGGAAAATGACGCTGCACTTCCCAAGCTAACTTAATGTTAAGAATTTAGGTTGGACGTGGCCAAACTGAACTAGCTACGAGAATTGTAACAGAAGATGTGTTTGTAAGCTCTTTTCGAGTATGTTGTTCATTATCAGCCATTGAATGTCCTCTTATGGAATAATTAAGCCTCATATGTATGATGATTACTTGCATTTAATGCCTAGCTGAGCATTTAATGCTTACAAGACATTTCCTTTTTGCGGTATTAAATGTGAGGTGACATCTGCATAAGATACCACTGACAGACGGCTGACATAACGTCTGACACGTGGAAAGACGTATCCCATTGATGACGTGAACTTACCGTAGGCGACTGTAGTAAGACCTCTGACCTGAAGTAGGCTGGTTAGGATTTCTCTGACGAGGGAACCCCCTTTCCATAGAGGTTAGGTAGGACTTATTGTAGGTAGGACCATCAATACCTTATTGATTCGGTAGGACCTGAAGGGGTAGGACCTCTCTGACGAGAGAACCCCCTTTCCATAGAGGTTGGGTAGGACCTCCCTCCTTTGGGGAGGTGGTCCTTAGGTGATCGTGATAGGTCTGGTCGGATGTCAACAAAATCCGTTTATGGTGTTTTTGCTATTTAAATGCATATTTTTATGTTCGAAACTTAATTAGAAAAAATTATGTTCACATATCGATATAAAATTGATTAACTATCGAGAGAGGTTTTTGATTATTATAGCATCATCGATTTTCAATCTAGGGTAATTATAAACTAAAGCGATTAACGAATAATTGATTAAGGAACGTATAGGTGGATTCGTGAATCCTAGTGCTAGTAAATATCGAATTTGTTCTTAAAAATTACTTTTGATTGAGCGATAATTTAGATTTAATTAAACTTAAGTATGGTAATATTAGGATTGGATTTATATAATTAGAATGTGTGTTATTATATTGTTAAAACTCAAAACAAATATTAATTGGTTAATTGGTAGCTAGTTCTCGTGAGTTCGATACTCTTCACATCATTATATTACTTGTTTACGATTCATCCACTTTCGAGATTAAAATCAACAACAATACATGATAAGTACAATTTTGTACTTATCTGGGCTCACAAAAAGGGACGATTATGAGTACTATTAGTTGTTTTCAGTTTAATTGCATGTTGTTTTCTTATTATTTTAGGAAATAATCAAAGTCAAGTGTAAATGGGATGAAAAGAGCGCAAAGAGAAGAAAAGATGACTAAATTGAACAGATAAAGAGACTTGAAGGACTTGGGATGCAAATATGAAAGGAAGAAAATCAAGAAGGCGTCCAAGATAACCATGCGATGGCATGGTTATCCAATGGTGCGATCGCAAGGTGAAGAACATGCGATCGCAGGTCCTACAACCATGCGATCGCATAGGCCATTCGCGACAGGATTTGTGCAGACACCTGATTCGATTGAAACTCTACACTTCCAAGATAAAACAACAATTTAAACACACGTCTTGGAGTCTTTTTGAGAGCATTATAAAAGGAAGATGATAGCCATAACAAAGAGGACGAATTTTGGAAACAAGATACAAGAGGAGAATCGAGGATCAAGGCTCGGGATTGAGGATTCTTCAGCCGGAGTCACGGGTTGTAATTATTTCTTCTTCTTTTTCTTTTTCTTTCGCCGGATCATGATGAAGTCAATTATTGTTATAATTGACGAAATCATGTCCGGCTAATTTACTTTTTCTAGGATGAACGATGAAACCTCATGATTTTTAATTAATTAAAAGTTTTTCTGTTTTAGTAATTAATTGCTTTTGGATTGATTATTCTTTATGCAGTTTTTCTATTATTTTAATGCCTGATCACCATTAGAATATATTGTGATCTATATTGAAGTCGAGAGATTCAATATAGATTAAGCACGTGGTATTGAATAACATAGGGTCCAATAATAGATAGAGATTACTATTATGCTTTATGAAATCTATTGAGGTGTTCCTGAGATTTTAATGCATGTGTTTATGTTCGAAGCTTAATTAGAGATAATGAAGTTCGCATATCATATAGAATTGATTGACCATCGAGAGAGGCTTTTGATTAATTTAGGAACGCCGATTTTCAATCTATGGTAATTATAAGCTAAAACAGTTAAACGGATGTTTGATTAAGGAAAGTGTTGGTGGATTCGCAAATCCTAGAGTTAGTAGATCTTGAATTCGTTCTTGCCTTTTTAAGTTACTTATTGTTATTTTCAATTTTAATTAAAATAGTATAGAATCACAAAAACCAAATTGAATCTGTGTTTCTTTTTATTGTTAAAATTTAGGTTATAAATTAATTGGTCAAATTAATATCTAGTCCTCGTGGGTTCGACACTTTATTTTATCACTATATTACTTGTCCACGATCCGTCCACTTGTGGGATTATAATCGCACAACAAGTTTTTGGCGTCGTTGCCGGGGACTAGTTTATTAATTGCTACATTAGTTGATAGTTTAGTTTTTAACATTTTTTTTATTGTTATTTATTTTTATTTTTATTTTGATTTTGATTTTTAGATTATTTTCTTTTATTATTTTAGTTCTTCGTGATACTGCTGAGTTGTATATATTTTCTAATTTTTCAGGTGTTAAGTGTGCATGCCACGTACAAAAGATCTTGATCTATTTGATTTAGATCCAGAAATTGAACGAAGCTTTCACCGACGACAACGTGAAAAACGAGAAAAGAAAACACAGCAAGACGCAATGGCAGACAATCAAGGGCATGATCAGATAAATAATCAACCACCAATAGCTCGACCAGTTGAAGTTAGTGAACGAGATATTCTTATGGGTGAGTATATGATGCCACCGATTGTTGAAAATCGGTCCAGCATAGTCTATCCACCTTATGGACACGACAACTTCCAATTAAGGCCAGATGTGATGAATTTATTCTCGAACAACCTGCCGTTTTATGGGATGACAGATGAAAATCCTCATTACCATATTTCTCGCTTCGATGAATTCTGTGGTAATTTCAAATACCACGGTATTAACGAAGAAGCACTGAAGATGAGGCTCTTTCCACATACATTGAAGGATAAAGCTAGAGAATGGCTAGATTCTCTACCGTCTGGGAGCATTACTACTTGGACAGATCTGATCCAGAAATTCACATTGAAATATTTTCCTCCAGCCAGAGTAAACAGATTGAAGTATGAAATTTCCAATTTTCAACAATCTGAGTTGGAAAATTTTCACGAGGCATGGGAAAGATTCAAACAATTGCTCCGGAAGTGTCCAAGTCATGGTTTTCCTTTAGCAGCTCAGAATCATTATTTCTATTCTGGACTAGCTCCAACTAGTCGTTCTTCAGTAGATTCTGCAGCAGGTGGCTCTATCCAAAATAGATCCGCCGGTGACCTTTATGATCTATTCGAAACCATGAGTGAACAATTTATTATGTGGCCAGAAAGAGGAGTGCAGAAGAAAGCAACAGCAATACACGAAGTGGGCACCAATTCACTTTTATTGGCAAAAATTGATGCATTGGCAAAGCAAATGGAATCAATAAAATATTCTCATTCAGCTAATTTGGTTCAAATGCCTTTACCAATCTGTGTAACATGTGGAGCAAACCATCAATCTTCGGAGTGCCCATTGACAAAGGTTGATATGCCTTCTCCTGAGCAAGTTGCATATGCTCAGAATTTTCAGCGTCAGCAAAATAATCCTTATTCACAGACTTACAATCCTGGATGGAGAAATTATCCAAACTTCTCATATGGCAACACTCAAAATATTCAAAATCCACCAAATCAGGGAATGCCGCAAGAGAAAAAAGAAGGACTGGAAGAAACTGTTACTGAATTGGAGGAGATGCAGAAAAGACAGGAGGAGATGCAGAAAAGACAGGATGTTGCTATCAAGAATATGGAAAATCAGATTGGGCAGTTGGCTAAATTGTTGACTGAGAGACAACCAGGCACATGGCCAAGCAATACCGAAGTCAATCCAAAAGAGCAAGTAAATGCAATTACCACGAGGAGTGGTGTTCAGTTACCAGAGATTCATGTGACTAGGCCAGGTGTAGAAAAGGAAACTGTGTCCGACAAAGCGAGAGAAAATAAATTAGATGCAGAAGTTGCACCAGAACAGGACTCTCCACCAGCTTATATTCCACCACCGGCTTACGTCCCTCCTATCCCATTTCCTCAAAGGTTGGGAAAACATAAGCTAGACCAGCAATTCAAGAAGTTCCTAGATGTTTTCAAAAAGCTGCACATCAATATACCATTCGCCGATGCCTTAGCTCAAATGCCTAGCTATGCCAAATTTATGAAGGACATTCTTGCAAATAAGCGAAAGTTGGAGGAACACGAAACAGTAGCGCTAACTGAAGAATGTAGTGTCATATTGCAAAACAAGCTACCACCAAAACTAAAAGACCCAGGGAGTTTTAATATTCCTTGCACTATTGGTAGTTTATTTTTTGATAAAGCTTTGTGTGATTTAGGTGCTAGTGTAAATCTAATGCCTTACTCTATTTTTAAGCAGCTCGGTTTAGGAGAAGCAAGGCCGACAACAGTAACACTCCAGCTTGCAGATAGAACAATCAAACGCCCTAGGGGAATAGTTGAAGACATATTGGTGAAAGTTGGCAAATTCATATTCCCTGCTGATTTTATTATTCTGGATATGTGTGAAGACAGGGATGTACCACTCATTTTAGGTCGACCTTTCTTGGCTACTGGTCGGGCAGTAATTGATGTTCCAAAAGGAAAACTTATGCTGAAAGTGAATGATGAACACATTACATTCAATGTGTTCAAAGCAATTAAATTTCCAAGCTCTTCAGATTCCTGCTTCGAGATTGATGTCATTGACCAGAAGGAAGGGAGCTTAGATGATAAAGTTGTTACCCAACACCAGGAGGCACCACTTCGAGAAGAAGAATATGTGCAGAAAGAGGAGTTTCATCCGTCTTCTGTAATCAAAGCTGATGATGAGGTTGAAATTTTCTTAGTTGAATTCGAGCATGGCGGCAAAACAAAATCATATCAGTATGATAAAGGAAAGATCAAGCTCTGGAAGGTAAACAAAAATTGTTCAGAAGTTGATCAAAGCAAGAAGAACAGGTCCTCCAAAGATTTATTCAAAGTGTCTTGAGCGATTACCACGACAAAGTCAAGCCAATGACTTTAAAGAAGCGCTCAATGGGAGGCAACCCATTTTTCTACCCTTTTATTTATTTAAATTTCGTATTATTTCAATTTTAGGATTTCAATTGATAATTTACACGTTTTAGGTTTTTAGGATTTAAAGTAGGTTTTTAATTCTTAGGCTTTGAGGCTACAATCATCGTCATCTTGCATAAGTACGTTTTTCCATTAATTTAAATTTATAAAAAAAAAAAAATTAATTTCGTTTTTCTTAAAATAAAATAAAATAATTAATTTTATTACTGTTAATAAATTCTTTTTCTTTTCTTTTTAGGGTTACAACCTAAGGACTGGCTGGATGACATTCAAGCAAAGATTTGTCGACCAACTTGTACAGATCTTTCCACCAATTGTTCATACCAAACTTCTTCTTCAGCACCATCCGATCCACATCTGGGTAGTCTCTGATCTTTATATACTCCTTTGAATTATTTTTACATTGGGGACAATGTATCTTTCAAGTTTGGGGTAGTGAAAAAAATGTGTGGTCTGATGATAATACTTGATATTGATTGTTAAATTAATTTTTATTTAAAAAAAAATTATTATTATTTATATTTATTTGTTTGCATATTTATATGATATGAATAGTCTTGCCGGCTAATGATGCAACTTTTTATTTAATTATTTAGCTTTAATCCATGACTTGTGAACAAATTATTACTATTGGTTAAATGTGAGACTATTTGACCATGTTTGATATTGTGTTGTGTCGGCCAGTTAAAATAATTTTTAGCTATGTTGGTGCACTTAAGTTGAAAATAATAGGATACCTGTTTAAACCTAAAAATCATCCGTATCTCGAACAAATAACCAATATAGTAAGAAAGTGTGGAAATTAAACTGTGATAGTGACTATCTAAGTTATGATTGATTCCATGTATGTTGAAAATTTGTGTGGACCACTTTAGACCAGCTAGAGGAAACTAAGTAATGACCGAATGTTAGGAATCTAATCCTCACGCATGAACTTATTGCACGCAAGGAACAAAAATTATTATTATTATTACTTAACTCTTTTCATAGCCTAATTGACTTGAGTGAAAAGGTCCGTAGGGGTTTCTCAAAACTTGATGCCCTTAGGTTCGAAAGACCTAGGAGTCATCGACCTCAAGCTCGTTACATGAGTCATTTAGAAAGCTTAATGGACTGAGTTTTGTACTTTATTAATATCTTATAACTCCTTTCGTAGCCTATTTGACTCGAGTGAAAAGGTCCGTAGGGGTTTCTCAAAACCTGATGCCCTAAGGTTCGAAAGACCTAGGAGTCATCGACCTCAAGCTCGTTACATGAGTCATTTAGAAAGCTTAATGGATTGAGTTTTGCACATAAGATCTATATTAAAAAAAATAAAAATAAAAATAATTTATTTATTTAAATTTAATTTTTTATTTCTGTCAAAAAAAAAAAAATTCTTTGCAAAGTAAAAAGATTAGATGACTAATGGGTTTGACTTATTTAGTAGAAACTTTCTGGTCGAAAGTGCTCATAAATTGGAGAATCTTCATATACCTAGGTTGTCACGATTATTAGTTTTCTCAACCAGCATCGAAAAAGAAAATAATGAGCAAAGTGTTACATTTGAACCAAAATCTCGGGAATTGAGAGAAAACATCATTTTGGGGGAAGTGTACCTTACGAGAGGGAAAGGAAAAGTTGACCAAGTGGTTGGGCTATCACCACCATAGAATTTAAGTTGATCAGATTAACGGGTCTCACACACGTATCAAGTGTGGTTTGAGTATAATCACATTTGCAATAGTAATACCTGAACACTCGTCATGAATTATAAGTTTTTCTTTTTACAAAAGCTGAAGCAAGAACGGCAAAGCTATTTATATTGTGAATTGTGTTATTACTTATTTCTTTAAGTGCATGATTGTTTTTAGCTAGTTTATTCGAGGACAAATAATAGTTCAAGTTTGGGAGTATTTGATAAGTACAATTTTGTACTTATCTGGGCTCACAAAAAGGGACGATTATGAGTACTATTAGTTGTTTTCAGTTTAATTGCATGTTGTTTTCTTATTATTTTAGGAAATAATCAAAGTCAAGTGTAAATGGGATGAAAAGAGCGCAAAGAGAAGAAAAGATGACTAAATTGAACAGATAAAGAGACTTGAAGGACTTGGGATGCAAATATGAAAGGAAGAAAATCAAGAAGGCGTCCAAGATAACCATGCGATCGCATGGTTATCCAATGGTGCGATCGCAAGGTGAAGAAAAAATCAGCAGAATGTAATTTCGTTCAACCATGGGATCGCAGGTCCTACAACCATGCGATCGCATAGGCCATTCGCGACAGGATTTGTGCAGACACCCGATTCGATTGAAACTCTACACTTCCAAGATAAAACAACAACTTAAACACACGTCTTGGAGTCTTTTTGAGAGCATTATAAAAGGAAGATGATAGCCATAACAAAGGAGACGAATTTTGGAAACAAGATACAAGAGGAGAATCAAGGATCAAGGCTCGGGATTGAGTATTCTTCAGCCGGAGTCACGGGTTGTAATTATATCTTCTTCTTTTTCTTTTTCTTTCGCCGGATCATGATGAAGTCAATTATTGTTATAATTGACGAAATCATGTCCGGCTAATTTACTTTTTCTAGGATGAACGATGAAACCTCATGATTTTTAATTAATTAAAAGTTTTTCTGTTTTAGTAATTAATTGCTTTTGGATTTATTATTCTTTATGCATTTTTTCTATTATTTTAATGCCTGATCACCATTAGAATATATTGTGATCTATATTGAAGTCGAGAGATTCAATATAGATTAAGCACGTGGTATTGAATAACATAGGGTCCAATAATAGATAGAGATTACTATTATGCTTTATGAAATCTATTGAGGTGTTCCTGAGATTTTAATGCATGTGTTTATGTTCGAAGCTTAATTAGAGATAATGAAGTTCGCATATCATATAGAATTGATTGGCCATCGAGAGAGGCTTTTGATTAATTTAGGAACGCCGATTTTCAATCTATGGTAATTATAAGCTAAAACAGTTAAACGGATGTTTGATTAAGGAAAGTGTTGGTGGATTCGCAAATCCTAGAGTTAGTAGATCTTGAAATTCGTTCTTGCCTTTTTAAAGTTACTTATTGTTTAATTCAAAATAATTAAATTAGTTTAGAATCACAAAAATCAAATTGAATCTGTGTTTCTTTTTATTGTTAAAATTTAGGTTATAAATTAATTGGTTAAATTAATATCTGGTCCTCGTGGGTTCGACACTTTATTTTATCACTATATTACTTGTCCACGATCCGTCCACTTGCGGGATATAAATCGCACAACAATACACTATAACAAAATTATGTAAGTTTACAAGTACAAACTAACAAATGCACAAAATTACACATTAAGCAACCATTTGTAATGTATGTATGACATTGACTCATAGTGTAAGTTTAACATATAATGTTATAAACAAATATCTTGAATCACTCATAATAATTGTAATATTCCTAATCTTGTAGAAAAGATGAGAAATGGAAAATCAACGAGAATAGTCGTAACCACGTAATTGAATTATTTCATTCAATAAATAAATACCTTAAATACAATCAACAATGTAGTTTTGTGGAATACAATTGTCTTGTATTCAAATCAACCTTTCTCCAAAATCGGTGTCGATGGTAAATTTTGATGTGTTCGCAATGATTTTTTTTTTTAGTATCTCTATTTTCTGTCTGTGATCTTTATGAATATTCTGGATAATTAGAATAGTAGATAATGCTGGAAGCCTGGAACCTTCTTGTCTATATTTCTTTATTTTATTTTTTATTTTTTTTCTATCCCACGTACAACTGGAAGCTTCTCTTTACTTCTCGGTCTATTAACTTCCAGAATTCTCTTGTGTACTTCCTATAAATTGAAGACAGGCCGTCCTTAATTTTGACATCGCAAGAATTGGTTGGTGATATCTCTATAGCAGTAGTGTCTAAGAGAGAAAAGAGATGAAACTTGTTCTGACATTGATTCTGTATTTAAGCTGCATTTTGCAGTTGATTTTGTTATCTCAAGGTCAAGGATCATTACTTCCAATCTCGGATCGTCTGTTGTCGCCTCTGGATCCATTTAGAGTGCTAGAACAGGTATTAAGACTTAAAGTTGTATCTTTTACAATTTATTGATGATTTTATGTTTAACAAGTTTATCCCTTAACAACAACAGGTTCCTCTAGCACTTGAGAGGGAAGAGAGCATGGAAGTTTTACCGGCGGCTAAAGTGGACTGGAAAGAAACTCCATTGAGTCACGTGATCATGCTGGACGTGCCTGGACTGAAGAAGGAAGATCTCAAGATTGAGGTGGAGGAGAACAGGGTGCTGCTCATTAGTGGAGAGAGAAAAATGGAGGAGGAAAACAAATCTGATCACTGGCACCGCGTTGAGAGATCCCACGGCAAGTTCTGGCGGCGGTTCCGCCTGCCGGATAACGTGAACCTCGATAGAGTTGAGGCCAAGCTGGAGAATGGTGTCCTTATCATTTCCATGCCCAAGTTATCTCCTGACATGATCAAGGGTCCCAGGGTGGTCGAAATTGCTGGGAGTGGGAGAGATCATCAATTAGAGGAGTCTTCAACTAATAAACCTAAAGAAGAACTTTAATTAACTTTCATTTATTAGATTATGGGTTGTGTCATGCATGTATCACAAAACTTTATCTATGTCAGTTAGATTGTGAACAAGTGAAATAATAAGCCGTTGTGTCTTGGATTGACTTAAAAATTTTGAGCAAATTCTAAAAATAATTACTTGTTAAATTTCATCTTCTCTTTAGCTTTTAGTCCTCCAGATTGATTAAATTTATCTACATTTAGTGGAGGTTAAGTGTAATGTCTAATTTCTAAGTGTATTGTTTTTTTTATTTCAATATGGCCGGGCTGCGTCAGATTCTAACCTGCTGGTTTAGCTCAATCCACAAGGTCCTGCACTGCTGGTTTAGCTCGCTGCGCAAGGCAGTGCTGACAAAGACAGAAAAGTTGTTACAAATCCTGAAACTTGTTTTTCCATTTTTGGCCGACAATCACCTTGTGCTAACTGACTATGGAAAATGCTTCACGTACATAATCTCTGATCAATTGGTTTACTGAAAGCTTAGCTGGCAAACTTTTCAAAGTCAAAAAGTTGCTGCTTTTTACGGCCACTATTTAAATAGTGACTTCGTTTAGAATTTCATTTTTCCTTTTCACTTTTCTGCCAAAAACTCACATTGAAATACATTGGCAAAACCCCCAACTTCTTCTCCACCCAAATCGAACATTGACTCCACCTACCGTCGACATTGTTATCCACTGCTCGGGCAAAAGCTATGACAATGATTGACAGAGATAATTTTTTTGTTCTGCTTTTTCTTCGAACATCTGTAATGATTTGCAAAAATTGACCTTTATTATTTCATACGCTACTCATGTGATTGTTGGAGAATGTTTCCAGCTTGAATGATAATCGAAAAAATGACATTTTTAAATTTTTGATACGAATCAGGAAAAAAATTAAAATGTTCCTGCTTGTTTCCCGGTTGAAAATGTTTATGTATTGGAATGTTTATGTATTTTAACATTTTGCAGACAATCAAATTTCATATTCCAACGATGAGACAATGAATAGGAATGTTGAAAATGTGGATGATGAAAGTTTGGACAATGCTAACATATTAGATCATGAAATCGTAGGAGGAGATAGTGAGACTGCACATGAGGTTGGGATGAATTTTACGGATGAAAATGAAGTATTTGAGTTCTACAAACGCTACGCCTATGATGTAGGTTTTCCAGTAAGAAAAAAAATTCAAAGAAGGATGATGAAGGGAATCTAAGATATATTACATTCACGTGTAGTCGTGAGGGTCGAAGAAATTTGGGTACAAGCACTTCTTTCAAACCTCCACCAACAATTCAAACAGGTTGTAAAGCTAGGATAACAGCATCTTCAGAAATTTCTGGATCATGACGAATTAACACAGTTCATCTTGAGCATAATCATAAAACAAGTCCTTCAAAATCTAGGTTGTATCGATACAATCGAGAACTTAGTGCACGTGTGAAACGGAAGCTTGAAGTAGACGATATAGCTGGAATTCCATTGCACAAAAGTTACAACTCAGCTGTTGTTGAAGCAGGTGGGTATGAGAAGATGACATGTGTCGAGAAGGATTGTAGAAACTACATTGAAAAAGTGAGGCGGTTACGACTTGGGGAAGGAGATGCTGTAGCAATACAGGCTTACTTTTCGAAAATGCAAACAAATTGTCCTGGTTTTATTTTTTTAGTATGGATTTGGATGAAGAATCTCAATTGAATAATGTATTTTGGGCAGATAATAGGTGTAGGCAAGCATATAAGGAGTTCGGTGATGTAGTCACCTTTGATACAACATATCTGACTAACAAATATGACATGCCTTTTGCTCATTTTGTTGGAGTGAATTATCACGGACAATCAATATTGCTTGGGTGCGGACTTGTTTCCAATGAGGATACAGAAACTTTTATTTGGCTATTTCAGACATGGCTTGAATACATGCATAGTAAGGCTCCGAATGGAATCATTACCGATCAAGATCGTGCTATGCAAAATACAATTCAAATAGTTTTTCCACATTCAAAGCATAGATGGTGTTTGTGGCATATACTAAAAAAGTTACGTGAAAATTTGGCAACCATATTCATAAGGGTTCTATATTTTCTGATATAAATAGTTTATTATATGATTTTCAATTTCCTCGAGAGTTCGAAGAGGGTTGGAGAGAGATGATTGAAATGTATAAATTACAAGAGAACGATTGGTTTACCGGACTATTCAAGGACAGAACCCGTTAGGTTCCATGTTTTTTGAAAACTAGTTTTTGGGCAGGAATATCAACGACTCAACGGAGTGAGAGTATGAACCCATTCTTTGATGGGTATGTCCACGTGAAAACATCTTTAAAGTAGTTTGTTGAGCAATATGAGCGTGCCTTGCGGAGTAAGAGTTTCAGGTAGATTTTAGGTCATTTTTCACAAATGGTTCCGTGTGCAACGAAGTATGAAATGGAGAAACAATTTCAGGCAGTTTATACAATCTCGAAATTTAGAGAGTTTCAAGAAGAGTTTACTGGAAAAGTGTATTGCGAGGTTATCTCTACTGAAGAGCGTGATTTGATTACAAATTATGAGGTTCGTGAGGATATCATAGTCAATGAAAGAGTTAAAAAAAATTAATAGTTTCATTTTTTAGAGAAAAAGTTCACATTCAATGCAGTTGTCCCCTATTCGAGTTTAGGGGCATTATGTGCAAACATGCTATCTCAGTGCTTATTCGTAACGATGTTGCAAAACTTCCAGAGACTTATATATTGCGACGGTGGAGGAGAGATGTCAGCAGAGCTCACACGAGGGTCTCAATCAATTATGATGGTTGGATGAGTACACATGCGCAGTTACGATATGAAAAAATAACTCTTGCGTTTGTGAACATAGCTGACTTGGTAGCAGATGACGAAGAAATAACACGAGCAGTTTTGGAGTGGATCGAATTTCAGTCGAATGATTTATCTATATCAAAAAACAAACCAAGTTGTGGAAGTAATCTATTATCCCAAAATAGTGTTCAAGTAGGCTCTACCTGTGGTGAAGTGGAGAAGAATGTTAGTCAAAACATTTATGATCCAAAATACTCAAGAACTAAAGGAGCTCCGAGGAAGCTACGGCGAAAAGGGACATTGAAAACAATTTTAAAAAAAACTAAGGTATATATGTATTGCATTGGGCAATAATTTACATGTTTTCTTATTTGTGTTTTTTTAACCAACATATGTTGCACAGGCAAATAAATCGAAGAGCTCGAGGCAAACCAATGTACAAGAGAATGTTGACTTGATTCCATCGATTCAGGCAGCACAACATTCCACACGACCTCCACTTTCTTATGCACAGCAGTTACTAGTAAGTATTGCTATTTTCAAGCTTTTTTGATATTAATATTAACTTATATTGATTAACAATATTAACATTTCATCTTGTAGGGCACGCACTATCAACATTGGGAAGCTGCTGATGGATTGAATTTGTTGTCTACATATGAGATGGATGTACCCACGATGCAAATATATGCGCCACAATTACAACCAACACAAGATGCGGTGTTTGGAACATGGGATGAATCTGTTCAGTCCAATTTGCCACCGACAAATTGAATATTAAACTTACTAGTATTTATTTAATATGTTTGTTAAGTAGTGTGACTTGTCTTAGCATACATTAATTACTATTGTTGGAGTTGATTTGTTTTTGAGACTTATTATTATATGGTAGTTTTTGAAATGTTCCCTTCTATAGTTTGAATGCTTTTTTTGTAAAAATTTGGTTGAGATCATATTGACATTTTATTCAGGTTGTGATATCCAGTGATTTCTCCATAACTAAGTTCCAGATTTTTGAGTGTCTCTTGTTGATTCATGGCCACTCCCATTTCATAAGAATTAGAACAAAATGTATCAAATTATTGTTAAAACAGAATTTGGCCACATAATTTGGCCTGATGCATTTTGATCTCTGTTTTTGAAATAAGAGATCAGGCGATCGCTCAGCTTTAGAACAAAATGAAATTTTGTTTTTTCTCTTTTGATTTCCACCTAATTGATATCCAAATCACTTCTTATCATGTAATTGAACAATATTACAACAATTATCATTTGACAAACAAAAATCACATGTTCAGATTTTAGCTTGCTATCACTACATAATACTCTATTGCTGTGTTCCATGCCGTTTTTTACAAGAAAATTGCATTTGGCCAACCTACTTATGCTTCATTATCTTGCCAACAATTTTATGTTATTCCAAAGTCACAACAAACGCCTTATATACCCCCAAACAACCATTTTCGTCCAAAACAAAACACGAAAAAGGGTTCGTCATTGAGAACTCAAAACTCATTCAACTAACAGTAATCTAACAAAATAAAACAACTAATTTACATATTTTAATTTAAAATGATTCAATGTCCCTTTTCTTTCCTGTTGTCTTCGGCATTTGTTTTTTCCTTGCGAATGGTTAGGTTCAGTGAAATTTCCACGTTCTTTTCTTCAGATATCCAAGCTAAGCTTTTGAACATACGTGAAATATCTTCAACATCATCATTGGGCACAGATTTAGCCGAACAAATGCAACATGATTCACCTTCATACATTACGATTTCTTTTTTTGGGTGCAACATCAATCCACTTAAAAAATCCACAATCGCTACTACAACAAAAGAATAACTTTCCTATGTTCACCGTATTCTTCTCCACCTCCATCCATTTCACAAATCCCTCGCAACAGACTGGACATCGTTGTTTTCTCGAGCATTCCAGCATGTAGTGTCCGGCCGTCTACAACTATGACAAATTCCTTTGTTTTTTCTTATCATTTTTCAAGTACCTGCATTGACAATATAATATCAATTACTAACAATCTAATTAATTAATTGACAAAAAAAATTAAAAGGTCAAATAAATACATAATGATATATGCAGCTGATAATGAAGTGAAAAATTCACTCAAACAGCTATATGAGAATTATCTAATTCTTTATTGCAGTTGATAATGAAGTGAAAATGAGGATTAACTAATTCTTCATGACAAATACACTGAAACACTATATGCAGCTGATAATGAAGTGAAAATTTCACTGTATCAATCAAAATAATGCTGAGAATATATAGAAATCAAATTAACATCGATTCAATAGGAGTTCAAATTCGTCATATAAACCGATTTCACATATTGACCAAACCAAAACAATTGTTAAAATTAGTGAATATTTAACCTCAATTTCGCCGGGGAAGAAGGTGGTGTTGGGATTTGGTGGGTTTCCTCCTATATCTTTACAAGGTAACCCGCGATTCCACTGTCCGGCGACGACGATCTGGGTTGGTGATAAAACTTCTCTCTCTAATGTCTCAATGTCCTGTGTGGGTAGAGATGAATTTTCAGATTTTGCCACTGTATGTGAAGGAATGGTGAACTTTAGAGAAAAAGAAAAGGATAAGGAAGAAGAAATGGTGATACAGCTTTTCTCTCTTTTCACTAGGAAAAGGAAAAGAAATGGCGAGGGATAAATTCAGAATTTCATTATGAATTTAAAGGCCTTCACGTGGAACAGTGGCTATAAAAAGCAGCAACTTTTTGACTTTGAAAAGTTTGCCAGCTAAGCTTTCTGTAAACCAATCAGTAAGGGATTATGTATGTGAAGCATTTTCCACTAACTATAAGGTCCAGTGTCTTCCATGGATGACTGGTCACATGGCACTCTATTAATATTACTTTTTTTCAAGTTTCCAACCTTGGGCACATAGTGGCAATTTCATGAATAAAAACTCCATTAATGCAATCTTGAAGATGAATAATAAAATAATAATGTACTAAAGCTTCAAAAATTGGAAAAATAGATAAAGCAATTGTCATGCATGTAGGTTCATCCGCGGAGCCAGATTTTGAATAGGGGTTTCAAATTAATATGAAAAAAATTTTAAACAACATAATAGTGATGAATATATTTTTATATTATTTTTCAAGCGTTTTTTACGAATTTTCATACTTTATTTTATTTATAAATTATATTATTTATACACAAATTGATAAATAAACGCATTCGTACCATTGTTTGACCTTGATTCTGCATACCTATGTGGGTTTTATAAAATAAACTCACAAAAGAAACAAATATCAAACTCTTATTGTTTGCATTGTCTTTTATAAAATTATCCTCCAAAAATAGAAAGACCTAATTCACAAATGAAATTAATCACTTAAAAAAAAAAATCAATTGAACACGATATGCATTCACAAACAAAGTACTTTTATTAATTTTTATTTATCAAAAAAACTAATTCTTTTCACTATTCTCTTTACCTTAAAGTATTTGTCAGTGGAGTAATGAGCATGAAATTTGTCTCATGCTTCATAGTCTTGATTTTTTAAGTGGTCTAACAATTGAAAATTTTATAGTAAAATTTAGGGCTTTGTGTATAAAATTTTGAAAGAAATTAATATATGGTGATTTGTTGAGTGGTTTGGAAAAGATTTATAGATATTGGAATGTCATAATCTAATTTATGCTTTATTTAGTTTATGTCCCTAGAGGAAAAAATGAAATCACTACTTCTCCTTTCAAGCAAGTTACTAGCAGACCAGAAAATTCTGGATCTACTGTCAAAGATATCAAAAATATTCAGGCCCAAAATAACTATACTAATATTTTATTAGTGTTATTATATATTTGTATATACATAGAAAAATAAAAAATTATAGAATTAGGTTCGGACTTGCTTGCTCGACCAATGGCCCAACACCGGGCTAGACTAGGCCAACAATTTACTGACACGTATAAATATGGACCGACATGATTTCATGTGTGGTTCGATATGAGCCACCTCCACTAGAAAAGATAAAATTACTTTAATAACATAAATAACTATTTCTTGCTTTTATTTTTCTTACTTACAAGATTACTTACATATTTCTAATTTTCTCGATAAAAAAACTATTTATTTTAAAACTTTTTTATTTTTACTTTTATATAGATTTACTCAAAGAGTTAATTTCATGAATGGTCACTGAAATTCATGCAAATTTTCAAATCTTCAAATACTCACGTCGCAGAGACAGTAGATAATGCAGCGGATGATACATACTTAGAAATAATTGGATCATAGAATAATATTTTCATTCCTTGACTCTAGTTTGTTCGAAAATCACGTAGTCTTTTCATTGAGATTATTGGGAACGAAAATAGGAATGCATTTAAGAACGACGACATAACTACCTCTTGTTTGTTTCCATGTAATGTAGAGGTAGGATTTTATGCTTAGAAAGCCCTTTCCGCTCTCTCTATCCCTTGTTTTTTGAAGTCTCCATGAATCTTTACTATTTGTGTTCGCTAAATTCCTCCCAACCTTCTTTCATAGATAATCATTAGTATTCTTCTCGCTAGTATATTTTGGACACACTTAGTAACTAAAGTTAAATAATATTAATAATTGGTCGCTTTGTCAGCTTGATAACACCATATCTAATGTGGCACTCATTAAACCTGATGTGCACCAACGACTTTAGTAATGATTGATTTCTTCCAACTGGCCTCCTCTTTAGTTTTTTCGCAGCTTTTTTACTATTTATTAATATAAAAAATAGGATTAAGGTTAAAGATATTCCAATTCTTGATTTTGGTAATGATTATGAGAGCATAGATCTAACTGATTTGAAGAATATCAACGAAGATTTAGAAACACACACTCATACAACAACCGATTCGAGTACTAAAAGACGAGCTAAAAAAACAAAAGGTTAGGTGTTGAGAACATTTCAATTAGTACAGACTGGTACAACAGCAGAAGAACCTTCAAACTATAAGACATTGTGTAAACATTGTAAACACAAGATTTTCGTGGCAAAATGGTGGGGGCACGAGCCATCTAAATCGATACTATCCAAAGTGTTTGCAAAAACATAGAGGGTTGATACAAATTAAGCGCAATTTTAGTTCGGATCTCCTGGTGCAACTTCCAGTTCTAGTTGGTGGCAAGTGGTGAGTTTTTCCTTAAATTAGTAGAAAATGTTCACTTCACCAAGTTCGTACAAATGTATTTTCAACCAAAGTACACATCCTATTCTAGAACACTCTTCGTTCATACACTATTATTTTATTCAATAAAAAAAAACATAATACGTAATTTATATAAATATTTCGATGTTCTATCATTTACTTTAGACTTATGATCCGGTAAAAACTATAAATGATATATTGCTGCTACTTCACATTATATGAATAAACAATGAATAATGCATAAAAAATAATTGTATTGAAAGTAATTGACTATCATCATGATGGAATAAATATTTTTAATATTTTAATGACTATTATTACAAAATTTAATTGCGAATCTAAAATTCGCGGTTTCACATTTAAGAATACTATGCCTAATAATATAGTAATATAAATATTAATGCAACAATTAAATTTTGATTTTAGTGACATTTTATTTCATGTTCATTGTGCATGTCGCATTTATAATAAATTAAGTTATGAAAATCCACTAACGTACAGTAATCTTAAAAAAATATTATGTGAGATGTACGAAATTTATGCGAAAAAGACCATATGAACATTAGAAGACCCCTTGTTGATCTAACAAAATAAGATCACCATCACCATAAGTTTCTACCAACCACCTCCAACAATCACGTACTTGGAATATTTGGCAATCTAAGTGAATATAAGAATGCATCATAAGACACAAGCTCGATTTCAAGAATAATATAATCAACTTAACTTATTGGTCTTACAAGAAAGGTTGTTTTGACAAATAAGAATGAACAAGATATGGCTGCTAACACAATGAAAATTTTGGACGCCAACAAATTGGCAGAATTGATGTGTGAAAATTTAGGTAAGAATTTCTTTACCATAGTGGGATCATCTTGTTCACATGAGATAGGGATATACAAAGCTAAGGGGACCGTGGAGTCTACTATTTCATATTGTGGTTTAAATTTACAAAATGGTGTTACACATAATTTGGGGCTTAATCTCTTAGAAAATGTGATGGCTAATTTGAAGGTTGTCTTCAAAGAAAATATGTACAACAATTTCAATTCATGCATGTATGATAATCGAGAAGTTGGGCACCATTTTCAACATAATCGTACTCGTTTTAGTGTGAAGGTGAAAGAGCCCTTGTGGTGTTTTAGGTGATTTGAAAAATGAGTTAGCTGGTTTGAAGCTCAATGAATTTACTTTTGAAGTTGGACTAGAGCCAACAAATGGGCTGCCCGGTCCGGCCCAACCCGAAATAGATGGGCTATACATGAAACCGGGCCGATCTGTCCTGGCCCAATTTTAGACGGACCAATAAATTGTTGGACCAGCTCAGCCCGATTTTAGACCACCAGACCAACGGACCAGCCCGACCACTTTTTTTTTTGTAGATTTTTTTTTAAATAATAATAATAATTTGGAGTTAGCTAGGCGTTGACCATACATATACATGCACTAATACTGCATAATACATAAAAATCAACTAAGTCAAATGTTGAAATATCAAATGCTAAAGTAAATCATAAGAATCAGATATAATTTTCAAACATTCAATAAAGAAAAATTCTCCTACATCATACTCACTAAATCAGATTACATCATTGAACGCTACAATTCAATTTATACTCTTAATGAAATAAACTCAAAAGAGACATCTTTTTTCTCTATTACATAAAAAAAAATCAAAAATAAAAATGAACAAAACATAGGATCCCAAACCCCTTTCAATCTAAAAGCAAACAAAGTTATATTCGACTGACTTAACAAATTAGAACTAAAATGATAAAATGTTAACATCTTATGACTTATGACTTCATGTTGATAACATGTAGAGTAAATCCAACACATGAAAAAAGAACCCTATGTCAGATTTATATGATTAAGCCAATAACTATATTCCTTAGAATGACGAATCAAAGGAAAAAATAAATAAAAAGAATAAATAAATGAAAAGAAAAGAATACCAATACCTCATTTACATTAATTTTAAAGCAAATACTGAACTAACTATCAATAAAACCATCATCATCAGGAATGATATTTGAGTCTAGAAAAGTTGTATCATCTAGAACTGGTCTATCTGCATCTACAATTCACAATACAAGAGAAGTCAATTAGTGAATTGATTGCAAGTAAGAAAAAAGAAGGTCATTACACTAGTAATTCCATAATTATTATTACCAGAAGGTTCAATTTCTTTGAAACCATGTACCGAATTACGAGTACAAATGAGGACTTGCACATTTTAGGGAGAAGGCAACTTCTATACTTGTTCAAAATACGACCACCAATACTAAAAGTATATTCTAAAGCTACCGTTGTGATTGGAATACTTAAAATATCACAAGCCATAATTTCAAGATCGGGGCATCGATATTTATTCATCCTCCAATATTGAAGAACATCAAAGTCATTATCATTACCCACAATCTTTGCTTCCAAGTATCAAGTTGAGACTTGTCATTGTTTCTAGTCTCTTGGCTCATTTTCTCTTCAAACTCCTAAAATTTTACAAGCATATAAACAAAATGCAAACTACATTAGATACTTGAAACCAAAACAATAAATAATATGTGGCATAATTATCTAATCCCTAAACTTACTTCATATATGGATGGCAATGAGCTTGTTCCATTTCATCCCATAGTCATTGGCCCATGTGGAGAAGATTGAGTCATATGACTCATATCATGTGAAGCAATTGAGTTTGATGTTCCATTCTTTATATATTTAGAAAAAAGAGTATATAAAGTATTCTTCACCCTATCCACCTTCTCATGACAGTCATGTAGATGCATTCTCCTATAGCAAAAGCTCAAGAACTTCAACTTCGTGCGGGGATCAAGAACACAGCTTAGTGCAAGAACTACACAATAGTCACTCTAATACTTATCAAATTTTACCTTCATCCTTGTTACCATATCTTTGATCACCTCATCTTCACTATTCAATTTCTGATTCAATTTCATCTCTATAGTGTAAACTTGCATGAAATACATGTTGGAGGTAAGGTAAGATGACCTGGATATCAAGTTGGTAATTTAATAAAATGAGGCCAAGAAAGCACACATCTTCTCCGCTATTTCTCATTCCTCGTTAAATGGACAATGCTTGTAATTTCTATCATTGTAGGTCAAACTAGTGAAAGCACGGCGATATTTAATTGCACTTTCAAGCATCATGTAGGTAGCATTCCATCTTATTGACACATCCAACCTCAAGAAACTACCCATGTCATCTAAGTACATTTCTTGAATACATCTATTAAATTGTTTTAACCTCCCTTCTAAAGTCTTCACATACTTAAACGCCATACTAAACATTAACTATGTGCCCATAGCCTTGTGTAGGCTCTTCCAAAAAGAAGAAGTGAACTTAGGATCATGGTCAGATACAATGGATAATGGGACTCCAGCTATCGGCACACGTAATAGCTCCTAGGGGAAAAATACGCATTTTTTGTAACGTCCACGAACTTTTTCCAATGACCTTTCATCTATGGGCTATTCCGTGTGCCGTTAACTTACATACTGTCCACTAGAGGTTGTTTAACCGATTGGATAAAGTTGCAAAACCTCTGACGGTTTCCAATGGACATGGTGTAACATACGGCAAGCTTTATACACCTGTTCCCGTTATGATACAAATGCAACTATCTTTTTATCCCTAATTGCATCAGATCACGCCTGGCATTGACCGTGTACTTTGATTTGAATGGATCGTCCAGAATTGTGCTGACCAAGCTATCACAAACGTTCTTCTCTACGTGCATGACATCGATGTTATGTTTTAGCACAGTAGCAGACCAATACGGCAACTCATAGAAAATGCTCAGTTTTTCTCTAATTCAGCTCGTCATCACTTCTCTTCTTTCTAGCCCTGCGTAGTTAGGGTGCTTTTTTGGAATACTATGTCTTACACAGCTTAACTATGCTAAAATTTCTGCAGGCATTAACGAAGAGGAGATGGTTGCCTCTCCGTCCTCCAGTTGAAGTCTAAATTGCTTCTAAAATGATGCCTAGACGGCAGGAACAGTCGGTGACCCATGTAAGCTGTCTTACCTATCACACGAACTGAAGGCGTCTCTTAATTGTACGTAGGACATTCCATGTACCTCTGAATGCTCCAACCCAACAAACTAGTTCTCACTGAAAAATCATTAACTGTCCACAACAACGTTGCACACATTCTACCTACTGGCCTATTATTGGTTCCAGTGTCACGCGTGTCAATCAACTCGTCCACTAATGGTCATAAGAATACATCAATGTCCTTATCCGGTGCTTTAGGGCCAGATATCAAAAGAGTAAGAATGAAGTATTTGGGTTTCAAGCATAACCAATGTTGTATTCAGGTTTCAAGACAGTTGTAAATTGTTACAAATAATGGCCACATGCTGTAAGCCTGGCTCATGTCTCCAAATGGATTGAATCCGTCTGTGACCAAACCTAACTTGTACATTCTGGATCTCACTTGCAAACAGTGGATGTTCTTTGTCAAAATCCTACCACGCCTTTCCGTCCACGAGATGCTGCATTTTATCTTCATCCCTAGACCTTCCTATAATTTGCCACCGTATGAGTTTTGCAGTATCATTCGTTGTGAACATACATTTTAGTCTGGAGGCCAAAGAAAAATATCGTAACATCTTATGCAGAACCCTTTTTTCCTTTCACTCTCTCAGAAGTGGGCACCCAACGACTTTTCTGACAGATCGAAAAAGTTTATCTATCAGCATCCTCACCCCAAAACAGTGCACAGTCATTCTTGAAGACATGAATAGATTTGTAACCCAAACCAAGCTTCGTCATCATCTTCTTAGCTTCGTAGTGAGAGTCCACCAGGTTTATGTTTAGGAAAGCTAACTTGTGCAACTTTAAACTATCATCGACATACTTATTTGTCTATTTGTTCACAACATTAATATGCATCAACTTCACTAAAACGTTTAAGGACGAAAACAATGAAACTCATGGGTATAATTCTGAATGTAGAGCCTCAAACAATTCATCATAGTAACCATCGGTGCCTGTACCAGCATGTTCATCACTGACTATATCATCCATGGCATCCATCATCTCATCTTCCACACTCACTCTCTCATTCTGTGTATACACATTTACAGTCTGAACCTTGGTCTCGCCATGGTATAACCATGTTACATAACTCTCTACAAAACCACGACAAAATATGTGAGCCTCAACAGTTTTCAATAGATTGGTGAGACTGTTTAAACATCTTGTGCATGAACATTTAATCATTCTCATATCGTTTACGTATGTCCTAGCCCTGTTTATAAATACTTTCAAACCGTTTCGAAAATCTTGCGATTTCTAATTTTTGTCCAACTTGTATCAATATCCATACTTAAAAAAGTATTTTTTTTGGCAGTGTAGTATAGAATTTGCAGAAATATAGAGATGGAGAATGAAGAAGAAGACTCAAATGGAAGATTGAATGTGCAGAAAAATAGAAATGGAGAGATGAAAAAGAAGATTTTGTCGCCTCAATAGAGCTAGTAAGTCGTCCATAGAAAAGAAACATGAGCCAATATTGCTGCTAAATTTGACAACTCTACAGCGACGATGTTTGTCATCTCAATAGCCTTGAATACATATTACGAGGAGAATCATGATGATCCGATGTATCGTTTGACTAAAAACTGCATCTATAACTCTATTGCGGTGACATTTGTCGTTTATATATGTACACAAAAATGGTGCAAATTGTTCCCGTCATTAGTATATATATAGCGACGACAAAAATAAGTCATCGCTATAGATTTACAATATTAGCGACGGCAGTTAAAATATAAAGATGACAAATGTCGCCGCTACAGTGTTAGAAAATATAGCGACGATTTTTTATTGTTGTCGCTACTATCTAGAACAAGTAGTGGTGACACAATATCGTCACTATAGGTACCTTTCCATGTAGTGATTGATAGAAAATACAAAGTTTAAAATGTATACAAAATATGAGTACATGCATGGTACTTCAAAGCTTTTTCAATCAGTGAAGTAGTGGTATGATGTTTCATGGACAGTTATGGGGTACATACAAAATGGACATTCACAAATGTATATTTAAGCCATCTTGATTAAAAATCTTGGGTAGATTTCGAATAAACGGAACTCACACTATGTTAATGTTATCGCGTTTCATGTGTTTACGGACAGAGTCAAGCATTGAAGGAGGAGAGGTTAAATAAAAATACTATGAAGCTAAATCACGGGATATTGCACTAAAAGAATGTTAGTAATTGATTGAGCTTCATAGCGACACCAACGAGGCAAACAGAGGCAAAATAAGGACATTAAGGCTCTCTCTGGCCACTCGAGCAAGCAAGTGGAAGAAAACCACAAGTTCTGTTCGCTCGAGCATCCAGGTGGCTCGCTCGAGTGAGCTAAAACAAGAAGGAGCCTCTAGTCTGGCTGCTTGAGCAGACGGGCCACAGACAAACTTTCAATCATTCGGTGAATCTATTTTCTGCACATTTTTGTAGAATTTTATGGGCAAGGTTTTCTACCCTAACTTCAAAGTTATAAAGAAGAGAAGATGAGATGAAGCTAGGATTCAAAAATTAGAGAAAAAAGAGGACGAAGACAAGGGTTTGAGACGAGATTCTTCCTCCAGCTCATTTTGGTGAAATTCAAAGCAAGAAAGAGGTTGAGCACTGTTGGGCACTCGTTTGAATATATTCAACGAGGAAGAACTTCATATTTAACAGCTTCTTCTTGTAATTATAAATTCTCAATTATTTTCATGCTTTTATTAACAAATCTTAGTAGGCTAAATAATTATATGCTATGGATGGTGATGTAAACAATATGTTGAAATTTTAATTCAAGGATTCTAGTTTCTAACCTAAATTTGTGTTTGTTTGATTTATGTATTAGTTTTAATGTCCATTTGAATGATTGATCATCATTTGAATGTGTATGCAGATTTGACGATCTTTGATATCTGTGTTATTGAATTCTCTACACTTCTACCTAAATCAAAATCCTACCCCCAACAAGGGGTAAAAAAGCCCCAAAAACAACAATTGGAACTGCCCTGTAGCAATTATTTTGATCAAGCCCAAATTCAAGAAAATAAACTTAGATAATCTGTCAACAAACCCCCCTCCCCCCGAAAAAAAAAATCTCAGTCTCGTTAGACAATACCCAACATTCTTACTTGCTACCAGTCACACATTTTCCTCAAGCAAACAATAAGATAAATACATGCTGAAGTACACATCAAGAAGATTTACACAAATGATACCCTTTTAACCAAAACAATAGGAATAGTGAACAAAAAACTCGATACTAAATTCCATGCATCTAATATGTTTTGAAACAAAAAGAATTAGTAGTTGCACATGAAATGATTGACAAGGAAATGGAAATCCTTGAGCCTCGTTCAGTAGATTCACAGTTCGATACAATTTAGCATTAAATGCCGCATTAATTGAGCACATTCACCAACAAAACTTGACCTTAAACAGAGGATGGTAATCAAAATGCAAAAATTCACTACTAAACCAGTTTACACAACTATCTGTATAGAGTCAAAGACTAGAGGTTTGGCTATGTCCAGGGGTAGAAGGAAAATAAAAAATTCTCTTTTAACTCAACCCACCATTAATATTAAAACTTTGGACCCACAAATTGTCCTAAAACACACGTCTAACACTTTTATGAGTCCAACATTCATTATACCAAGAACATCAAAGAAAAACACCCCATATTATATAATAAATTCTCACACAAAGGGATATAATTTAAGACCCAAAAAAATACTAAACAAAACCAAGACAACAACACTCCACAAGTAGAAAGTAAATTAACAACTTGATCCTTGGCTTATTCAGAATATGTGCTTTTGTTTCCTTTGCCACAGTATTTAGATTATGTTTAGAAAAAAAGGTTGTTTTCTTTTAAGTTGGAGGACTCACAAATTGTGTGGACACAAACTCGTCTTGACGACCTTTTGGAAAAAGTACCTAAACCATAACCATTTCACTACCACTCATGACAATCTAATAACACGACTCCATCATATATATAGGACCCACCAAAAGAACATTTTATCATAAAAGAAATTATGCCTTGAGAAACTTCCCAAGGTTCGAGAATAGATAGCCCTTCTCACATCACTCTCCAAAAGGTTTTCCTAAAATACAAATTCAAGAGCAACAAGAGTTTTACTTTCACACCATTTTCATATGCTTTTAGACTGCTAGTGGACGCTTCTCAAGCTGGCAACGAACAATAGAGTAGTTTGGAGGACAATCATCATTTCTCCGTGTTCAAAAACCTTAACACCAATTTATGGAGAGTTGAAATCTACATGGACTATCGTCTCTTTGAAAGTTTCCTTCATCGTAAATGCACTGCAGTTGAAGGCATTACTCAGAAAGTAGTAAGTTCTCTACGCTGGAAAGCATTTAGAGACATACTTTAATCAAGAAGAGGAATATGTCATTTTGAAATTTCAAAATACTGGAATCTTCTACGAAAACCATATCAAGTTTTTCTAATTGACTGATGTGCTGACACTTCGTAGGAAAAATATAAGATAGAAACTCACAGACCCGCTACCTTCCACCACGGGAGATTGTTGAATAGATCATCAAAAGATAGGATTAATTATATGATTGGTCACTGAACTATGCTACGAGTTACTACTTAATAACTGAACATTCCATCAATTACTAGGTTGGATTTCGTTTCTTTTATTTGTTGAAATTGGCCATGTAACACATGATAGTACGTTAAATATCGCTACATCACCAAAATAAAAAAAAACAAATAAATGTCTTCATCTTCATCAATGAGGTAGAAATATCTTTATCAAAATAATTGACCAATCCTATAGAACCACCAAAAACCACCCTCTCCCAGTGTACACATAATGGCAAAAGAAGGTGCAAGAATGGCCTCAACTCTCTCAAGTTCTCCCACTACCACCCCGCCCAATTCTTCAATTTTACTCCATTCCTCAACAACTCCCAACCCTTTTCACCTCACCCTATCCCACCATGTTCCACCTCCAATGTTTGGAGTTAAAGATCTAAATTTTGTGTTCTTGATGCCTCCAAGATATCAGACATGGTTTGGATTGAGGCTTCAAGAGTCTTTGTTTTCTCAAATGGGGTTTTGATTTGAGGGATTTTTTTGGTGGAGTTTTGCTATAATGGAATTGGGTATTTGATTTAGGGTAAAAACATTTATGAAAAATGATATAATTTGGGTTCTGATTGGTATGCATTGATTACAAAAGTTAGGTTTCTTCACACCTTGATTTGGTTTAATGAATGAAAAAATATGGTGAATTATCAACTATAGATGATGGTGGTGGTTATTTCTTGATGGGTCTTTTTTGGTAGGTGGTGGCGGTGGATAGGGAAGTTGGGAGATGGAAAAATGGCAATTTTGGATTGTGGGCAGGTGGGGTGTTTGAGGAAGATGGGAGACATTTCTAAAGTCGTGTTTCATTTATAAAGTTGTAATTTTTAACCATTTGAAATTGGTGTTTTGCCGATTTGGCGTAATTTAATGCCTAAATGGTACCACGTTGGATTTATGTGTGCCATGTGGAAAATTCTGTCAAAGGGAAGAAACAAAATCCAACTCAATCATGGATGAGTAACACGCCTAAATGTTCATGCCGAATGAGATACATTTCAATGTTTAGTTATAGTATAGTGACCAATTGTAGGATTAACCCTGAAAAGATAACTGTAGACATTCACCTCAAAAGAAATAATTCGAATTGCCAACTATTTTCTTTGGAAGTGTACTTTTTGTTTTTCTCCAAGTCCACGAGTTTGTTTGGTCATTTATTTGGACTTGCTTGTTAAGTTTCTTTGAATTTTTGGACTACAAAAGTTGACAAGGGAGTAGACTCCACTCTTCGCATATCTTAATTGCAATTAGGGCACTCAATTCTAATTGAAATTAATTAGGAGTTGGTTTCTTATTGCCCATTTAGGGGTTTTTTTTGGGGGGGTAAGATCTTGGGTTTGTCCTTTATTGTTTATCATTTAGGCTCTAATCCTCTTTGTTGTAATTGGCCCATGGAAGTTTGAGCCCTTTTGTGTCTTATGTTGTGGGTAATTCTACTGTTTATCTGCTGAACCTTAGTAATTCTACTATTAATAAGTATTTTATTAATAGTATATCTTGTCCCTGATGACTATTTGTTGATTTTAATTCTGCAAGTGAACGAATCATTAATAAGTAATATAATGATAAGTAAAGTGAAGAACCCACAAAGAGTGAATTTCTACGTATTTTACTCTACTTAATACTAGCTCTAGTGTAAAAAAACAGACAATCAATTATTTATAGTTTTATGTACTTATATCTAATTATTAACTTATACCTAATTATCTACTAAACTATACATTAAAATAAGCAAACAAATTCGTAGATTTAATCAAATCATGAAAGGCACTAGGACTTCGAATCCACCGTTGTTAATCTACTTTAATCCTCAATTGGTTGGTTACAATCAATTCTCGTTTTATGTTGATAATCGGTATTTCTTATATGTTAATTTGCTCTCTCAATACAAATTAAACAAATTTTCATTCATTAAAGGCATTAGGACTCCGAATCTACCGTTGTTAATCTACTTTAATCCTCAGTAGTTGGTTGGTTACAATCAATTATCGTTTTATGTTGACAATCGATATTCTTTATATGTTTGTTTGCTCTCTCGATACAAATCAAACAAATTACTATCTATAACTCAATTATATATCTATAATGGATGCGAATAGATAAAGAATGTAACACAAAGATAGAATACCATCAAAGATTGCAACAAGCATAAAATAATATTTCTATCTCCCATCGACTTAATGTCGTTTATTATTTGAGCTACACACATGTAGCACCTCTCGACATCAACACAAATTCCAAGAACTATCCTGAAATTTTCTAAATTATAGGATGACAATTGATTCAATAACAAACAATCAACAAGAACAAGAACTTAGATGCATATGTTAAAAATCAATGATCCAATTTTAATCAATAGCATCTCTCGATTGTCAATCGATTATATACTTATATTTGAATCTAATTATCTCTAATTAAATTGTAAACATATAAATATGCATTAATTCCAAAAAAAAAAAAAATCATCACATAATGATTTCATAGAACATAAAAATATAAACCATCAATTATAGGACAATTTGTTTTATGACCATTTGCTAATTTATATTGAATATCTCGAAAGCAATATAAATCACTAATATGTTCTAATGATAGGGATGGCAATTTATCCCGGCCCCCGTCCCCCGCCCCGTTTAAAATTTCCCCGCCCCGGATAATCGGGTATTCGGGTCGGATACGGGGCGAGGAAAATTACCCGTGGCGGGTTCGGGGCGGAGTAGCCCCGCCCCGAACCCGACCCGAAATACTATTTTTTTTTTAAATATTTTTAATTTTGAAAATAATGGTTACAAAAAAAAAATTAAAAAAAATATATAAACGGGGCAGAAAACCGGGCGGTAAGCCGCCCCGCCCCGACCCCGACCCCGACCCCGACCCCGACCCGCCCCGATTTAAACGGGGAACGGGGCGGGTATGGGGGTCAAAATTCCCCAACGGGGCGGGGACGGGGGGGGGGGGGGGGGGGGGGGGGGGGGGGGGGGCGCCCCGGCCCCGACCCGCCCCGTTGCCATCCCTATCTAATGATAGTTAATCATCAAAACGTAATAAGGGAATAATAAAAAATTTATCCAAAAGCAAGAATAAAAACAAGCAATTTGTTAGATTAATGAGGCAACAAGATTTTATCAAAATCCTAGCCATAAGAGTTTAGCCTATTATGTTTTGATTACAAAAATACAAGATAAAAAGTGAATATATAACCCGAATAATTTAGAATAAAAGTTGATAGAACCCTTAATCTTGAATCTCTTTATTGTTCTTGGACGGCACGATTTTCTTCTTCAAAATCATCTAAAGCTCAAATGATTTCTTGTAAATTTTTCCCAAGCATTTAAAGTTTTTGATGTGGAATTCTTCCAAGAATTTGTGTTATGTTATGATATGAAACTCCTCTTTTAATTGATCTAGAATAGGTCTCTATATAGTGATTGAGATAATTTTGAAAAAATGAATCCAAAACCCTTCTTAATAGTCGGGGTCGCACTCCCACATTCTGACTTCGAATGCGATAAATTTTTGTCTAGAACTTCAAATTGCGATCCCTTTTTTTACGTTGAACTCCAAATTCTATTATCTTTTCAATGATATACCATTTTTCACTATGGAGATATTTGTACAAAAAGTTGTGCTTATTTCTTCAATTGTTCCTCACATAGGTTTCTCGTTTCTCTCCTTCAACATTTCGATGTTTGAGCCATATCTTTACATTTTCATTATTGCTTCTAATTACCTATTATCAATACCTTAACCACCTTTATTTACTTCCAAGTCCCATTCCTCAAATATTCTATTTTTTGGCCAAATTAATGCTTTGAATCACTTCCTTTTGCTTAATCTATCTTCAAATTGGGAATTTAGCCTACAAAAGTCAAATATAATAAAAAGTGAGTAGAAATCCATCCAAATAATCAACTATTAAGTGTAATAGTATATTACCCGTGTGATGCACGGTATTTGTTTTTCATGATAGTGATTTTAAAATATTCTAAGAGTATATCGTTTATTTATTACATTCAAATAAAAAAATATTATATAAATAACTTTGATTACTCATTGATATTGAAAAATAAATAATCCAAATTTTAAAACACCTCTTTGAAAATCACGTTTATGGTCAAACTGAGACGGATTTTGAATCGTATGAATTTAATTTTGAAATTATCATATCTAGTTTATTAGTTTAATCGACTTATTATTTTTAATCAATAAATCAGATCATTTGATAATATAACACAATTATATGTTTTCCATGTGTTAATATTTTTTTTTTCAAACTGCAACATATTTAAACCTACTTTGGGAAGCATAAAAAATTTATAAGGAAAATAAATCTATTTTTGGAAAACTAATGCATTATTGACAATAGTTCTCGTGCATTGATGTTTTATTTTTTTGACAACATAACTTATTTAAATTCTTCAATCGGTATAAATTAAAAAATATGAAAAGTTGTTGTATTTATCATATATAATATTAAATGTTACAATTCGTTTTTTGCAAGAAAAGAGAAAAAATAAATAAATAAACAATCAATGAGTGAAACCAATTAAAAAATCTAAAAAGTTTTTGCATTTATCGTATATAATATTAAATGTTACACTTCGTTTTTTGCAAGAAAAAGAAAAAATAAAATAAACAATCAATGTGTGAAACCAATTAAATAAAACAAACTTTTATGCAGCATTTATGGCAGAATTTACCAAATCAATATGTGAAAATAATTAAAGAGAACAAACTCTTATGCAACATTTATGGTGGAACTTGCCAAATCTGGAAAGAAAAAATGGCGGAAAAATGTGTGCGTGAAATTTTCGACGATTATCTTATATATATATATATAGATTTAAGAGCTAAGATAAGCGTGTAAGACACTCTTATCAATAACAAGTTTCATTCAAAATGTCCCGTTAAGAGGGCATAAGAAGGGTTATTTGCCTTTCCAATTTTTAAATAAGCAAAGAAAAATAAATAAATGCAAAAGTGTAATAAAGTATTAATTTTTTATTTTAAAGCAATATTTGAACAAAGATTATTATCATAGATCTCATGGACCATATGCACTAATGAATAGAATATTGAGAATAAAATTGCAACAAATAAAAGATGGGGTACATAATTGTGAGAATAAGCAAAACACTTAACAAACGGCATGTTCAAATAAAGGATGGGTACATATAGTATTTGCGAATTATAAATCAAAATAAATGATGAAAGGTAATGGATTCTCCCCCCGGATTAGTGGCGGAAATGATGAATGGCGTATCACAGGGCGTGGGGGTGAGGTGGTGGTGGGGGCGCCTTTAACCTCGCTAACTGACCGGAAGTGAGATATAGGAGACGCGGTCAAAACTGAAGGAGAAAGAACCAAAACTAAAATATATAAAAATACAAAATTAACGTTGCGTAAGCAGGAGAGAGAGAGAGAGAGATCCATCAATTTTACTTGTCAATCTTTGCTTCTCCTACAAACCCTCTCTACTTTATCTATACACTATCGTTTCTTCCCTCTCCTATCCTCTTTGTTCGAGCTCTTGTATATAAACAAAAGATTAGTTTTTTTTTTTTTTTTTTTTGTTTAACCAAAGAAAAAGAAAAAAGAAAGTGTGTCGTTTACTGCAATTCTTTTACTATTATTTTAATGATTGATAATGTGTAATAGTGATATCAAGAATTGTTTTGAGATTTGACACACATCTCGATTTCACATCTGTGCTGTGCATCATCAACAAAATTAACATATTCCTCGAAAAAGTCGAGTAGAATTAAAATGTCTGGTGGTGTTTTGGGATGGAGGAAATTAAGAGACATAGCATTCAAGGCATCGAGGAGAGGTAATCAGCACCAGTTCCAGTTGCAGAAGCGGGGTTTTGTGAATTGCCTGCACGTGGGCTCTTATGTCAAACGGAGAGAGTCTTTGATTGGACTGCAGGAGAGGTACAAGTGGAACCGCGGCGGCAGTGGAACAGGCGATGAGTACCAAACTCGGAAAATTAAGGCGGAGGCAAATTGCCCTCGTTGCTCCAAGCAAATGGATCTGCTCTTCACTAACCGCCCCCATCAACTAATTCTGCCATCTTCCAATCCGGATTCCTCTTTCGATTATATCGATGCTACTTCTAATAGTACCACTAATAATGATAATTCTACCAGTTCCAACACTAACGATAACACTAACAATAGTAAATCAAAAGGTGGAGGTGGTAATGCTTTCCAGGCTTTGAATCTGTGCCCCAATTGTAAGACGGCTTATTACTTTAGGCCATACAAGATGTCGCCTATTCAGGGAAGTTTCATTGAGATTGGGACTGTGAAAAGCAAGAATTCAAATTCAGACAAGAAATTGGCGGAAGCTGAAGATTATGGTAAGAGGATCCGAGCATCTTTTTGGGAGACCTTGAAGTCATATGGCAGTGAGCCACCAGAGAACTGGCCTCCTCCTCAACCGCCATCTGGAAATGGTGTGGCAGTGCATACACCACCTGGGCCTCCTTTTGCTCCTGGCGTCAATCTGATTCGGGCATCAAGTAATGGGGGCAGTGGTGGCAGTGGTAATAATGTAGAGAAAAGCAGCTGGGGTGGGTCTAATCTGGGTAAAAATTTACCCACGCCAAAGGAGATCTGCAAGGGACTTGACAAGTTTGTCATCGGCCAGGAACACGCTAAAAAGGTCCTCACTTTGTTGCTTCAGCCTGTACATTCATTCATTCATACAACTCTATTTGCACAAATATATACTCATTTGTGCTCAAAAGTCATAACTAGTATACCGTTTCTCACTTATTGGTGGAATTCGACTCTAGAGAAATAAATGGAGATTGATATAAAAGAAGAAGGTAGAGGTTGAGAAGGAAAGATTTGGAGAAGAATGGTGAACAGAAAGAGAATTGAGAAAGAGAGAATTGAGGAAATTGAAAAAAAAAAAAATTGGAGAAGGTGGAGACAATCGTACACTAGATTTTTGGGCCAGTAAAGAAGAAACTCCCTACGGTGAAACTCCCTACGGTGACTAGACTGGCCAAACTGTAATCACCATCCTAATGCCAGAACCAGTTCTCGTGTTTAGATTTATGCAATGTCTCAAATGTTGATTGTGCTGAATTTTGTTCAGATTTTTGAAGTCTGTTTATTTTTACATTACAAGATGCTCAGCTGCGCATTTTTAATATTATCTTCTGGAAGTCGCATTGATCATTCATTTGCAGCTAGGCTGATGCATATTTTATCATTTAATACTTTATAATTCTTTTTGTCTTGCTGTTTCTAGGATCCATATGGTTGATTGCTTAGAGCAGTCCGTTTTGCTTAATTATCTTTATAGCATTTCCCTGCAATTTTTCTGCAGATATTCATATCCCAGTTAACCTTGTGTACCTCTTGTTTTCACGGTTGATATTTCCAGGTGCTTTCAGTGGCTGTTTATAACCACTATAAAAGGATATATCACGCGTCCTTGCAGAAAGGGTTAGTGAATATTGTATCTCTGTTCATTCAAATATGAGCCTAGTAGGCACCAGGCCAATAGTGATGTGTTTTTACCCCATGCCACATTTTTCACAAGCAATTGAATGTCTACTAGTGGCCTTTTTTGTTTTTGTTGATGATTTGAAATTCTGTAAGTCGATACTAGGTCAGAAGCTGAATCAGTTAGAGTAGATGATGACGACAATGTAGAATTGGAAAAGAGCAATGTGCTTTTGATGGGTCCTACTGGCTCTGGTATACTCACCTGTTCCTTCCATTGAAAATGTGTTGGCTTAACTATTTATTAGTAGATGCATGCTATCAAGCAACATGGCCTTTTCATCTTAAATAAGTTTGTGAAAATGTAGGCTGTTTCCGTTGAACAGGTAAAACGCTACTCGCAAAAACCCTTGCCCGTTTTGTGAATGTACCTTTTGTGATTGCAGATGCAACAACTTTGACACAGGCAAGTGCTTAATATTTTATTTTATTTTTTTTTTTTTTTTTTTTTTTTTGTCTTAACTTATAATTATACACATTTAAGCACCCTTCCAAGCATTTGAAAACATTCCTTCAGTTTACATGTTAAGTTTTATTGCTGGGATTCGATTAATTTGTTTGTTCTTGTCAATAACACCTTACATTTGATTCCATGCCCTCACACAATTGATATTGCAAACATACATTTTATTGCTATGAAATGCTACCCTCCTAAGGTGTCACAGAGAAATTTGAGTTTAGTGGCACGAGTGGAAATTTTGATACCCTTCCCCTTCTGACTTTATAGCTCTATCTTCTGGGTTTTGTCCCTTTTCCCAATGTCTTCAATAAATCTTAAAAACAACCATTGTTATTTTGCAGGCTGGTTACGTTGGTGAAGATGTTGAATCAATATTGCACAAATTGCTCGCGGTGTGTAATTTTTTTATTTTTTTGTTATTCGGCATAGTTTGCGCAAATTCAAGTTGTTACTTGTAAAAAATATATATAGGGTTGTTGTACAAGCAATGGAAAACCTTGTTGATCTTCCAAGCTTGGCTTTAAGCTTAAGCTTCACTGCTTCAAGAAGCCAACAACATTCTGCAAATCTTCCATTTTCGCGCTGTGGACGGATCAATTAGTATGTGACAGCAAATGGGATTCTTTAGTTTTGGTTCCTGAAGGATTTATTAATAGAAAAACTGCATTCCAGAAATTTAATTTTGCACCTTTTGTGGTTTTACCACATGAATGTGAAATGTTTTCTCATCCCACGTTTATGGATCTTGTATGATTTTGTGTTAGACTTTACTTATCATGATGGTAATAGTGTCCAGTAACCTTTCATTTTTAACATGTACTCACAAGTTGGTAAAATTAGCCCATCTTCTTAGAGATGGTGTTTCTGCGTTTAAGTTGATTTGTTAGTGTATTATTTTAGGCTTTGCCTGCTAACCCTCATCTGTGTTTACTATTCTGCTTCATTTTGCAAATTTTCAATCTGTATACATTTATCAATGAAACCAGCTATCTGACCTTTGAAATTTGGGACGAAGGTTGCTGAGTTTAATGTACAAGCTGCACAACAAGGGATAGTTTACATTGATGAAGTTGATAAGATAATTAAGAAGGTTCTTGTCTTTCTTATTTTCCTTGTTAGAGCTTCTTCTTTATATGAATGTGGTTCTAGATTCCAATTCACCTTTCTATATTGTTTGTGTTGTATTGAAGGCTGAGAGCTTAAACATCAGCAGAGACGTTTCTGGTGAAGGTGTTCAGCAGGCACTACTGAAAATGCTAGAAGGGACTGTGAGTAACAGTGGTCTTACTTGTTACAAATGTTTGGTTATTATTTATTTTATTGTTTATTTCTGGCATCCACCCACATTCACACGAATGTACATAATTATTTTCTATATGATTGAATGCAATGAAGCAGGCCATTCAGGGAGGGCTAGTTGATCGGATTGTACGGGCTCATTTGTTTTTGTTCATTTAACAAATGACCCTTCTTGAACAAAATTATTGGGCTTGTTTAGCAAAAGATCCGAGCTTGAATACGAAACTTGTTCTGCTTATGTGTTTGAGCTAAATACTAATATATACACATGTAGAGTGAGTTGCATTTTCAACTAATACAGTGCTTTGTAAAGCCATTTATATAAAATACCAGCTAAGAAAAGTGGAGAACCATAGGAAAAAGCTGACTTATTAAACTACGCCTTTTACATTTGTTTGCAGCTCTCTCCCCCCCCCCCCCCCCCCCATCTTCCACCTCCCAGAAGCCTCCAAAAGCAAAGAAACATTCTGAGATGAATATGCGGAAGACAAAATTTAAATAAAAAAATATGCCCCCTCACTAACAACTTTTAACTTTTATACGAGGTGGTTCAACATTCTATGACAATAGAAAATATTAGCAAAGGTCTCTTGAGTTCAAGCACGTTGACTCCTTTACTAAAAAAATTGAATTCAACCTACAAGCGGAGGGGCACGTTGAAGAAGGGAATTTAGGTGAACCAGTTATTCCTTCTTTAACAGCTTAAGGTGCTAGATGAGGTGATTCAACAAAATATGTTGTTATGAATCTGGTAAAGTAGACAACTATAAGTTTGTTATTGAGAATCTTTCTAGAAAGTTGAAGGCCAGTAAAACACTGGTGCCTCACTAAAGGCAAAAAGGAAGATCAGGGCAAGATTTGGAAGTAAAGAAATGGGACTTTAGGTGATTGACTACAATATTCTTAAAGAGTGCATGCATCTCATGAAGTTCTAGTTGATTCGAGCTTAAAGTGAACAGCAACATTGGAAGGCGGACACGGCACTGAAAAAGTAGACAAGGGAAGGTGAAATGAAGAAGACAAGGGAAGGTTGACTCACCATTGTTGGCTAATTTGTTGCAGTGGAGAAGGCAGCTTTTGTGAGGAGAAGATGCAGTGTGGTGCTTTTAGGGTTAAAGGATATGGGCTCTTTTTTGGGCCAAAAAGCTATTGGGATTTTGGCTTGAGCAAGTTTTTAGTTGGATTCTTTTTAATTGCAAAAATATCTATGTTATTTTAACTTTAATTGCAAGAAGGTCATTGTGATTTTAAAGAGTATATAAACAAAAATAAAAAATATTTTACACTATAAAAATAAATACGAAAATTAAAAATTAAATTAAAAATACTTTAATATTATTTTAAATTGATTTCTATAAAAGAAAAATTAAAAAATATCTAAGACGTATCCCCGTACTCGTGATCGAAATTTGGACATTTTTAACCGTATCTCCGTATCCTAGATTTTAGGTCTCAGTACACGAACATGTGAGCTTGGAATGTGCTAAGCTTGATCTGACCTTTTTCAGGATTATAGGAATAACAATCATAACTCAACCTGATCATAATTTCATGCAGGTCAAGCCCAAGCAACCTCAGCTGGGCTGGGCTTATTTGCAGCTCTATTCAATCAATTGCCCAAGAAAATGTGTATAGTTGGATGGAGTATATCATAGATTGGCAGACACCATAAAATATAGAGTTCTAGTTGCAGCATTCCATATATTTCCTATTTACTGGATAGAGTTCCAAGAATGCTGATGGATTGGACTATGATTATAGTTTTTTCGGATTTGATATCATTATAATGTAGTCTTTGTGAAAGTTGATACTGGTATTTTGTTGTAGAAGTTCATCGAGAATATCACATATTGGGGTATGACATGGGTTAGTTCATATCAAGAAGTTGGAACTGCCTATTGTTTTCAGGCAAGAATGAGGTGTCAGAGCGTCGTAGGGATTGTAGTATACTTCAAGTTGAGGCGTTTATTCAAGGGGAAAGTGGTAAGGGTTATGAAAGTTTCCTAAGAAGGAAAAGTTGGCTATTTGTAGAAAATTTACACAGTTGGTGATCATGGAATGGTGTCCTGAATAAGAGCATTGCTGGCATACCTGGAATTGAGTCCAAGCATGCAAAAAGGTTCACATATCATGATTACAAGACCACACGGCAATACCATAAGCTGGAAGTGTTACATGGACTCACTCCTTTGCCCCGGGGTATCTACTAGGTGGGACACATTAATATTCATTGACAGTGTTGAAAAAGAAAAAAAATCACTGCAAAGGGAAAAAAGGAGGAGATAGAGGATGAAACAAACTTATTGAAACAATACTTCAAATTGGTTTCAGAATAATTGGTAAGGAATTTCTTTATTGTCGTAAGGGCTGCTTGGTGTGTATTGATGAGAAGCTAGGGCTGTCACTATGCCATCTTGACTTGATAAACCGGTCACTTGCATTCGCTGGTCTCTGAGTATCTGCGAGGATTAGCATTGCTGATTGAGCCTTGTAAACAATTTAATTATTGCACATAATTCTTATAGAAGAATCAAATAATACTTCCCTGACAGCTTCTTGTTTCTTTCCCATATTTGTCAATGAAGATGAAGATTAAAGTAGGGCTTTTCCCATTAGATCTAGAAACATTGGAATTTCTTTCCTCCTACAATTTAATTTTATCCATTCTGTGAAATGGAACTTATAGATACAAGCAGTTACTTTCAAGCCCCGAACTGGAATATGGGTCCCACATTAGTTAAGAAGACTTTTTGTCCAAAGGGAAGTGAGTGTCCTTTGTAGTTTATCTTTCAGTGGTGCTGATTGTTTACTTCAGTTGCATTTTGATTAGCATATAAGGGGTATGTTGGTAATGTCTGTTCTTGTTGAAATTTGGTCACGATTGTGAGAAATGGCTCTTCTGTGAATCTAATTTAGTGTGTTCTCGTCTATTATATTATAGTGTTCAATAGAGTTTGGTCAAAGTTAGCTATTGAAACTTCTGTTCTTTGTTTGCTAAGTCTGCAAGTATTCTTTGGCCCCAAGTTGTATTCTATATATTTATGAGTTAAGAGGCCGTTTAGATCTCATTCTGAAACTAGTTAAATATCTTCTTTTCTGAACTTCTTCACCCATTGCCTTTATTTCTGCTTTTGCAAGAGACCTGTCACAGAACTTGAGCCTATCATTGTCACTTCCAGAAGTCCTTCCTACACTCTAGTGCCACGTTCTTAACCTTTTCCCCAGCTGTTAAGGATGCTGGCCAGACTTTACATCCCTGTTTCACCAAAAATTTGCAAGCAAACCGTTCTTTAGTATATGGCTTTCTCAATTCCATGTACTTCCCAAACCCACCATAAAATCTAGCCTACTGGAGCTGCATTTGAGGGATGCTATAAGTCTATAACTAATAATTTTTTAGTTTTTCAAGTTGCAAGGTACTGTTAAAGACATCAATTTTGCTAGAGCTTGTTCTATTAATTGTATATGGTTGTTTAAATCTGCACACACTTGTTGGATTATTTTTATATCTGTACGACACACTTGACATTTTCCACTTTCGTGAAGTAAATCTTGGTCTATTTTCTATCTATGGGACAATTATTTTTAGATTTTGATCGGCTTTAATGATTATTTGATGTAATCAGAATATACTTTTTACTTCCAGATAGTAAATGTTCCAGAAAAGGGGGCAAGAAAGCATCCTCGGGGTGATAATATTCAGGTATTATGATTCAATTGTCTGTCGTTCTATTAAATTGGCTGTCATCTCCCTGGTCGAATCTTCATTTCAAATTTATCTCCTTAATGTTGTATGGTGGTAAACCTAGCACTGTGACTCAATCGAATATCAACATGTTTTTTGTTGAAAAAGGTAAACTTAAAATAAATAAACTGTCAATTCACTCTCTTGCGTCCTCCTCTGCTTACTAAGAATATTTACCAATTAATAAATCAATTTTTTTTACAACAATTAAAAGTGAATACTTGATCAAACATAGCATGTTTGGGAGTGCTTTTTTCGGCTTATAAATTGATCAAACATCATTTTTTATCCACACATTTCGTAGGACCCAAAACTTTTGTTTACTTTTTATCTACACAAGCTTTATAAAACTTGAGGGGGGAGAGATTGCTAGCCGATTATAGAAGCTGATCAAAGAGAAGAAAAATAGTGGAATCTCTTTTGTACTGCATTAGTCTTAAAATTTAAAACTAATAAATTTCCATTTTCTCTTTTCCCTAGTGAAGTTTACGGCGTGGAGCACTATATGGTTGAGTTTGGTGCATTAGATTAGACCGGATAAGGAATTTAGTATAAAACTAGAATAGATACTACTTGGTAGATGGTATTATAGTGAATAGTATTATTTGATTTTTCACTTAAAAAAATGTCATATCTATTCTTATCTGGCCTAAGCCCATCACTACGCTCTGCATTGTACGGTTAATAGATGACATTCTTTTGAATGAAAAATTTAAGAATACTATCCACCTTAATTCACCACAATACCATCTACTAATACAGTCTATTAACTAAATTTCTTATACGATCTAATCCCGTGTGCCAAACACAACCTATATATATTGTGATACGCCGCCCATTTTTGTCATGGTAGAGGAATTATAGAAACTAAGCATCAAAAGATGTTGTGCCCATTCTTGGTTCTATTTCAGGGGTTATGTTCCCATCATGTGTCTGCGAGAGAGAGACACATAGTGCGTGCGTGCATGTGTGTATACTCTCTCTCTCTCTCTCTCTCTCTCTCTCTCTCTCTCTCTCTCGCGTCTGCACATTGGAGCAGCTTTGCAATTCCATGTTTTATTGGTTTATTTGCACAATTCACTAGAGGGAGAACCACTAAGTAATGTACAAGTTTTTTTCTTTTCTTTTTTTGCTTCGTCATTGATCTTTCTTGATGAAGTGATGTTAGTGCTCCGTTAAGCATATATTCAACTATCTTTCTATGGTTGATCAGCTAGATACAAAAGACATCCTTTTCATTTGTGGAGGAGCATTTAATGATTTGGAGAAAACTATTTCGGAAAGGTGATGTTTGCACTTTGCTATGTCCTCTATGTTTGGAAGATGCTCTGTTAATTTGAATTATTACTTGTTGCTTGTGGACTCTGATGATCTTAAGAATTTAATCTTTTTATTTTCTGCCAGACGGCAGGATTCATCAATTGGGTTCGGAGCTCCTGTTCGTGCTAACATGAGAGCCGGTGGAGTGATTGATGCTGCTGTAACAGCATCCTTACTAGAATCTGTAAGATTAAAAACCTTGAATCTCTAAGATTTATCCCTGGCTTGCATGAAACTGTTACTTTACCACAATAAGTTCTTGGCTATATTTCTGTCCTGAAAAAGAAACTTAATATTTTCAGGTCGAAAGTAGTGATCTTATTGCATACGGCCTCATACCAGAATTTATTGGACGCTTCCCTATTTTGGTTAGTTTGTCAGCTCTTACAGAGGACCAACTTGTTCAGGTAAAAATGATAGCTCTGCTTACTATTTCAGTGTGTTTTACTTTTTACACTATTTCTATCATGCTATGCATGTAATTTACAAATTTCTGAATTTGCCTTGCCTGCCAGAGATAATGTATTTGCACGTGAATTAGAAGTGCAAATGCATTTCTGTCTTGGATGGTATATAAGATTTTCCTTGCTATTGCTGGCTAGAATGAAGTTTTGAACTTTCTACCCCATGCATGCATGTGTGTATACAAAGGCCTAAAATAAATAGACACGCATCTCCTATCCACAGACTTTTGGAGGGGCCAATCTAATATCGAGTCTTGTCCTTAATCATGTCATTATAACGAGGGAGAGGTGAAAGGGATAAAGGTTATTATTCTTCTATAAGGTGAAGAATATCCAGTTGCTTTTTGATTGGTAGGAGGAAACTAAAACGGGATGGGGAGATTCTGAAGTGCTTACATTTTTTGCTCCATTAATATTTTTATGTTGTTTGAGTGTTTTTGAGTCCTCTGAAAATTTGACTTACCTTTCATTGTTTATTGTTTGTTTGGTGGAGTTTAAAAGTAGTTTTTTAGGAGATTTTTAAAAAATTTAGTGAGATATGTGGTTGAAAAATTGATAAAAGTTGTGGGTCCAATGAAATATGTGGTTGAAAATGAGTTTAGAAAAAAAAGAGCTTAAAAAAAAATCTCCCAAACATGCTCTTAGTTTCCCTTCTCCCCAAGAAATAGAGGTTCATTTCTTTCCCTAAACTTTTTCCAACCAATCCTCTGTATTAACTGGAGCCTTATGAATGAGTCTTTGAGTATATATTTTTATTTTATCATTGAAAGTGTTCAACTCTCCTTATAACCAAACCAAAAGGCTGGAGAGAGAAACAACCCACCCCCCACGCCACCCCCGGTGCTCCCCTTGTGTTAGTAGCTGTACATCATGATTGGTTGAACTTCTAGAAGAGGTTTATTTCTTGTTTGTTGGAATTCTTTCCTAATCTTTTGAAATTATGATGGTGGATTTCAACATCCATGTCCATGATCTTGATATTGAATGTTTGAATGCTGCTGAATAGGATCCCTATCAGGCTATGGAAGTGTCTTGGCTGGAAGTGTATTTTGTGATTGATGAAATTACTTAATGAAATTTTCAAGTGTAAAATGATGCTTGATATATGGAGGATGAGTTTTATAGTCCCTATTTATACGAGCGGATATTCAGTATTATGTAAAATATAAAATATTGAGCTTGCGACATACAACGGAATTATAGCAACGAATGATTGTGCATATATTAGATGGTAATTTGAAGGTTTTAATGCAGGAAATTCTAGTAGAATTATATTATTACTACTAATTTTAGGATTTAATTATTATTTGTTTTGTTATTTTTGAGTAATAAGATTTCTCTATTAAGAGTAGATTATTATTTTTCTTTTCTTTTTAGGAGCTCTATTTCTTTTTTTGGTATACTAAGATTAGGAGATTACCAATGGGCTAGGCTTGTTTGTAAACACAACTCAAATTCATTATATTCAGTTATCCAAATAATATTCTTCATCATTTAGCTTTTTCTCTTGTTTTTACAATATTCAATTTACGCTGCTGCACTAGTACGTTTTTATGCTGGGGAAATCTACTATCAATGTTATTTTACCTATTTGAAGGATTGATTGGAAGTAAAAATCAGGAAGAAGTAAGATTTGCATGTGGTTTTAATTTTTTATTGAGTTAGAAATTAACACACGATAGGATTCCTAAAGAAGTGCTACGATAGGAGTTACTTCAAAATGGTAAATTCTTTGGGTATATCAATATTATCAGGGATATGAATGAAGGAGCAAATTTGAGTGTGATATCTAGTGGAGTAATACTAGGATTTCCTAATACAGTAGGCGTGAGTCAATATTTCGCTTTGAATTCTTATCTCTTTGCTTTACCAAGAAAATCCAGGATAAGGTATTTGGAGTATGTCATTCCTTGATAATATAGTTTTTTGTTGACGAGACTAAGATGTGAATAAGTCAAAAGTTAGAACTTTTAATGAACTTTTGAATCTGATGGTTTTAGGTTAAAAGAGCTTACAAGGAATACATGGAATATCTTTTGAGTCATGGTAGCAATAAGGATAATAGTGAAGTTAGAATAGAGGATCATGTGATTCCAAAGAGCAATAATTTGATGTACTTAGATTCGATGTCAAGGACTTGAAGAGCATTTAATGCATATTATTAGAGTAGGTTGAACGAAATAAAGAAACGTTATAGTGATTTTATCTGTTTGGAACTCATGTACAAAGTTAAAAGAGAAGTTCTATAGAACGATATAGAATACTTTATGGTATAGTGTGTTAAGCCATTAGGAGTATAGAACGATATAGAATACTTTATGGTATAGTGTGTTAAGCAGTTAGGAGAGAATATATCCATAAGATATAATATAACAGAAGATGAGATGAGTGTGTGATTAACTAGAATGGATAAATAATATATTAGGTTATGCACAAAAAGTAGAGGTAGCACTAATCGAGGATAACTTGTGTGTAGGAAATTTTGGATATAGTTGCAGCATGTCTTGCATAGAATTAAAGAAACCTTCCTTTCACAAGAGCGGTGCAAGTCGATCATAATTAACATCCTCTGAACAGAAAACTCCTCCTTGGACGTTTTAGAAGATATAGTTCTAGATTGAACATGATTGACGAACAAAGATTTGTGTAGTCAACCCCAAGTTAAAAATAATGCTTATTTAGTTATTAATTGTTATTTGCCAAAGTTACTTGGAAAGATGTAAACTGAAGCAGTTATATGGCTAAAAATGAAGGTACCTCTCTTCGCAGGCAGTGAGAGTATTTCAATATTGCTGATCCTTGTGTAATGGCATCTTTGCATTCTTTGTTGTTTCAAATTTCTCTTTATTTCATTTCATACTGATGTAGTGTCTTCTGGTCTTCTCAGAGAGTTGAGCAATTCAGTCATCATACTCAATAGAAACCATATTGCATGGAATATAAGTAGAGTTCATGACTGGTATACTATAGTATACTTTTTGGGGGTAATTTAACTTAATATTTTGTATAATACGGATTCCATCCTTTTTCTCAATTGATGGGTGTCCATTGTAGAAATCCCGACTTGAAGGCTGCTATGTGCAGTTGAGAAACCTTTTTTCACACTTGTAGCGTACAAGGAGGAGTAATGTTTACAAAGTTTTCTCAATAGTTTGTCCATTTATTTTGTTCTCCACCTGCCTCTATTGTTTTGTTCCTTTCTTACCTTTTTCATAATTCTTTATGAAATTATTTGAAAGTTGATGTATTTAACGTTGAAGTATATCATGCCAAATTATAGGTCCTGACTGAACCAAAAAATGCTCTCGGTAAGCAGTACAAGAAATTATTTAGCATGAACAAGGTGAGCATTTGTTCTTTGTGTAGCTGTGACTCTCCCTGACCCCTCTCCCCCATCATTCCGGGTTTAAGTCAAATGGGTTACTACTTACTGTACTTATGTAAACATTCCAGGTCAAGCTACACTTCTCAGAGAAAGCATTGAGACTTATTGCAAAGAAAGCAATGGCAAAAAATACTGGTGCGAGAGGGTTAAGAGCTATACTGGAAAGCCTTTTAACTGATGCTATGTATGAGGTAAACCTGGCTGCTGCATGTGCTAGGCGTTTTGATTATCTCATTAATGTTATTGGTCTACCAGCATGTCTTAATACTTTTTTGCCACGTCTAGTTGAAACACTATATTGTCCTTTTTAGATTCCAGATGTCAAGACCGGAAAGGATAAAGTAGATGCTGTGGTGATTGATGAAGAATCAGTAGGCACAAAAGATGCCCCTGGATGTGGGGGGAAAATACTTCATGGAGATGGTGCTTTGGAGCAGTACCTTGCGAAAACCAAGTTGCAAGATCAAGAGGTATGATGTTATTGCACATAAAAGTTGTTTTTGTTCTGAAGATTTTAACACCGTAATTTAACATGTTTTCCAGGAGGGTGTGAGGACAGCTGAAGCAGAGTCGCAGGAAAGTGAATCTGAGGTCTCGTCCAGAGCTATGAGCATGTAACTTTTTGTTTACATCCTCTTCTAACCTTGTATACAGCTAGTCCTTTTTCTTCTTCATTGTATTGAAAAAGATACATTCATTCATAATCGGTAGTTATCCTCTTGTAAGAAAGCATAGCATCTGGTTAATAGCAGATAGGTGATCAAGGAAAAAGGAAAAGAAATGCATAGTATTTATCATTCTGATTTAAGCAGTACATTGTAGAAATTCCCATGCTATAGAGGGTTTAGCTTATACACAAATTAGTGTTACATGCTCTTTTATGTTTTGTAATGATGCGTAGATAAATTAAGCTAATTTTAGCTTCTTTCTGTACTTTGTCTTGGTTGCAATAAATTTTGAATTGAGTTGCGACCTTTTATGGGTGCATATGTAATAGTTTATATATATATATATAGAGAGAGAGAGAGAGAGAGAGAGAGAGAGAGAGAGAGAGAGAGATTGAAATGTTTTTGGTCTATATAAAATAATAAAAAATTACCAATTTATAATTGTATCAATTGAAAAATACTAAACATTTAAATGCTATGTTATTCGTAGTATATTACCTTCTTCAAAATCAATATAATTGTTTCAATTGAAAATCTTATCTCAAAAATTCTTCTCAATTTTATTTTCGAAATTCAAATTCTCCTAATGTAATCAATCAACAAAATCAACGTTGAAATCTTCAATATTTTTTGGCACTATTTTCATAATTTTATAATATTGATAATATTCTTATAAAACAATTACAAGAAAATATATTGCAAAGAGAATACAAAAATTGAATATCCAGTACATGTAATTACATATTGCAATCTTCTAACTTATCAGATGATCACTATAATCGAGATTAGATTATTTTCAACATATAACATAAACAAAATATGGTTCCATAAGAAGATTGGCTTCAAATAACAATTTGGAGCAAGACAACGCACTGATAAACATTCATTACTGGAATGTATTAACAATTAATTTAAAGTAACAATTTGCATCATCATATACTTGTATATACACATATATAATGTTTGACTTCGTATTTGTGTTAATCGAGACAATTAAATATCACATGCATCGTAGCATAATATAATAATATTCATAATAGCTAAAATCTACTGTCCTGATGATTTTTCTTCACGATGGAAAGAGTATACACAATTCTTCTTTTGAATTTGAATTTACTACGATTACGCACGGTAGTCATTTCACAATCTCAAAAATAATCGATTTGAAACATATATATATATATATATATATATATATATATATATATATATATATATATATATATATATAAATTGAACTAACAAAATAATTTTTGATTTAAGAAATAAATAAGAGGTTAAATAAGAAATGCAGTAATCTTACTATATAGAGTTTGAAATTAAAATGAATTTTGAAATTTTTTTTTTTATAGTATTCACTTTGAGCTGAATCTTGTAGAATGGGTAAACAGTTGAAATGGTAATTTTGATGGCAACATGATTTTCTCTCTCTTTTTATAGAATGATACATTTCAGTCTTCTTAAAAAATAGAATTTTCGATTACATGTCTTCAAACAATTAAATTGAATTTTAGAAAAGAAATAGTAATAGTATTTGTACAAATGAGTGGACATTTATGAAAAAATTAATAAATTCTAGTAAAATTTCAAAATATCAAAATAAAAAAAGTACATGGCCTAATTTTCACCACAAATTGGGATACCAGTCCAAACAAAATGACGAGAGAATTTGAAATTCAACACACGTAGCTTTCATGTTGTGAATCATATTAAGCTTACATAACACTGTCATCAACTGTCGTCAATTAAAACTGGATTAGTCTAGCAATTAAGTAAATGTCGCTTGCATAAATAATTACGGCATAGTTAAGAAGATGTATAAAGTGTTGGGTTGTATAATTTTGCTGTGATTAAACGATAATTTTATATTAAATAAAACTTTAGTTTGTATTCATTTATTATTATTGTATTTGTTTAATATTGAGCATGTAAATAAAGTACCAATGATTACTTATGATAATATAAGTTGGGTGCTTGTATTGAGAAGTATGGTGTGATACAACTTATATTCTAATCATCAATAAAATTGTTCACAACTAATGTATAAGGGTTGGCGTCTTGTACCGAAAGGTTGTAGTGTTGACTATCTAATCATTCGAATTTGCGATTTGTCTTTATTGCAGAAATGGATTAATGGTGACACTAGTATACTTGGAGTGTATGGAACGGACCACGTGTTGAATTTAATTATATAGCATGATCGTGCGAATAATTAAATTCTACTTGATCACCGGATATTTCATTTAAATCATTTGACAGGATTGCGTATATCTTTTCGTTAGTTTGATGGTTCTTTGACTCACCAATATGCGAAATCAATTTAGTTGATCAAATATCTCGGTGAGTTGGGAGCTTAAGAATGAGCGAAGTAGTGAACACAAATTCGTGTCGGGAATTGTCGCCATGAAAAATGGGTCGAGTGACAATTTAAGTATTTTCTGTTGAATGGTTATAAATATGAGCTTAGTGTTTAACGACAGCTAAACTTCGACATCTATGAATTAGTTCACATGACCGTTGAAGAAAATGTAACTTAAAGTTAGTGAGAATAATTAGAAAGGCAAAACAGTCATTTATGCTCATACCTAATTATCGAATCTCAGATATGGATGAAATATATATACAGTAGGTCAAAGGAAAGTATTACAACTTCTGTAATCTTATATATTCCGAGAGTATAGTCTTTTGCCTTTAGTGAAAAAAGCAAAAGACTAATAATTAGATCGAGGGGTCTATGGTCGACTAGACAGAATCTAATTATTCGGGTTTGGAAAATATATGTCCGAACAGGTCATTGTGGTAGCTCTATAAAATTTTGGGCTTAATCACAGTTACTATGAAAGTTTTGGACTTGATTGTAATTGTGATATAAGTTCAGGGATAATTAAATCAATCATAAGCTAATTGGACTTGGATGCTAATAGGACTCTTGTCATTGTTTGCAATCAGAACGCTTGTCACATTTATATCACATTACATGTGATGTAAATCAATTCGAACAATTCCAACAATTAAAAAAAGAGGAGAGAAAAATTTTCAAGTCTTGTTTGACTTGAATTTTATCTTCTTATTTTTCTAAATCATATCAGTCTAGAAATTAGTTTTTTTATTAAATTAAAAAATACCCACATACCGGTGTAATCTATACTTGAGAAAATATCATAGAAGACTTGAACGTTGGGAGCACTAAGTTCATGAATCAAAAACATCAAGTTCGTGAATAAGATCAAGACTAATATCGTTTATCGATTCAGGTATAATACTAAATCATTAGTATTTTAATTATAATAAATACATGAACACCTAGCAAAGATCTAGTTTTATTGAATTAAAGAAATTTTTTATTTTCTGGCTAATTCTCGTGCCAGTTTCGAACATAAAGAGCTCCAAGAACATCACTTCTCCAAGTTATAGTGCTTGTTCACAGCTTCAACGACGTCCCAAGTAACCTTCATTCCATTCGGAAATTCAACCAGATCACCAGCCCCTATTTCGAAAAACCCGTCTTGGCCATCACAGTGAACTTTCACTTTTCCTGCTAATAGATACATCGTCTCTTTTGCAGTGAATGTCCATGGAAATTTGCTTGGTCCACAGCTCCACCTGTTCATACAACATACATACAGTATCATCAACCTCAGCAATCTACCAATACAAATTAGATACTAAGCTCAACATTTCAAATGGTTAGCTATCTTTTATACAAGACTAGATAAAGTAACGCTGTGTTGCATGTTCAACATTCAAGTTTCGAAAAGATGAATTGTAGTTTTTATAAGTCCACTAGTTGTTCCCTTTCATTTATGTATAGAACTTGGACAAGTTGAAAGCAATAATCTAGACATGGTGGAGGTGGGCACTCGCAGTAATTTGGAGCTTGTTCATCTAGGACATCCAGTAAGTATCTTGAAAGTTGAAACTAATCAGCTTGAACATCAATTTCCATGACCTAGATCAGATGCTAACTCTTATATGACTTCAAATCTTCAAATTACATTTCTACCACCAGACTATCCCTTTTCTACTCTTAGTTCTACTCTTAGTCAACAAACACACTTTCTCCTCTCTTCCACACAATTTTTTTTCCTAATTTCATTTGTAATAAATAATGGTCCCACAAAGGGCAACCCCCCTTTGGGTTCTGATACTTGCTCGTTACAACTTGTGGTTCGAAAAACACATTATTAACCTTTCATGGTTTCTTGATGATCACCTATCTTTCATCAACTTGGCCTTATGATGCTAGTTCTTGCAGTTGAAATTCCTATATTTCAATCTAGAGTCGAGTTTACATTAATGTGTGTAAAGTGAAAGGAGAATACGAGAAACTTCAACCACAAACTCTTAGTTACTATTTGATCTCTTGCATTCTAATCAGTCCAATTCTGGTTAGGCTTCTTGTCCCAGTTCTTCTGATTTCTCATCTCCTTGTCCATTAATTGAGAGGATCCATTCTTTTCGCATCAAAGGTAACTTCATCTATAATAAAGAAACACATATCAAGAAGCATCCTTGTCAAGCACAGGATTTAACCAACAAGGAGGGATCCTATTATCCCAATACAACTGGACTTGTATTATTATTTCTCATCTCCTTGGCTAGTTTAATAATGGGATTATTCAACTGCTTACTATAAAAAATGTGGTTAATCACAAGGAGTTTGTTATACTATTGAGGGGAGGGGAAAAAAAAAAAAATATATATATATATATACAAGTCGATCACTACGTCTTCAATCTCCCTCTCAAACAAAACTCCCCCGTCAAACGATCTTCTCATCATTGCGTCAATCCTAAAACCATAACTACCGCTATTCAGATCCTCATCCTCGTCCATCAAGATTCCATGACAATGAAAGACGTTCAAATCTCAGTGAGCTATTCTCATTGATTCTAGGGTCGGATTCCACAGCAGGAGAGTGATATACTAGTAATATAATAGATGTTTCTGCAAATACAAATGTTAAGCACTTGACCTTTTATTCCTTCGATTAATGTAAGAATGTGGGACAGAGAACTCAGTAGCCTGCCCTTGATACACGTATTCTTTCTGGCTAAACCAAAGAGCTGCTGTAAATCCAATTTGCGAGTCAACTCAGCTTCCAAAACCATACCCTAGATACCCAGCTATGAGAGACCCTACTATTTACTCTAGATGCGATGTAAATGATTGTAGAATATGCACACATTTAAAACAAAAAACAAGAATGTACATACGTTGGCCAGGACGAGACACCGAGATCGTCAAGCTTAGACTGAGGAGGGCTGGTCTGAATCTTGACTCCGTATATTTCCCTCGTCATTGCCACTGCTCTCCGCTTGTCTTCTTCTACAATTCGATTGAAGAGAGTACCTTTTATTCTTTTAAGCGGTAGTACAATTAGAGCGGGGCCCACCCAGTTTTGTACTTCCCAAAAATATGCCCAGCTGAGCCCATCAGACCAACCTGATCTTAATTTTTTTTTAATATATTTTTGGGTAAATTCAGGACCGGTCACTGTTTTGGCATTTATGAACTTTAAAGTTATATGCTCAAAACTTAATTCAATTAAAGTCACATTTTATAGTTAAAAAACCAACATACCCTTAATTGTAAAAAAACGCTAATCATGATACTGTTTTGTGGTGATACTGTTTTGTCGTAGATTAAAACAGTATTATAGATTAAAACTAAGACATTAAAACAGTATCATAGATTAAAACTAAGACATTCAAACAGTATCACAGGTTCAAACTTTGCCATAATTAAACAATATCAAAGATCACATAGATTCAAACAGTATCACAAGAAAAAAAACAGTATCATGGATTAAAACGGTATCAAAATATACTAATGCAAATTACCTAAACAAAACAGTATCATAAATTAAAACAGTATCATGGATTAAAACTAAGGGGGTGTCTTCAACTCAAATTTTAATAAATTTCTTAATATTTATAAATTCTTATAAATTTCATGGAATTTAATAGAATTTGACAGATTTGATAAGATTTTAATAGATTTCTATATTATAAATTTTAATATATCCTCATGGATTTCATTGAATTTGTGGTCTTTTTATTAAAAATTATATTTTTATCTCCTCAATTGTGTCACTATAAATTTTGAAAAAACTTTAAAATTTCATCATAACATTTCAAGTTTTTTTTTTTCCAAACCAAATTATGTCTTGACGAGAAACTTGCTCTAAAATTAATGTTGACAAGTAAACTCACCATAAAAGCACAAAATTTTCTTTTTTAAAAAACTAGACTAATAGCCAAAAAAAAAAATGACAACTAATTTATGATATATTGATACATATAATTTACATTTTAAATATTAAAAATGAGTATAGAGACGTTTTAACTTTTAAAAATTTCTAATTTATAGAGGTTAATGGAGATTGTATTTGTGATTTTTTTTAACTATAACCACTCATTGCACATAAACGGATTATTTTTTTTTTTAAAAGCTAAGAAAATAATATAATGTCTGACTAGATCACTAACAAAATAGCATTGTGGTTAGAAAATAAAATCCATAACATTATCGTACATTAAAAGAAACTTCTAACTTTGTCATTTTAAACAAAAAATTCATGAAATTGGAAATATGGGCAGCGTTTTGAGAAAAATAGAATAAAGACGTGAATAATTACAAATTGGTACAAAAGAGTTTCAATAAAATTTTATGTGAAATGTGAGAGGTTTGTGAGATAAAGAAAAAAAAAGTCAATTGATACAAAAGAGTTTCAGCAAAATCGTATGTGAAAAGTTAGAGAGAGAGAGAGAGGGAGATTGAAATTTTGAGGTTTGGAACAAGAATTGTTAAAATTTTTAGTAGTTATAATTATAGTTTCAAATCTATTGAAATATGTCAAAATCCATCAATTAATGAAATCTTTAGAAATTCAATAGTTATTGGGGACACCTAAATTTCTAAAGAATCTATTTAAATTCGAGTTGGGGACACCTAAATTTCAATGAAATCTATTAAAATCTAAGTTGGGGACACCTAAATTTATGTGAATTTTTCAAATCCATTCAAATCTGAGTTGAGGACACCCTCCTAAGACATTCAAACAGTATCACAGGTTCAAACATTGTCATAATTAAACAATATCAAAGATCACATATATTCAAACAGTATCACATGATAAAAACAGTATCATGGATTAAAACGGTATCAAAATATACTAATACAAATTACCTAAACAAAACAGTATCATGGATTAAAACTAAGACATTCAAACAGTATCTCAGGTTCAAATATTGTCATAATTAAACACTATCAAAGATCACATAGATTCAAACAGTATCATGGATTAAAACGGTATCAAAATATACTAATGCAAATTACCTAAACAAAACATTACCATGGAATAAAACAGTATCATGGATTAAAACTAAAACATTCAAACAGTATCACAGGTTCAAACCTTGCCATAATTAAACAGTATCATAGGATTAAAACAGTATCATAGATTAAAATATGTTTCAAATGATAGTGAAATATTATGACAAAGTTTCAACATATGGTACTGTTTCAATCTCTTAGTTTTATTTTTGATACTGTTTAATTATGAAAATGTTTCAATCTCTTAGTTTTGTCCATGATACTGTTTTATTTAAGTAATGTGCATTAGTATACTTTGATACTGTTTAATCCATTATACTGTTTAATCCATGATACTGTTTTTATTTAGATAATGTACATTGGTGAACTTTAATCCATCAACATATGATACTGTTTGCTTAAGATAATGTTTCAACTATAATACTAATATATCAAACTTTATATCTGGCTGGATTCATAGAATTTTTATTGGGTCTTTGTAAATTTTTGCACTTCAGTGTGCTGTAAGTGACATTTATAATTTCTGCATTTTGTTTCATTTCAATTTATTTCTAAGTATGTTTGGTTAAGCTTAAAAGCAGCTTATTTGTGTGTATTTGATCTGATTTAACTATCAGGACCGTGTTAATTCATTTTTTGTTCAATTCAATTCTTCGAGCAACGATTATGATGCACCAATTCAATTATCTGTGATACTGTTTTAGAGGATGTGTGATACTGTTTTGATAAGAAAAATTAAAGATTGCCATTTTAAACTAAAGAAACGACTTCAAACAGGTAAAATACATCGTACACAGTAGCAAAGTTATTTGCCTTGACCGTCTCGTCGAGACCATTCCAAAAATATATTATAATAAAAATTTTGAGCACGTATGCGAATTCTATGCCCATTTATATTGTGATACTGTTTTTTGTGATACTGTTTTGTATAATACAGTATCAAACAACACATAACTAATTAACAACACAAAGAAATAATTCAATGGCCAACTTAATACAGTATCAAGCTGCTATTCTATAATACAGTATCAAATTATTTTTTATAATTCAGTATCAAGCTTCTATTTACATACAATATTCTATGATATTGTTTTATTGGAAGGGTAAACATCAGCATTGTCATACTGATTTGTTGGCAGTTTCTCTTCTAGGAAGCCAAACGAATAATAGTCATTCTGGTTCACGCTGGGTTGAACATAGTCTGAGCTTTCCTTAGGAAGTCCTTCACGAAGATTTACCTTGCCTGCATGTTTTGAGGCAGAAACTGGAGCATCTTCAAGAAAATTTACCTTAGCCTTTTTGCCCCCGATCCTCCGAGCCTCAGTATCATAAGCTCTTGCAGCTTTCTTAGCAGTGTTAAAAGTTCCAAGCCATTAAAGTATAGAAAAATGATTCTGAATCTATAATAATTCTGGATCTATCAGTGTTTATATTGCAAGTAAACCATCAGGCAGAGAGATAGGAAAATCAGTCCAGAGCTCTAGCCTTGATGAAATTTTGCTAACAAAATCCACAATTTCCTCAGTGATTCCCACTATACCATCATTCTCCTCATCCAAATCTTCATCATCATCATCATCGGTATCGTTCATTTCTCACGGAAACTGTAACAAATTGGAAGTGAATTTCGAGGAGAATAAAGAGAGGCCTGATTTAAAACCCTGTATTTTCGCCAAGTCATTCTTTATTCCGGCAATCATGTCCGCAGAAGGCCCCGACGACGATGTCGTTTCAGTGGAGGAGGAATTGGGCGGCAGCGGTAAAAGAAAGGCAGCCACACCGCGGAATAGGGTGGAAATGTCTTCTTTAATGCCGGCGGAGAGACGTCTGGGAGAAGAGGATACATGTGAAAGATCGTCATCGAAATTGAAAATTGATGGAAGCCAAGGTCAAGCACTTGTCGGAGGTTGATTACAGGGTGATTTTGGAATTAATTTAAAATATTATTGAAAGTATGACTTAATCACAATTTTAAAAAATGTTTTGACCTAATTTGAAATAAGTCTTGTGGAGTTGACTTATAGGCAATTTTTCCTATATTTTTTATATAATCTAATACATTGTACAATCTTAGATAAACTTAGACAATATATATTTTAAAATTTTTAAACAGATTAATTTATAAAATTGGGACTCTCATGTATTAGTCAATAAATAAATATCAATTTTCTTTCGAAATAATAATTTTTTTTTTTGGTTAATTGTAAACTATTTTTTGACACATTTTTGAAAAAATCTTATCTTAATCTTAATATAAATAAAATAAGGATGGTCATCAGTAAAAGTCAACATATTTTTTCATCCAAAACGTCTCTCACATATTACAGAATAATATATATATATATATATATATATAATTTAATTAATTAAGTACCCAATATCAAGTAATTAATAATCAGATTTAATGTGCAGCCCAGATGAGATTCTCAATAATTCATTTGTTAAATAATTGCCCAATTTTAGTTAATTAATTATTAGTATTCCAATACAGTGTAAATAGTACTGCCGATTCAACTTCTCAATCTTTTGAATTTTTTATGATACTTGGTAAAATTGAATAAAATTATGAATTGACATTTTCAATTAAAAAATATACATCTTTCATAACACGATAAATTCACTTTAATTATTAGTAATAACAAATTTGAATGCAACATTAATTAATCAATATAAGATTTAGAGTATGTAAATATTATTAATTGTCTACAAATAGAAAAATAATAAATTTGCATAATGTCATTAACGCAATTTACATCTTTACAATTTAAAAAATTAATTTTTAAATTATAATATAAAAATTAGTAGATTATTTAATGAGTAGCGCCAAACATCTTACAAAACAAGATAAATTCACTTTAATTATTTGTAATAACAAATTTAAATGCTACATTAATTAATCAATATAATATTTAGAATATATAAATATTACTAATTGTCTACAAATATAAAAGCAATAAATTTGCAGAATGTCATTAACGCAATCTGCATCTTTACACTTTAAAAAATCAATTTTCAAATATAAATATTAGTAGGTTATTTAATGAGCCACGCCAAATCATCTTACAAAACAAGATAACTTCACTTTAATTATTTGTAATAGCAAATTTGAATGCTACATTAATTAATCAATATAAGATTTAGAATATGTGAATATTACTAATTGTCTACAAATAGAAAAACAATAAATTTGCAGAATATCATTAACGCAATCTACATCTTTACAATTTAAAAAATCAATTTTCAAATTATAATATAAAAATTAGTAGGTTATTTAATTAGTCGCGCCAAAACATCTTACAGAACAAGATAAATTCATTTTAATTATTTGTAATAACAAATTTAAATGCTACATTAATTCATCGATATATGATTTAGAATATATAAATATTACTAATTGTCTACAAATATAAAAATAATAAATTTACAGAATATCATTAACACAATCTGCATCTTTACAAATTAAAAAATTAATTTTCAAATTATAATATAAAAATTATTAGGTTATTTAATGAGTCGCGCCAAAACATCTTACAGAACAAGATAAATTCACTTTAATTATTTGTAATAACAAATTTAAATGCTACATTACCTAATCAATATAAGACTTAGATTGTGTAAATATTACTAATTGTCTACACATAGAAAAACAATAAATTTGCAGAATATCACTAACGCAATCTGTATATTTACAATTTAAAAAATTAATTTTCAAATTAGAATATACATGCGCTAAAAATTAATTAATTGTCTCATACGCTGTGACTATCAATAAGAACCAGGGTCAATCTTTCTCTCATGTGAAATTATATTTGAAAAAATCAGTTTTTAGTCATAGACAACTTTATGTAGCATTGTCTAGAGTTACAAATCGTACGGGATTGAAGATGTTGATTTGTGATAGGGATGGAGTGCCAACCAATTCGACTACAATCATTGTTTTCAAAGAGACGTTTGAAAATGTGGAATAACTATGTTGTTGTTTTTTTCAATATGAATGAATAATCAAATGTTATTTATATGATACTTTTTTTATTTAAATGTAATAAATAAAAAATATACTATTAAAATATTTTAAAATTATTATCATGAAAAACAAGTATCTTTCATTGGTGATATACTAGTATAAATAGTAAAAGCATGTGATAGTCTTATTGCTTTGAGATATAAATATGTTTGACTTAAATTAAAAAATTACTTATAAGTAAATCTAAACAATTTTATGTTGAAGCTTGGGATTCTTGAACTAATATTTCAAAAAAAGTCAATTTAAGTTGGAGACTTTGGCTTAGGTCTTTTTAGATTTATATTATTTGGATTATGTATTGGAGGTATTCACAAAAAATGAGTGATAAGTGTTAAGGAGTCCCCCAAAAAAAAAAGGTGGGCCAGCCAAACGAACCCAATGGACTAGCCGGGTCAGGCCATATACGTCCAGTTTTGTTTGGACCAGAGCTAGCCCAACCCGAAATTCTAGTTATGCCCCCACTAAGTACAATATTTGGGTGTATTGAAGATATGGTCCCAAAGTTGACCTTTCTTGCACTTTACAGTTTCAGAGCTTGTTTGGTGAGAATTTTTTTTTTTTTTTTGGTTCGGTGTGTATTTTGTGGATTAAAGACAATTTGATTATTTTAGCTATTATTTGCTTTGAAAAGTTAAAAAAAGTGGCTGAAAAAAACCATTTTGACCAAAAAAAAAAAAAAAAACTACACCGAACAAGCTCTCAATCTCTTTTATTCACATTTAACTCCTCAATCTTCCATTTCAAATTGATTGTGTCACTAGAACGCTAAGTTGGGATCATGGTTGTTAAATTTCTAATTCCAATCTTACGATCTTGCAATTCTACGATTCGAAAATGTTAAAATGATCTGATTTCACTCTATGTTCTTAGAATTTTAGAATATTACTATCTTGTTGCTCAATTCTAACTATATTCATTTTTTTAATCATTATGGACTTTTAAGCTTTATTTTTAATGAATTATGTAGGTTGAATTGTTGAAAACTTGAGTTGAGTTTCATTATGCATTAAAACTCAAATCAAAAGTAAAAATCAAAAGTAAAACAACTTGGCAAAACTTAGAATTCCTAATTTGAAATTTGTTACCCTTCATTCTCTGTAATCTCTTGTGGAAATAGATTGTGGCATTCCTTTGTTCATGATCTTTTTGAACTCTTTTTCTTTCTACTTTTTGTTATCACATTCAAAATAGCTCATTTTCATTTTACTTTATAATTTATATGCATTCTGTATTTTTCCTCTTTTGGATTGAATTTCTAATTAGCTTGTTGAAAAATCAATCATAGAAGTAAATTTGATTTTCTGAGCTCATAATGTTGTGATTATTGATAAGAATTATGATTATGTGTAATTTGATCACATATAGATATGGTGATTAATATTTATACATTTTTCATATAAAAATTAAATGTAGTTATAATTTTGATCATAAAAATTAATGAACTTTTCATGTCGTATTGATTTTATTTAGTTAGGTATAGTTGTTAATTTGTTATTAAAAATAATTGACGTTTATCTATATTTTAATATTTAATGACTATTCGAACCGCCTTCACTAATCCAGTTCAAAATTACTATCCTTACAAAAGACAAATTTATCAACAATCTTAAATAGTTAAAAGAAAAATATAAACATTATAACTTAAAAATAGCCGTAATGCATTAACAGAAATTCTTTAGTTTCATAATGTTCTGAATAAAAACTTTTATGAAATCTTTTTTTTTTTTTTTTGATCGAAAATGTAAATATAAATAAATCGATCAAAGAAATGTACAAATACACCAGGCATACCTGGGCTATATCCAAAACCCAACTGGGAAACACAAAAACTGCTGCCCTAAACAGCTGGCATCACCCACTAAACAAAGACACAACAAAAACCGCAAAGAAGTCGAAAAAAAGGAGAACAACCCAAACTAAAATACAGAATCGAAACTAATCAAAACATGAGGATACAAAGAGAACAACACTTTGTATACATGTGTTTTGATTTTCTTAACAACTGTAACTGGGTTGGTTTGAACATTTTCAAAAATCAGTTTGTTCCTAGCCATCCAAAGAAGATAAACAGTGGCTGCAAATGCTACTCTCTTCGCCTTGCTGATCCAAGTAGTCCCACGCCCTTCTTTTCTGATCCATTTGAGCGAGCTAGAGATAGTAGACATTGATCTGGAAATGCGTAACCAATGTCTAATGGAGGCCCATACTACCTTACCGAAACTGCATTGGAAGAAAAGGTGTTCCTTAGATTCGATCCCAGCAGAACAAAGAACACAAACATTGCTGATTTCCATGAAGTTAAGCTTATCCTTGGTAAGCAATTTAGATTTAACTGCCAACCAAAGGATGAAAGAGTGCTTAGGGGTTAAGTAATTCGTCCAAACATCTTTAGCCCATAGCTTGAACGGCTGTTTTACCCGGAAGTAGTCATATGCCGCTGAAAACCGAGGACCAGCCCCTGAATTAAGAAGTTCCAGCCTGCTCATAGCCCTCTGATCGTGGCCTTCAATGAGACAAATCTGATCCTTTATAGCCCAAATTCGTTTGAGAAGAGGTGAGTCCGATTTTTTGGGAATCCAATCCCACACCGAGCATCCTTTAAGATAAACCTGATGGACCCACCGGACCCAAAGAGAATCTTTTTTTGCGTGAAAGTTCCAAAGGGACTTAGCAAGCAACGCTGTGTTCCAGCTTTTAATGTCACGAAATCCCAATCCCCCTTCCGATCTTGGGATACAAACCTCCTTCCATGCAACCAATGGCTTCTTAAAACCCCATAGGAAGTTACGGCAAAGCCTAGTGATTCGATCAGTAACTGTAGCTGGAATAGGAAAGATGGAAAGCCAAAAACATTCCACTCCTTGAAGCACAGCCCGTATAAGTTCCGCTCTTCCTGCATATGACAGAGACGCACTTGTCCACAAGTTTATGTATTCTGCTATTTTATCAATAAATGGCGCAAAATGGATAACTTTTAATTTAGCGGCCGCAAGAGGAACTCCCAGATAACGGAACGGCATGGCTCCGATGGGGAAGGCAGTACACTGCCTTATGCTGTCCAGATCAGTCCCAACAATCCCTGTTGTAAACAAAGCCGATTTGAGAGAATTAGCCACCAGACCTGAAACATTACCAAAATCTGAGAGTGCGTCCATAAGAATCTGCACCGAAATGGGATCCCCTCTCGAAAATAACATTAGATCATCTGCAAAAGCTAAATGGGTGATGCGAAGGAACCCACATTTAGGATGAAAGTTGAATCCACTGCCATCTCCCGTCTGCAATCTCAATGATCTCGATAAATAATCCATGCAAAGCACAAAAAGAAAGGGGGAAAGAGGGTCACCTTGCCTAAGACCTCTCTTGCCTTTAAAGAACCCGAAGAGGCTACCATTAACCGAGACTGAAAAAGAAGTAGAGGACACACACTCCATTATCCATTCGATGAACTTTTGGGGAAACTGAAGCCCCATCAATACCTCCCGAAGGAAGGACCAGTTTACCATGTCATAAGCCTTTTTCAAGTCGATTTTAAGCACACATCTAGGAGAGATACGTTTACGGCTGTATTGTCTAAGAAGTTCCTGCGCTAGATGAATGTTTTCAGTCATATTTCTTCCAGTCACAAACGCAGACTGAGCATGATCAACCAAACAATCCAAAATGCCCGCCAATCTGCCCGCAAGGATTTTAGATATAACTTTATAGATGACATTACAACAAGATATCGGCCTATAGTCCCCCACCGATTCAGCATGATTCAACTTCGGGATTAGGGCAATAGAGGTATGATTAATCTGTTTAAGCATTTTCCCTGACCTGAAAAATTCAGTAACCGCATCACAAAAATCAGTCCCAACTATATGCCAACTTTTTTTGAAAAAACAAGCTGAAAACCCATCTGGCCCAGGAGATTTATCGTCCCCAATATCAAAAAGGGCAGCTTTAATTTCCATGTCTGAAACATCTCTGGTGAGGAGCTGAGACTGATCCGTGGAGACCAAGGGGCCATTAAGCAAAACAGATTGAGAGGCTGGATTACAAACACTGTCTGAGCCAAGCAAAGATTGGTAGAAATTAACAAATTCATCGGCCACCTGCTGCAAGGACGTGGTAGGGGATCCATCATTTTTACGAACAGAAATTATATGGTTCCTTTTGGAATTTCTCTTGACAATTGCGTGATAAAATTTCGTACATCTGTCCGCCTGAAGTATGTACTTCGTTTTTGCCTGTTGAAAATAGAAGCTCCTTTCAGCTTCCGACAGAAAAAGAGCTCGTTTGCGCATCTCAGCAACAACCAACTGCAAATTTTGATTAGAGGGCTGATCATGGAGTTCCAGTTGAGCCTTAGACAAAGAAATCCTAGCATTCTCAGCTCTTGAAGAGATGTGGCTAAAACCAAAATTGTTGAGAGATTTAAGCGGGATCTTCAAGCTTTTAAGCTTCCTGCAGAAGACAAATTGTTTTGAACCATAAAACCCATTCGCCCAACCATGCAGAATAATATCATTAAAATCCTTATGCGCCGTCCACATATTGAAAAATTTGAAGCTTTTATTTCCATTATCCAGATTATGGAAAAGGGAGATAATGCACGGCGAATGATCTGAAAAGCATCCCGGCGGTAAGAAATTTGCCTCAGCAAAGAAACCCGATAGCAACCAGCTGGCATTGACCATGGCTCTGTCCAATTTGCTCCAAACGACATGATTATTCCAGGTATAATAACATCCCTTTGAACGTAAGTCCGAAAGGCCCGCTGCCAAACAACAATCCCTGAGGTCACTAATTTCATATGGGGACACACCCGAACCATTACATCTCTCCTCAAAAGATAAAATGCTATTAAAATCACCCACCACCAGCCAAGGGGCCGAAGAGGCAGCACTGATATCAGCAATGAAATTCCAAAGAGGACGTCTATGAACTATAGAATGCAATCCATAAACAAAGCTAACTTGGCACGAAATTAAAGAGATCTTGCACTTAACAATGCAATGGATAACTTGGGGCAAAATGTTAAGCACTTGAATGTGTACCTTAGCAGGATTCCAGATGACCAAAATTCTTGAAGATTCATGGGTATCAAAATTATTAATCTGAACAAAACCTCCAAATTTGGTTCTCATAATTCGCTGAAGACTGGAAGGATGAAGCTTAGTCTCCAAAACACCAAAAATATCAATGCAGTTTCTCCGAATGAGGTTGGAAACCTCATTTTGTTTTAGGGGCTTGTTAAATCCCCTAATGTTCCACATTCCAATCTTCATGATGATATAAGAGGGTTATGAGCCCTCTTTTTATCAGATTTTGAAGGTTTAGATTGCATCTCCTTTTGGTTGCCCTGCTTTGATGAAGACAGACACAAGTGGTCTTGTACATAAACCTGTTTATCCAAACCCGCAGGGATAGTAGGAGTCACACTCCTCAGTTTCTGTTTATATTTCTTCCTGACAACCTCCAAGAAACCTTTTTCAACTTCAGCACCCTTCTGTATAAGATGTGATTCGCCCGGCTCAGGTAAGACCAAAGTAACAGCAGTGAATTGGGAATCCTCTACATTTGAAGTATTACCCACATTGACAGGAACCGAAGGCTGTTGCGTTATAACAGGGGCTATCTCCTGAACTTCCTGAGCTCCAGTACTTTCAGAATGAGAAGCTAAGTGAACAACTTTAGCCGCAACCTTATCCAACATATTATTGACTTTACATTCTGACAACTTGTGACCGAAAACTTTGCAAGTAGAGCAGAATTTTGGCTCATGCTCATAGAAGACACTTTGTTCACGTATAACACCCGTAGGGAGTCGCATACGGACAGATCTAACCAGATCTTTCGAGGCATCAATTTCCACCAAAACTCTAGCATACGATACTCTTTCCATAGAATAAGTCAGCTTATCCGTGGTGATAGGTTTTCCAATTTTAGAGGTAATTTTGCCTAAAGCTTCAGGGGACCAACAATCAAGAGGCAGACCAGGAAGGTTAACCCACACCGGCAAGAAACTGATGTCCTTATCATCAAATTCAAAGCATTTAGGCAGAATTTTGAGCATTAAAGGTCTACCGAAAATAAAATACGGTCCTTCGTTCAACACTTTTTCTCTATCAATTGCATTTCCAAATTTAAAAACAAGCCAGCCACTACTATGGACAAAATAATGATACTGAATTCCCCAAGAATCACACAACTTAAGAAGCGCTGACTTACCTGGGAACCTGCCTGCAATATAGCCCACCAGGCAACAACCCCATGCACTCTCCACATCCACCACATCTGATTGTTCAATGGAAATTTCATCCGGTTGGTTCTCAAAATACTTTGGTTTAAACCCATGTTGTTAGCTTCTATTATCTTTGAATAAACTCACCCAAGGGGCTGCCATTTTTTCTGGTTCAGGTATTTTTTCAAACACTTTTTCAGCAGTAGACAAACCTACATCCACAGGCTGTTTATCCGAGGAGCATTCTGTGTCAGTGTCATTTTCACCCAAAGTTCTAGAAATGGAGGATGATTTAGAGCACTGAAGACCCAAATCATTCCTTAAATCGGGAATAAAATTCCGCGAGGAATCCGCAACCGAGGAAGAAGCATTGTCTTCTTTACCGTGACCCTCACCAGAGCTTCTTTCAACCAGGTTCTGAACTTTTCCAAGAAGTCTCGTGGAAGGGATAGCATTCAAAATAGAGGATTTCTTCTTAACCATTGAAGAGATAGAATGGAAACCGCAGAGAACACAAACGCGGTAAAAGGGGGAGATCACACCCACAATGCACAACAGAAAAATTGAAGAAGCAAACCACAGAAAGAAGGAATCAGGAAGCGGACTAGGGAGTTTCTCTCTCTAGAACGAGAGCATCTCTCTCTAACTTCCTTGAAATCTTCTCTCTATCAAATAGAGGGTTAGATTTGACCTGTATGATCCGAAAATTATCTTCCTTTCATGGTCCGAATCTCATATTTCTCCGATAACAATATAAAAGAACACTTTATACACTAGATGTAGGCATTTATTTCCATAACTTTGTTCCACACTTAAGCTTTCAAGCAATCTACTAGTACGCAGTAGCCAGTTGAACAGTCACATTTCATCCTAATCTGTAAAGATTACACGATAAAGACACTTCGCATAGTAGAACAAGCCTGGAAGATGAAATATTTCACTCAAAATTATAATGCTTGTCCACAGCTTCTGATACATCCCAAGTACAGCTCATTCCCTTGGGGAACTCGACCAAGTCACCAGCACCAAACTCGACTGCCTCATCAGATCCTTCAGGGTAAACCTTCACCTTTCCCTTCAACAGGAAGCATGTTTCTTTTGACGAGTAAGTCCATGGGAATTTGCTTGGAGGGCATCCCCACCTACATCAATGTCACAATAAATATGCTTCAAAAAACACAGAAATTGAGTGAAACTGTGTGGACCTAGACTGAGTGACAATGCATTGGCCATTAGAGATGATGTTCAAACTAACAGCTACCCTCTAATTTGTGAAAAAACCTCTTCACTATACTTGTTGTGGTTATCCATGTAAGGAAGATTAGGCTGAGAATTCAACTTGATGAAGTGAACAGAACAAGCTGATGCAATCAAATTCTTGCAACTAATCAACTAATTTTGTTTTAACTAGGTGAACTGAAGAAAGCTACACCTATATTTAGCGAATCATAGCCAGTCATAACTGCAACCTCAAATTTCTTCATGTATCAAACGATGTGAGTTATAGGAAATCCAGACCCAACCTTCTCTTGCTGAGTTTCTCTCTCTCCTCATTTTAGTTTTACTTTATTTTAATTCTCCTTCTCACACACACTCATACCTTATTTTGCTATGTGATAGTACATTGCTAACTAGACATAATTCTTGGTGTTTAGTTATTGGATTTCTTCGCCCTTTCATTTTCTGACAGATATGTAGTTATATTTGACGTATAAAAATAACTGGGTTGTCAATTAAGGAGTTAGTCTATTTATGGGTTTATGTTGTATTCTGACTTCTGTAATGTATAAAATTACTGTTTGTTATAAAAAAACAGTTTATTTGTAAGCATTACATTATAGAGTTTGGATATGCAGAGTCGATTAAGTGTCTTGTTAATGGAATGGAACTTATAGGGTGCTCACAATAATTGAGTAGGAAGGTTACTTGATAAGTTAGATCTCATACAGTGGATTTTCTATGGGTGCTGGAGTTGCCACCATTTGATGCGGGTTGAGGCAACAAATTTTTCTGAAATCCGTAGCAAGTAGGAGAGGCAAAATCAAGCACTTTATCACAACTAGGTCTGGAAATCCAGCTATAGCACTATTCTCTTTGGCCTTACTTTCCAGGATCCCTTATTGGATATGCCCACCCCGTATTCAACTGATGCTCTGGAAATCCAGCTATAGCACTATTCTCTTTGGCCTTACTTTCCAGGATCCCTTATTGGATATGCCCACCCCGTATTCAACTGATGCTCATACTCATACACATCTTGGTTTGACATATGCTCTTTCCAAAAACACAAAAGACTAAGCTTTCTGTGCATTACATAAAAGCAATTGTTTTTAGAAGCTACCAATTGAAAGGAAAAAAGGAAAGGAAGAATTGCTAACACACACCAATAGCAAGAATAATCCCTTTATTATAGCAAGAAGCCTCAATGCGATTCGTGATTGTTCGATGTTTAAGATTTCATTTTTATTGATTTGGGATTCGAAAATTGTGTATATACTTTGAGAATTGATATTGTATATACCATTGGAGTGTTAGATATTCATATAAGAATGCAATAAAATCTAATCAATAATCATACGGTCCAGTGCATAATATAAAAAATATACTCTTATAATTTCAATTCGATAAATCAGAATATATTTCTTTGCAACATAAATAATCAGTTTTTTGCACCCCCAATCTTGAAAGATTCAAATCCATGGCAGGATTTATCACAATTAAGAAAGCATGGAAGAAAAATAGAGAGAGAAGGCAGTTACTTGGGCCAAGATCGGACGCCCAATTCAGAGAGCTTGGATTCAGGAGGGTTGTTGACGACTTTGATTCCCGATTTCTCCATTATTATGCTCTCGCTTTCGGCGGCTGATGCTGCTCTTATATTTACACGGCCTAAACCTCTTCTTATACTTATATTTTTTGCTGGTGATTTGGGTATTGCACATACCACCAAATGTTTATAACTAGTAGCAACTCTAGGAGGAACAGAAGGTACTCCTGCTGTTAAAACACTAGCATTGCCACTCACACAGGCAATCATTTTCGAACAAATTAATTAGCAACTATTATTAGTATTATGATTTATGGAGGAGGGTGAACCATTGGCAATTGCTCTTTCTATCTTCTCTCTTTATTGTTATCCAGCAAAGGTTGCTTTCACTTAATTCTTACCATTAGTTTGGTCTATCCACAACTTACACTCCAGTTCTAATGCCCTATGTGTCAAATTATTACACAATGTGTGACCTTTCAACTGTAGCTAACTATTAAAGTAAAGTCATATAACAATCATAGATTGTTATTCATTAAGAAATCCTCCCAAAAATTTTGAAGTCATGTGCTCATTGGTTTTGAATACACAAGTTGTTTAGAAAATTTGTACGACACAATTACATTGAAACATATTTACTCATAAATTTTGAGTATTTACATTTGATAAGTACAATTTTGTACTCATCGAAGTTCACAAAAATAGATAATTACGAGTACTCTTGCATGTTTTCAGTATAATGACGTGTCGTTTTTGTTCATAATAGGATAATAACCAAATTTAAATGTCGATCAAACGAAAAGAAAGCAAACGGAAGAAAAAAGGATTCAATTGAACATACAAAGAAACTTGAAGAGCTTGGTATGCAAATTCAAAGAAAGAAATTCAAGAATCCATCCAAAGTAACCATGCGATCGCAAGATAGTGAAATATTCTGCAGAACGTAAAGAGACAGAACCATGCGATCGCATGGAGAAGACGGGCATCTAGTTAGTAGATTCCCGATAAAAGTAAAACTCTACCAAGTCTAGGATAAAAAAATTACCTAAAAACACGTTTTGAAAAGTTGAAGGAGGAGTATAAAAAGCAGAATAGAGCACAAATCGCGGGAGGCGAATTTTGGGAAGAAAATACAAGAGAAGAATCGAAGATCAAGAAACAGATTGAAGATTCTTGGACTGAAATCACGGGTTGTATCTCTAATTTCTTCTTTTTCATCCGAAAAATGATTAATACAATTCTTGTAATAATTTACGAGATCATGTCCGGCTAAGTTACTTATTGCTATGATGAACGATGAAACCTCATACTTTTAATTAATTAGAAGTTTTTACGTTTTAGAAATTAATTGCTTTTGAGTTAATTGTTCTTTATTCATTATTTCTAATATTTTAATGCTTCATCACCATTATAATATATTGTGATCCATATTGAAGTCGAGAGATTCAATATAGACTAAGCACGTGGTATTGAATAACATAGGGTTCAATAATAGATAGAAATTACTATTATGCTTTATGAAATCCGATTAAGTGTTCTTGTGATTTAAATGCATATTTTTATGCTCGAAACTTAATTAGAGATAATTAGGTTCGAATATTGATATAAAATTGATTGACCATCGAGAGAGGCTTTTGATTATTATAGGATTACCGATTTTCAATTCAAGGTAATTATAAACTAAACGATTAAATGGATAATTGATTATAAAATGTGTAGGTGGATTCGCAATTCCTAGTGCTAGTAAAACTCGAATTCGTTCTCACAAATTTACTTTGATTGTTTGATAATTTAGATTAATTAAATATAAATAAAATAGTTTTAGAATCAAAAATCATAAACGAATCTGTGTCATTTTATTGTTAAAACTCGAGTTATAAATTAATTGGTTAATTGATAACTAATTCTCGTGGGTTCAACACTCTACACATCACTTTATTACTTGTTAACGATCTGTCCACTTGCAGAATTAAAATCACAAAACAAGTTTTTGATGCCATTACCGAGGACTAGTTTTATTAATTACTATGTTAACAATTTATTTATATTTATTATATTTCTATTATTATTTTCCTTCTTAGTTCTTCGTGTTACGGTTGAATTGTAGATATTTTCTAAAATTTTAGATGTCAAATGTGTATGCGCAATACAAAAGATCTTGATCTATTTGATTTAGACCCAGAAATCGAACGGAGCTTTCCCCAACGACAATGTGAGCGAAGAAAAAAGAAACAACAACAAAAAGATACAATAGAAGACAACCGAATCCATGATCCATTGCCTACAGATGTGAGAAATATTCTTGCACTAGTGGCTCGACCAGTTGAAGTTAATGAATGAGATATTCTTATGGGTGAGTATATGATACCACCGATTGTTGAGAATCGGTCCACCATAATCTATCCACCTTATGGACACGATAAATTCGAGTTGAGACCAGATGTGATTAATTTATTCTCGAACAATCTACCATTCTATGGAAGAACAGATGAAAATCCTCATTACCACATCTCGCTTCGATGAATATTGTGAAAATTGCAGATACCATGGTGTTAATGAAGAAGCACTTAGGATAAAGTTACTCCCACACACACTGAAGGATAAAGCTAGAGAATGGTTAGATTTTCTACAGTCTGGGAGCATCGCTACTTGGACAAACTTAATTCAGAACTTCATACTGAAATATTTCCTTCCAACTAGAGTGAATAGACTAAAGCATGAAATATCCAATTTTCAACAATCTGAGATGGAAAATTTTCATGAGGCATGGGAAAGATTCAAGGAACTGCTCTGAAAGTGTCCAAGTCATAGGTTTCCTTTAGCAGTTTAGAATCATTATTTCTACTTTGAATGAGCTCCAAACAATCGTTCTCCAATAGATTCTGTAGTAGGTGGTTCTATCCAAAATAGATCCGCCGGCGACCTTCACGACTTGTATGAAACGATGAGTGAACAGTTCGTTTTGTGGTCAGACATATGTTTGCAAAAGAAAGCAACAGGAATGCACGAAGTGGAAATCAATTCACTTGTACTGGCATTAATTGATGCATTGTCAAAGCAGATGGAAGCAATGAAATATTATCACTCAGTCAATATGGTTCAGATGTCCCTACCAATATGTGTAACATGTGGAGCAAACCATCAATCATCAGAGTGCCCTTCCCTTTAACCACTGTTGATATGTCATCATCTAAACAAGCTGTATATGCTCAGAACTTTTAGCGACAGCAGAATAATCCATACTTACAAACCTACAATTCTGGATTGAGAAATCATCCAAATTTCTCATATGGGAATACCTAAAACATTCAAAATCCGTCAAATCAAGGAAGACCCCAGCAAAGAGAAGGAGGATTAGAAGAAATAGTCGCTAAATTGTCAGAACGGATGGAGATGGGACTCAAGGAAGTGCTGAAAAGACAAGATGTTGCAATAAAAAATATAAAAAATCAGATTGGGCAGTTAGCTAAACTATTGACCGAGAGACAACAAGGCACATGGCCAAGCAATATCAAAGTCAATCCAAAAGAGCAAGTAAATACAATTACCACGAGAAGCAGAGTTGAATTGTCAGAATTCATGTAAAGAGACTATGTGTAGACAAGAAAACTGTGTCCAGCAAAGAGAGAGAAAACAAATCCGATAAATTCAAAGAAGCGGATGAATAAGAGAAATGAACCCTCCACCAAATTATATTCCACCACCGGCTTACGTCCCTCCAATTCTATTTCTTCAAAGGCTGCGAAAACATAAACTAGACCAGTAATTCAAGAAATTCCTCGATGTATTCAAGAAACTCCAAATTAACATACCTTTTGCCGATGCTTTAGTTCAAATGCTAAGCTATGCAAAATTTATGAAAGAATTTCTTGCAAACAAAAGGAATTTGGAATAGCACAAAACAGTCATGCTTACCGAGGAATGCAATGCTATATTACAAAACAAGCTACCTCTGAAATTAAAAGATCTAGAGAATTTTACTATTTCTTGCACTATTGGTAGTTTATTTTTTGACAAAGCTCTATGTGATTTGTGTGTGATTTGGGTGCTAGTGTGAATTTAATGCCTCATTCTATTTTTAAACAGCTCGGTTTGAAAAAATTAAAATCAACAACAATATCGTTGCAGCTTGCAGATATGACCATCAAACATCCAAGAGGGATCGTTGAAGACGTATTAGTGAAGTGGACAAGTTCATATTCTCTGCTGATTTTATTATTCTGGATATGTGCGAAGATAGGAATGTACCACTTATTTTAGGTCGACCTTTCTTAGCTACTGGTCGGGCATTGATTGATGTGCAAAAAGGGCAACTAAAGTTGATGTTGAATGATGAAGATATTACATTCAATGTGTTCAAAGCAACTAAATTTCCGAGCTTTTTAGATTCTTGTTTCCAGATTGATGTCATTAACTAGAAGGCCAGAAATTTAGATGATGGAGCTGTCACCCAACATCAGGATGAACCAATTAGAGAAGAAGAGTATGATAAGGGAGCTGATTGATGTCATTAACCAGGAGAAAGAGAAGTTACATCTGTCTTTTGTGATCAAAGCTGATGAGGAAGCTGAAATTTTCATAGTTGAATTCGAGCAGGGTGGCAAAATAGAATCATATCATTATAATAAGGGAAAAATCAAACTCTGGAAGGTGAACAAAAATTGGTGCAAAGACAATCGAGCCAAGCAAATCAAGTCCTCCAAAGATCTATTCAAAGTTTCTTGAGTGATCACCACGACAAAGTCAAGTTAATGACTTTATAGAAGTGCTTAATGGGAGGCAACCCATTTTTCTACCCTTTTATTTAAATTTTCGTATTCATTTAAATTTTAGAATTACAGTTGATATTTTGCACGTTTTATGCTTTTAAGACTTAAAGTAGGCACTTTTAATTCTTAGGTAACGAGGACCAATGATCATCGTCATTCTGCATAAGCACGCACTTTTTTTAAGTTAAAAAAAAAAATCTCAAAATTCACTATGCGATCACATGGAATTCTCCTTTGCGATCTCATAGCCTTGGAAAAAATATTTCTGCCCAGATTTTAATGGTCTTGCGATCGTAGGATTTTTTTATCCTTGCGATCACAAGGACAACCAGAAAAAATTTATTTTATTAATAGTTTTTTTTAGAGTACAATTTGTAGACCAGCTGGATGACATTAAAGTGAATATTTTTCGACCGCACCACCACAGGAACCTCCACCACACTTCTTCTTCATGTACTATCCGATCCGCCTCTGGGAAGTCTCTGACCTTTTTTATATATTCTTTTTGAATTTTTACATTGAGGACAATGTATCTTTCAAGTTGGGGGTAGTGGAAAAATGCCTGATATGATGATGATACTTGATATTGATTGTTAATTTATTTTTGCTTGATAAAAAAAAATATTATTAGTGATTGTTTGCGTGTTTTTGTGACATGAATAGCCTTGCCGGCTAATGGTAAAAAAATTTCGTTAAATTTAGCTTTAATCATGACTTGTGGACATAATATTACTTTTGTTTAATTGTGAGACTATTTAATCATGTCTGATATCGTGTTGTGTCGGCCAGTTATGATGATTTTTAGCTATGTTGATGCTCTTAAATTGAAAACAATAGGATACCTTTTTTGAAACTTAGAATCATCTGTATCTCAAACAAGTAACCAATAGAGTGAGTAAGTGTGGTAGTTAAGCTGTGACGGTGGCTATCTAGGTTGTGATTGATTCTATGTATGTTGAAAAATTGTGTGGAGCACTTTAGACTAGTTAGAGGAAGCTAGGTAATGACCGAATATTAGGAATCTAATCCCCGAGCATGAACTTATTGCACGCAAGGAACAAGGTTATTATTATTATATAACTCTTTTCGTAGCCATTTTTACTCGAGTGATAAAGTCCATCGGCCTGAAGCTCGTTACATGAGTCATCTAGAAAGCTTAATGGACTGAGTTTCGCACACTATTAATATCTTATAACTCTTTTCGTAGCCTTTTTGACTTGAGTGAAAAGACCCGTATGTGTTTTTCAAAACCCGATGCCCTAAAGTTCAAAAGACCTAGGAGTCATCGACCTAAAGCTCGTTATATGAGTCATCTAGAAAGCTTAAAGGATTGAGTTTTGTACATAAGATATATATATATATATATATATATATATATATATATATATATATATATATATATATATATATATATATATAATGAGTTTGACTTACTTAGTAGAAACTTCCTAGTCGAGAGCACTCAAAAGTAAGAGAATCTTCATAAACCTAGTTTGTCACGATTATTAGTTTTCTCAACCAACTTCGAGCAAGAAAATAATGAGTGATCTGTACCTTTTAAACCAAAATCTCGAAAATTGAAAGAGAAAATCATTTTGGGAGAAAGTGTACCTTACGAGAGGGAAAAGAAAAGTTGACTAAATGGTTGGGCTATCACCACCATAGAAATTAAGTGGATCGGATTAACTGCTCTCACACACATATCAAATATAGTTTAAACAAAATTACGTTTGCAATAGTAACACCCGAATACTAGTCATGAATTATAAGTTGTTGCAAAAGCTGAGGCATGAACGACAAGCTATTTATATTGTGACTGTTTTTATTACTTTTGTCATTATGAGCATGATTATCTTTAGCTAGTTTATTCGATGACGAATAAAAGTTCAAGTTTGAGGGTGTTTGATAAGTACAATTTTGTACTTATCGAAGTTCACAAAAATGGACAATTATGAGTACTCTTGCATGTTTTCAGTATAATGGCATGTTGTTTTTGTTCATTATAGGATAATAACCAAATTCAAGTGTCAATCAAATGAAAAGAAAGCAAACGGAAGAAAAATGGACTCAATTGAACATACTAATAGACTTGAAGGACTTTTCATGCAAATATCAAAGAAAGAAATTCAAGAATCGATCCAAGGTAACCATTCGATCGCATGGTTAACCATGGTTGCGATCGCAAGATAGTGCAATATTCTACAAAACGTAAAGAGACAGAACCATGCAATCACATGGGAAATATGGGCAGCTGGTTGGCAGATTCCCTATAGAAGTAAAACTCTACCGAGTCCATGATAAAATAACTACCTAAAAACACGTTTTGAAGAGTTGAAGGAGGGGTATAAAAGGCAGAATAGAGCACAAATCACGGGAGGCGAATTTTGGGAGGAAAATACAAGAGAAGAATCGAAGATCAAGAAACAGATTGAAGATTCTTGGTCTGAAATCACGGGTTGTATCTCTAATTTCTTATTTTTCATCCAGAACATGATTAATACAATTCTTGTAATAATTTACGAGATCATGTCCGGCTAAGTTACTTATTGCTAGGATGAACGATGAAACCTCATGCTTTTTAATTAATTAGAAGTTTTTAAAATTAATTGCTTTTGGGTTGATTGTTCTTTATTTATTATTTCTAATATTTTAATGTTTGATCACCATTAGAATATATTATGATCTATATTGAAGTCGATAGATTCAATATAGACTAAGTATGTGGTATTGAATAATATATGGTCCAATAATAGATAGAAATTAATATTATGCTTTATGAAATCCGGTTAGGTGTTCTTGTGATTTAAATGCATATTTTTATATTCGAAACTTAATTAGAGATAATTAGATTCGCATATTAATATAGAATTGATTGACCATCGAGAGAAGCTTTTGATTATTATAGGATGACCGATTTTTAATCCAATGTAATTATAAACTAAAACGATTAAACGGATAATTGATTATAAAACTTGTAGGTGGATTCACGAATCGTAGTGTTAGTAAAACTCAAATTCATTCTCACAAATTTACTTTGATTGTTTGATACTTTAGATTTAATTAAATATAATTAGAATAGTTTTAGAATCAAAAATCACAAACGAATCTGTGTCCTTTTATTGTTAAAACTCGAGATATAAATTAATTGGTTAATTGATAACTAGTTCTCGTGGATTCGACACTCTACACATCACTTTATTATTTGGTAACAATTCGTCCACTTGCAAGATTAAAATCACACAACAACATTTCACATCTAGTTTGCGTCATGGTATCCTTTTGCGTTTAACAAAATATTTACTATAGTGCAATTCAATATTTTTAATATTTATTTTTTTTCAAATAGTCCAACTCTATTTATAACCTTCGAAGTCTATAATCACTTTATCATTTTAGTTCTCCTGCCACCGTAGGATGTTTCTCAATTCAAAATACTATCTTATGAACAAAGCCTAATCAATATAACACTCTGTGCATCACATTGGATAACCAATCTAGTAGTGATGCAGTAAGTGTCGGGTATTTATATGATAGCAAATTATATTCAGAATTTAAAATTAACGTACAAAATTGATTAAAATACAAATAGCAAATTTACTTGATCGGAACTGCAGAAATTAAAAATACAGAAATAAGAAACGATATATCAAAGCTAGAGTTCGACTCTTTGCTCCACACTGGTACTCACGGTTGAATGTCAATCGTCTCTCAAGATATAATGATCTCTTCTTGCAGTAGAAGCACTTCAAACAATAAGAAAATGCTAACCAAATTATGTTTTGTACTCTCTTAAATGAAGAAGATTGAATAAGGATTCTGGGCAGAAACAAAATGCATAAAAGATTATGTTGAATGAATGAATTATGTAGATAGCCAAATGTTGCATATTAAAAAATACAACTATATAAAAAGCTATGTCTAAACGGACAAAGATTGTGCCTATAAAGACACAACTGCAGCAAAAGCCATGTCTGAACAGATATGTATGTATTTGGACAAAATATGATCCATGCAACAGCCAGATTCTAGAATTGTATTCAAATACCACGTGTCATAATATGGTTGGAATTCTTTGTTGACACTTGTCACAATTTGAAAAATGTCACGCATCTATTGAAAGGTTTTTAAATAATTTAATTATTTATTTGTCGAAAAAGAATATAAACATTGAGATAATTTAATTATTTTGTTTGTTCTACAACATATTCTCTATAAACTAATAGCGTCGAGATCGGACAAAATTATTAATTAAAAGAGGTTATTATTTTATCGATAAATTATTAATTTATTAATTTATCGATAAAATAATAATTTATTTTACATTTATAATTTCATATTAATACTTTCTACTAATTAACCAATTAATGAAAACTGATCAACTAAAGAGACATTGAACAATTCAATGCTAAATTAATGAACATTGATGAACTAAAAAGACATTAATCATTATTAATTTACAGTATGATTGGGACTATAGATTTACATGGACATCTAAAAAAAAGTATTATTTTATCAATTTATCAAAATTATTAATTTATTCCCTTTGCTCGAGTCGAAATCGAAGAATTTGATTATTTAGTAAAAATTATTAATTTATCAAATATTATTTTATAGAAGTAATATTGTAGCTTTTCTACAATAGTTTTTATACAATTCAAATAACAATTTCCAAGAGTCATTTAAAGTCGTGAAAACAATTTAACCATCAACAACTGAATAATAGAACTAGTTTATATCAAAAACAGAAAAAAGCGCAGCCAAGAAGGGCAGGTTGTTGAGAGAAGCTAATCAGGTTGCTTTATCTTCAAATATAGAAAGTTTGTTTCTTTGCTCGACCGCGGACTGGCCACGCACGATTCCACCGTAGCCCAGTTACAAACGTACGTTACTAGTCATGAGTAGAGAAAGCCGAGCCACGGTCCGAACAACTTGTTGTAATATTGTTCAACATATAATGAGAAGTGATTTGGATTAATCAAATATCTATGTAAGGATATCAAGTAGGTGGAAAAACACCCAGATCAAAACCCGAAAAAACAAAAAATGGAGCAACTATTTTATTCGAGGCTGCAAAAGCTTTTTTGTTGTATTGGGCAATTGCCCAGTACAAATTTTGCATTTGAAATTCTGGCAGCGTCTTGAATGATTTTGACACCTTTTTGCTTGATTTTGGCACCTTTTTGCTTGATTTTGGCACATATTCGTACATTGGATTTGATATTCTTTATATATACATGGTTTTCATGTTGGAAAACATATCATTAACATCAAATACACAAACTTACATCCAAATCAAAGATTAAAACCCAGATTGCATAAAGTGTTCTTCAAGTTCTTATTGCTTGATTTGAACTTGGATTCAATGTTTGTTTACTCCTGCAAATTATTTGCGAATAAAGTCTTTAAGCACTCATCCCAGTAGCGACAAATATCGTTTGAGAACAGCGATTCTATATCGTGTTTAAACCTTTCTTTTGGTTGATTTTTAGTTTATATCTATTGTTTTGTTCTTCATCATCTTACTTTTCTCAACAATCTCAAACGATATTAGAGATGGAGAACGAGACTACCACAACGACAATTAAAATGATGAATAAAGACCTTGTGAGGCTTGGAAGGTTCGATGGGACTAATTTTACCAGATGGAATGACAAATTGAAAATCCTTCTCACTACTTTAAAGATCTTCTATATTTTGGATTCGGATTTGGCACCATTGTCGGAGCCAAACTCAGGTGATACTGATGCAATAAGGGCAGAAAGGAAGAAGAGACAAGAAAACGAGTTCATGTGCATATGAAATATCTTGAATGCTTTCTCTGATCGCCTTTATGATTTCTACACAAACACCACTTCGGCGAGAGAGATATGTAATGTATTGGAAAATAAATACAAGGCCGATAAGGAAGGTACCAAAAAGTTTTTGATTACTAGATATTTTGATTTCAATTTTTTTGGATAAAGTGCATTTGTTAAGACAAGTACATGAGTTGCAAGTTATTATCAACAAAATGAAGTCTGTGAAGATTGAAATTCCTGACACTTTTCAAGTTGGTGCAATTATTACTAAGTTTCCATCATCATATAAAGGTTATAAAAAGAAAATTCTTCACAATTTCGATGATTATTCTTTGGAAGGGATTCAAAAACATCTTCGAATTGAGAAAGAGTCAAGGGTACGAAATGTGAATGAACATTCTCATGAAGAGCACTTCCAAAGCTCATGCCATGGATAAATCGACAAATCAAACAAGAATTCCATAAAGAGGAAATCTTCAAACTCCAATGACGATAACAATAACAAGAAAAAATCCAAAGTTTCTTGTTATGTGTGCAGAAAACCAGAACATTATGCCTGGGAGTGTAGGAATCGCAAACGACTTCAACAAACAGGTAAAGTGAACTACATTAACACTGACAATATTGTTGTTACTGTGAGCATTGAAAATGCCATCGAATGAAAATTTCAAGTATTGTGATATGATACTTGTGTCACCATATATGTTTGCTATGATAGGTCTGTCTTCAAAACATTTCAAGAAATAGATGATGAACACATTCAAATGGGTAATGAAGTTCAATCCAAGATTGTTGGTAAAGGAAGCGTGGACTTACATTTCACATTTGGCAAGAAGAACACATAGATAAATGTTTTATATGTACCGGATATGAATATAAATCTTGTAAGTGGAAATTTGTTGAGAAAATTGAGAATTAAGTTTGTATATGAGTCGGGCAAACTTGTACTTTTCTGGAATGGTGTTTTTGTTGGAAAATGCTATTCTAGTGATGGAATTGTCAAACTTTGTATTTTTGACAATGATATTAATAAAATTATCAATTTGAATTATGTTGTTGAGTCTATTTCTTTATGGCGTGATAGACTATGACATATTGGTTACTTTACTTAAAAAGAATAATAAAACAAAAATGATTTCATGTGAAAACATAGAACATAATAAATGTGAATTATGTGTTAAGTCTAAGATAATTAAAAAATATTTTCATAGTGTTGAAATAACCTCTAATTCATTAGACTTAACTCATTCCGATATATGTGAATTAAATGGAATGTTAACTAGAGAAGATAATCATTCTAGGTTTTGTTATATCTACCTGATGAAATATAAAGATGAAACATTTAGTATGTTTAAGAAATATAAAACTCAAGTAGAAAATCAATTAAATAGAAAGATTAAAATTCTTATAAGTGATAGAGGGGGTGAATACTTCTCTAATAAGTTTAATCTTTTTTGTGAACAACGTAGCATAATACATCAATGTAGTGCACCTAGAGCATTCGAACAAAATAGTTAAGCTGAGAGAAAAAAAATAGGACATTAATTGAGATGATAAATGCTATGTTATTAAGCACTAAGTTGCCATTTAATTTATGGAGTGAATCTTTGTTGAGTGCATGTCACATAGTTAATAGAATTACTTCTAAAAGATTTAAGGTTTCTCTATATGAGTTGTAAAAATAAAGAAAACCAAACATTGGTTATTTCAAAGTGTGGAGATGTGTTGCTTATTGCAAGAATACAGATCCTAAAAAGACTAAGTTGGGTGCTAGAGAGATCAAGTGTGCTTTTCTAGGATATGGTCAAAACAAGAAGGCATATCGTTTATTAAGCTTGTAAACCAATGTCATAATTGAATCCTGAGACGTAGAGTTCTTTGAGAATTTATTATCTTCGGAGACTTCTAGTTCTACAAGATCACAAGTAAAAACACTTTCAGAGGATGTTGATACAAATGAACTTCGTATAAGCAAAAGAGCTCGAAAGGATAAAGTGCTAGGATTGGATGAAATTGATTCTCAACTTACTTCCTTCTATTTTTGGTTGAGGAAAATTAGAAGAGCGTCACAAGAACTACTCCATATGTACTTCAAGTAGAAACCGGTCCTAAAACTTATCAAGAAGCAATATCATTGAGGGATAGTATCTTTTGGAAAGATAGAATAAATGATGAAATAGATTTAATAATGTCAAACAATACTTGGAAACTAGTCGATTTACCACCCGGTTAAAAAACTATAGGTTGTAAATGGGTATTTAGGAGGAAGTACAATGCAGACGGTACTCTTAAATCCTTTAAATGTATGTTAGTGGACAAATGGAAGGAATATATTACTTTGACATGTATGCACCAGTTGCACGAATAACGTCAATTAGGGTTTTATTCACTCTAGCTTCTATTTATGATTTGTATATACATCAAAAGGATGTTAAGATGACGTTCTTAAATGGAGATCTCGATGAGGAGGTTTATACGGAACAATCGAAAAGTTTTGTTCTATCCATAAATGAACATAAAGTGTGCAAATTAGTAAAATCATTATATGGATTAAAACAATCACCAAATAAATGGCATGAAAAATTCGACTTAGCAATAATATCCTTTGAATTTAAACATAATAGTGTTGATAAATGTTTATATTCAAAAGTATGTGATAATTATGTTGTGTTTATTTGTTTATACATGGATGACATGTTGATTGTAAGTAATTAAATGCAAGGTATAAAGAAAACAAAGAGATTTCTATCTTCCACATTCAAAATGAAAAATCTTGGTCAAATGGTTACCATATTAGGTATCAAGGTCACCAAGACTAGTAGGAGTTTTATGTTGAGCCAATCACATTATGTTGAGAATGTGATCAATAAGTTCAATCATTTGAACATCAAAGAGGTAAATACCCCGTTTGATCCAAGTTTGAGACTTGTAAAGAATGATAGAAGAGTAATAGCACAACTTGAGTATGCAAGTGTTATAAAAGTCTTATGTATGCAGTGCAATGCACAAGACCTGACATAGCATTTACAATTAGTAAACTTAGTAGGTTTACTAGCAATCCAAGTAAAGAACATTGGAAGGCTATCAGAAGGGTTGTTGGTTATTTGATAAAAACCAAGGATTCAGGTCTCCAATATACTAAATTTTTGGCAATTCTAAAAGGATTTATCGGTGCTAGTTGGATATCTAGTGTATGTGAGAATAAATCCACCCAGGTTTGGTATTCACTCTTGAAAGAGGTGCAGTTTTTTGACAATCTAAGAAACAAACATGCATAACACACTCAACTTTGGAATCCGAATTCAGAAAAGAGGCCGAGTGGCTTAGGGATTTAATGTATGAAATTCCATTAAAAAAGAAGAATAATTTTTCTATATCTATCTTGTGTGATAGTCAAGCCACTTTAGCTAGAGCATATAATGATGTATATAATGGTAAGTCTAGACATATGAGTCTAAGACATGACTATGTTAGGAAATTAATTAAAAAATAAATAATTTCACTCACTTATGTGAAGAATTTGGTTAATCCGCTTATTAAACCACTCACAAGAGAGTTAGTGCGGACAACAACTAGTAGGATGTGGTTGAAACTTCATAATTAAATTCACCAATGACGGCAAACCTACCTGATTATACTAACAAGTACACTTTGGGGGTTGTTAACCTTTGAAGTGATTTGGATTAATCAAACATATATGTGAGGATATCAAGTAGGTGAAAAAACACCTAGATAAAAAATGGAGCAAGGATCCAAAAGCTTTTTGGTTGTGATTGTTGTATTTGAAATTTTGCCAGCGTTTTGAATGGTTTTGGCACCTATTCGTACATTGGACTTGATAATCTATATATATGGATGGTTTTCATGTTGGAAAACATATCATTAACATCAAATACACAAACTTGTTTTCATGTTGGAAAACATATTATTAACATCAAATACACAAACTTACATCCAAATCAAATATTAAACCCAGATTTCATGAAGTGTTCTTCAAATTCTTATTCAAGTTTTATTGCTTGATTTGAACTTGGATTCAATGTTTGTTTACTCCTGCAAACAATTTTTCATTAAAGCTTTCAAGCACTCATCCCAATGGTGGCAAATATTATTTTAGGACAATGATTCTACATCGTGTTCAAACTTTTCTTTTGGTTATTTTTAGCTGCTATCTATTGTTTTGTTCTTTATTATCCTACTTTTCTCAGCACAAATCGGCCCTAATCAAACCCAGAAATCCATGGTGCATGCATATGAATATCTCAAAGAAAAAAGAAGGGAAAATTCTGGCAAACTGACTTATTGCTCGACGTCGATTCAAAGGGTGCTTCCGTTGCCACACAACTATTAGTGGATATAGACAAGAGTCGTCAACTACAATAAGTTTTTCTTCATAAGCCTAAGTGACCTCCTATATCTCGTCCTCGACTGGTGATACAGAGTATTTGTAACCTTCTATGTTGTCTTAGGTGTCTTCTGCTGAATGAAAACTACTATCGACATCATCTTTGTAAATTATGTTTCTCAGTGTTTATAAGTATTTATAAATTGGTCAAATATTATTTTTATCCACACATTTCGTAGGACTCACAATTTTTATTCACTTTTTATTCACACATCCCATATGACTTGCTGCTTAAAATTTACAAAAAAGTTTACCAAACATGTTCGTAGTTCAATGGATGACAAAAATGCTAAGTGTTGTGGTAGGTCATCTGCAAATCGTTCAAATTGTCCCAAGAAAAGGTAAAATGCCAAACCCGTGTATCTAAACAAGAAATAAAATGTAAAAAAAAATTATTATTGCGATCAAATAAAGTTTTTATTTTTTTTTATCTATTTTTTTTTTGTTAATAGTTATTTTCTGCATTATTTACTTTTTGGACTCCTTTTGCCCTTTTTGATAAGTTTTGAAACTCTTTATGCAATTTTCCATTTAATGGCTGATTTCTTTTCTTTTTGTTTATTTAGAGAAGATGGCAAATTTGTCATATGGCGCATAAAAAAAAAGGAACAACACCAATTTTATAAAGGTTGATGATGAATTGCGCTATTTTCAAAAGCTAAGGGCATGTCTTCTGTAGCGACCAGTAAATTTTCAAACCTTTACGTTGAAATTTCCATTTAATTTTTGAAAATAAATTAGCTTAGTTCGCCGCATCACTCTGACACTCCTTAAAATTTGAATGTAATTGTTTAGTCACGATAAATATTGTGCGCACTTAATTTTTTATTTGTTATTATTTTATTGACGGATTATATTATTTCATATGTCTAGTCTTTTTATTTTATTCGATATTAATTAAATTCATAAATCGACTCATCTTATGGAAAAATTATTTTCATATGAATTAAGCCTTATTTTTCCTGCTAAATTAACTCAAACCGAACTATTTCCTCTCCTACAACTCGTCCATTTTGGAGCCCGTTTACCAGCCCAAAAATCCACCCGTAACTAGCCCAAAAACCACATCATTAGCCAGCCCAATAAACACCAAAAACCACCTCAGATTCAACCCCTATTTTCTTCTCCATTTTCGGCCCCCTCCCAACTCTCTCTCTCTATTTTCTCCCTTTACACTTAACCAACACCACTCTCCATGATCAGCTAAATTACTACTCCCATTACCCCATAATCAACTCACATTCTCCCCTCCATAGCATTTTCGACCCCTCCAAACTCTCATTTCTCCTCACAAGTTCAGTCACAAATTCCCAAATTTTCCTCCCTTGTTCCTTTTCTAAATTCGGTATCCACACTCCCGTCCCTCCCTCCCACCCACCCACCCACCCACCCAATTTCGGCCATAAAAATACTCATATTTTCCACATTATTCCCTCTCCAAGTTCGGCCTCTCTCACTCTCTTTTTTCCTCTCTTCCTCTTCGCCATTCACTTCAAAAATCAAATGAAGATGGTATACTTTAAAATTTAAGGTGATTCCTATTTGAAAACATTCCTTTATGAGTTATATATCAGCTAGACTTGAAATCACGTCATTTTGAGACTCGTAAAATTAGTTATGACACTTTGGTAATATGGATCGGGTTGTACCCGAGAATAGTGTTCGTGAGGAGAAAAAATGTTTTCACATCTCGATCATCACCGACGGGAGCCAATTTTTAAAAAATATGCACTTCTAGGAGTTTTTTACTTGCTGTATAAATTTTACACATTTCCAAGATTGTTTCCCATTTTAAAATGATTTTGAAAAAATTTCTATCAGAACAGAAAATTTGCTTTTAAGTTGCTGTCCAAAATTCAGTTTCAGCCCTAACTCATTTCCTTATTCTAAATTGTTTCTCATTCGAAAGATTTTATAAGACAAAGTAGAAAAATAATTCATCAACACACGACACTCATACACACACTTCTGCATACATAAATTTTTAAGAAAACAAAAGGCAAGAGCTCGCTGAAAATTTTGAGAAACTGGTGTTGTACGGATCACACACATCGGCTCAAACTCTAGAAATTTTTGAAAGCTCTTGATGTAGTATACTCCCTCTTACACATGTTGTTTACACTTTTGAGAATTTTATATACTAGTAAGCGCATACATGTTACTTGCTTATGAAGCGCATATTTATATACTATATTTAGACAGTCTTACTTTATTGCTTTACTGAGAATGTTATGGCTCCTTTTTGGAGTTTAGAATTTTGGTGGTTGAAGGTAATCCACCTTTGTTGATTTGTGATTGAATATAATCACTATAAAGAAAAGAAGGTCGACTGCTGATTATCAACTTACTTAGAATTGAAAACTTTTAGCATGTTATACTATGGTTGATATATAATTGTCTCATTAGCATGTGGACATACTACTATGAGTATTTTTTTGAATTGCTCACCCCCAATTTAACATTTCAGATTAAGGAGTTCGGCAGCAGCGTGATGGTAGGCGGTGGTGACTAAGATTTTATGTTGGTTATATCGTATGAATTAAGACGGTTTGATGTGTTGAAATATATGTTTCGTAAATGTTGTTCAAGTTTTTGAAAGTTTAATGACGATAGTTATTTATAAATATTTCAAATATTGAGGTTTCATGCTATGATATTTATTGTTATGCAATGAAACTTCAGCGTCATTTCAGCAAAGTTTGAATTATAAAAATTTATGTTGTTAAGATGGGTGCTTGCAAAGTATTTTGCGATTATTAATTTTAAACTAAGTATTTATGCAACTTGAGTTGTTGCTCGACACTTAAAATGAAAGCATTGTTATTAAATAAATTGGCGATTTAGTCCTGGGACTTTATTTTCTACACTTAGAATTTGGGACAAAATTGTCAATGATTTGATGCGCTTAAAAATTTTTGCATCATAAAATTTAGTAATGCGCTTGGGGTTAGAATTTAGGACATTACATCTTCTACTTTCTTGAAAAGTTGAGGACGAAATGTGTAAATTTTCGAAACTAACAAGTCCATATGTGTTAGAAGTGAATTTGCACCACAAAAATTAAATACAAATATATATTTAATTTAAAGTTTTGAGGTTGATTTATAAATTTGAGTTTTTTGTATCCGTGAATAGCACATGTTATCCATATCATCTGCCACATCATTAAACCCAGCCAATGAAAAAACAGTATGATATTGCGCATCTTCTCTTGAGACCAATGAATGAAGAGCTTAGATGGCATGTCTACATCCACGGATACAAGCTTTTAAATTCGTTTCATCAATTCACAGTTTTCATCTCATACTGAATACTGAAGGAAGTTTGAAGGTCGAATTTGAATAATAATGGCTTCCCTTGGTGTTTCTGAAATGCTGGGTAACCCACTAAACTTCAGTGCTGCGTCAAGATCTGCTCCTACACCGTCAAACCGCCCAGCCACCACTTTCAAAACAGTAGCCCTCTTCTCCAAGAAGCCTTCACCTTCAAAGGCTAAGTCTGTTGCTGTGTCCCCTGTAAATGAGGAGCTCGCCAAGTGGTATGGTAAGACTCAGTACTTGTTACTTTTGATAAGTGTTTCTTGGATTATATTATCTCAGTTTTCTCAACTTTGAATATTCAGGACCTGACAGAAGAATTTTCTTGCCTGAGGGACTTTTGGATAGATCAGACATCCCCGAGTACCTCACTGGAGAAGTTGCTGGAGAGTAAGTTTTTTTCTAATTCATGACTCCACTTAAAGAGCTTTCAATTGCAGCTGCTACTAATGCTATCCACATTAAAATGCAGCTATGGTTATGATCCTTTTGGCCTCAGCAAAAAACCCGAGAACTTCGAAAAGTAAGTTAATCATTTACCTACTAATTGTTAAAAGGATAAATTTCACGTAGATTAAATATCGAAACTAGGCTTGATGTGCAATGTCTTTTTAAGATGGAACTTCAAATCTTAATATTGTATCAGAGTCAATTAAGCTCAGACGAACAATTCGATCCGTCTAAAGCTCAAATGAGCATTCAGATTCCAAGATTTGGTGTGCTCAAACGAGCCACCATCTTGTGAAGGCATTTTAAGAGATAAAATCCACCACGCATCTAGTAAATATTGAAACTATAATCAACATATCTTAACAAGGTTGACTTTTTAAGATGAAACTCCATGTCTTAATATTAATCACTAGCTAAATGAAGTATTATTGATCCAGATATCAAGCATATGAGCTGATTCATGCTCGATGGGCAATGCTTGGTGCTGCTGGATTTATCATCCCAGAGGCATTCAACAAATTTGGAGCTAGCTGTGGCCCTGAAGCTGTTTGGTTCAAGGTCTCATTCGACCTCTTCCTTTTCACATTCTTCTTCTTCTTCTGCGTCGTGATACCATTGATCTATTTATACAGACTGGAGCCCTACTTCTTGATGGGAATACATTAAATTACTTTGGAAAGAACATTCCCATTAACCTCATTGTTGCTGTGGTTGCTGAGGTTGTACTTGTTGGAGGTGCAGAGTATTACAGAATTATTAATGGCTTGGTATGTCCCAACATTTTCTTAAATTGGCATTGGTTAAACATAAACAAAATCAAATATTTATCCAAATTTGGACTTTTTCACTTGTGCAGGATCTGGAGGACAAACTTCACCCGGGTGGTCCATTTGATCCATTGGGTCTTGCCAAGGATCCAGACCAGGCTGCAATATTGAAGGTGAAAGAGATCAAGAATGGTCGACTAGCCATGTTCGCTATGCTTGGTTTCTTTATCCAGGCATACGTGACTGGACAGGGTCCCGTAGAAAACCTTGCAGCACACTTGAGCGATCCATTCGGCAACAACTTGCTCACTGTTATTGCTGGAACTGCTGAAAGAGCTCCTACTCTGTAATTCCTCTCTCTATATATATGTAATTTGCTGATTGATGCTCAATATTGTATAATTCACTCTGACATTTTCCAAGGTCATTAACTGAGTTTGTAATGGTCGTAATTGGGGAAACCTTTTTAATTTCACTCATTGACCTAGAGGTAGAGGTGGCAATGAGTACGAATCGGTTCGGCCCGTTACCCATCGAGCTCGGTCGTCTCGTCTCCATAATTGATACTCGGTTTGGCCCATGGACTCGTGGGTCGAACGAGCCGAGCAGAGCGGCCCACAAGCTCGTCTCGAATTTTTTTTTTTTGAATATTGTTTCAGAGAATTTAAAAATAAAAAAGAAATAAAGTATGGAAAATTTTTCTGTTAAAACTTAAAAGTGCTCTTTTTTTAAAAAAAAAAACTTGGGACCAGCTACTTTGAACGTAAGCGAAGTTATAATTGTACACGAACAAGTTACGTGTACAATTTTTTGTTAAAATAAGACGAAAAAAATATCAAATATTTACGCAAATAATACTTACTACAAATTCAAGTACTTTGATGCTACAGTTCATATCAGAGGTGTTAGTAGATCGCATACCATACTTGAAAGAATTAGGTATTGACGTTCATTTTGTTTCCACCATCGTAGTATATCAAAAAAAAATTTCTCTTCATCATATAAATTACTTAGCATGTTGTACACGAAATATTTAGTTAACTCTAAAGGTGTACCACTAGAACGAGAAAGGGGAGAAGCATAAGAAGAGCCACTATCATATTGACTACCCCTAACTGAACTAAGGTAACTCCATAAGTCATTATCGTCAAGTGATGAGGAAGCATGTGTTGGAACATGGGGTCGTATGACGTTCCTACCGGCTTTTTCAACGTAGTCCTCATACATTTGACATTAAAAAAAAAAAAAAAATCTAAATTACCATACATTAGTGGATTTCCATACATCAATTTTTGTGAAATTGCCATTATGGTTACTTTCGTACCATAGAAGTTAAATCTAGGATCTATAATAGATATTAATGGAAATAACACAGACAACTCTTTCCAATATTTTCTATATTTAACTTCCATCACATATATAATATTAGAAAAAATAGCAAAATCCTTATACTTATTAAATTTTGATATTTGTTGCATTGAAAAAAACTTTCAAAATTTTTCTAACATGATCTAATATTTCTCAATCATATGTTTGCAAATCATATTCTGGGTCGTGTGAGTGTCAACCGTTATAATATGCAATAATGCAATTTTCATACCCTTCACATGATTCAAACATGAGATATGTTGAATTTTACCTATGTCCTACATCAGTGTGAAAATATTTTTCTTGAAGTCCATTTTCAACACAGAGCTAGGGGTGGGCATGGGTTGGTTTTTGACCTGACCGGACCCGACCCAACCCAACCTGAACCATGAAATAATCGGTTTGGCAAAAGCCAAATCAAAACCAACCAAAATTGAAAATTTTGGGTCCGAAACCGACCCGAACTGATTTGGGACAGTTCGGGTTTTCGATTTTGGGCCCAGTTAAAGCTTAATTTTTTTAAAAAAAAATTCCAAAACCGAGTTGGTTTCAAGCTGGGTTTTACCCAACCTGAACCGGTAAAAAAATCAACCCGAGTCAATTCGGGTCGGGTCGGGCTGCAATTTTTTTCCCCAGCCCTATATAGAGCAGTAAAAACTTGTTTTCGAGCCTTGTGAGACCGTAATATAATTAATAGCGTATCTAATTTTTTGTAATTGTATATCTATGAATTTTAACCAATCTTTCATACTAAACTAAAACATGACATACACAACGAATATAAAATAAAATACCATCAAATTCTATATGGAAATGTTTACTATATTGTTGGAGCATTGTCAAAAGTAAAACTACGAATCTTCGTTTCACAATTAAATTCACTTAAAACACCCAGTAAAACATGAAAAATATTAACTTCATTATGAATATAGTCGATTGTTTTAAACTGTATTACTTTTTTATGCACTATCCAGTATTTATCAATGTAGTGTGCAGTTGCAGCCATATATCCTTTTTGGTTATTAGCGGTCCACAAGTCCGAAATAAAAGATAAAACACTGTTATAATTTTTAATAATAGTTTCTTTCTTTTTATTAAATAAAACAATATTGTCTTTCCGAATAGTATTTCTAGCAACAGATACGTATATTGGTTAGAGATATTTTTGTATGAAGTTCGTGAAATGAGAATTTTCGACCAAGTTGAGTGGAAACTCGACACTTGTCACTAACTGCGGCATTCTTTCGCGATACATGTTGTCTTGTGAATATACCCAATAGTTTAGATCGGGAATATCACTGGAGCTGGCTCCGGGAGATTCAAACTGAAGTTGTGCCTGATTTGATTCCAACCCTCCGTGTTTGAACATACACTTTTTGAAGTGTCTGTTTAGATTGCAGTGTTTACACTGTACTTTGTGCTCAGGGACTCCGTCTATTAATTTATCAGTGAGCACCAACTCAAAATGCTGCCATCACCTAACCTTTTATTTTTTGGTTTTTCATTTAATGCTAGAATCGGTGGTTGTATTTGTATGTGTCGACATTTTATTGAATGTCATCCAAATCAATCGAATTAGTGCTACCTCCAAACTCATCAATAATATCGTGAGGAATTGGAATATCATTAAGACCACTAAAATCATCATCACTTCGATTGTTCGCCATTTAGAATAAATTATAATGAGCAGAATAGAAGATGTAGTAAAAGTAGAAAATAAAAAATATAGACTAATATTTAGATAATAAAATAATGAGATTTGAGATAAATAATTATAAATTAATATTGGGAGATAATGAGATTTGAGAATTGTCGTTAAATTTGAGCATATAATAGACTGAGAGATTGAAGTATGAAAAAAAACGAATTTTATAGGAAAAAATTATGAATTTGAAAACAAAAACATAAAAAAAAAATCAACAAGCATCAAACATTTACAAAAAAGTGACCGTTGGACCACGAACCACAAGTCGAGCGGCTCGTGGCTCATGGTCAATTCCCACAAGCCCTTTTTACGAGTGACTCGTGGGCATTAACAACCTAACTCGTTGGGCCAACCCACAAGCCGGCTTGTCTTTTTACCAAGTCAAGCAGGCTCGGCCCAAACTCTGGCTCGTCCCGCGACGAGCCTGAGCTCATTATGGGACAAGCCTATATAGATCAAGCCGACGAGCCGCTCAGTCCATTTGCCACCTTTACATAGACCTCTTGTTTTTTGACAACTAAAACTTTTAAATAATATAACGTGGAACGCGAGGCAAAGCAGTTGGGTCCAAATCTTACTCCTACTCACTATGAAATTGAACAAATTTACACTTTCGAAGACAATTCAAAATAGTACATTGATCTTCTTATCTTAATGCAACATGAAAGACGACTACAAATGTAGAAAGAAGATCACAAAGAGGCTTTAATGATGATGATGTCTGTTACATTATACACAAGTGAATCACCACAACATAATTATAGGGAAGAACTGTGTATATATACATTGAATTGAGTCCCTAACAAAATTTCAATACATAACTAGCTATTGACAAAACATAACTTTGGCCATATCCAGTGTGCATGTCAAAAGGTAAGATGATCTTTCAAGACCTGCCTGGCAAGATCAAATGCTCCGCTTTTCTTATAGATTAAGTGTAAATTGTAAGCTGCTTCTCTACGAAGATCACAGTAACCTGGCCTTTCATAATCCATAGGATCCTGATTCTCATTTGGAAGTTTTGGGATGGGATAATCCTTCTCACGCATTGCCAATACCTTCTCATAATATGATGTAGCCAAAGAAACTAGACCAATATGATGATATGCCCGTGCAATGTTATATAATGCTTCCTGCAAATGAATTTGAACTCAGTGTTCACGTTTGGTAAGAAGTACTAGACAGTATAATTACTTTGGAAAGTCTCAAATCGGAAACTAACCTGGCTGTTGTCACAAAGTCGGAAATTGTTACAGAGGAATGCAAGGCCTTGTGCCATACACTGATGCTTGTTTTGGAGTCTGAGCCCAAGGGCTAAATTTATTAAGGCAGTTCCTAAGGAAAAAGAAGATAAGGCATTTAAATTTCCTTCCGTAACATTTCAAGATAATCAATTTCAATGTTCCCTAAATTTAGCAGCTTCCTTTTTGCCATTTTGAGGAAAAGATTCGTACCAACACAAAGATTGATCAAGGGACAGTCTGGCATAAGTTTATAGGCTTCCAAATATTCTCGAGCAGCAGCCTGATGCTGACTCCTCATGGTAAACTGATGTGCAGAAATCATAATTGGTGGAACAGAATCTTTGTGCTTGACTCGCATGTTATGCAAAAACTTGTTGTGCTTTGAATAGCGATTATCCATTCTACACAAGATAAGAAAACTGATCGTAAAACAAACCCATACAAGTACATGCAAACATGGATTAGAAAAACCATATCGAGTATGGACATAATTCCAAAAGATGCAAATGTAGTTCCCTGGCTTAAGAAGATCTAAAAGCATGATATGTAACATATATGGTTGCCATGTAACATGCCATATACTCCCTACGTCTGCATTTCAATGATTTGGCTCAACTTTTGCGGTCAAAAGGTGCATTTCTGGAACATAATTCGTAATTTCTATTACAATTTATGCTTAAACGAAATGGGAATTTCTTCACCAACATTATGATCCCCCCAAAAATAAATAAACACCAAGTTACCCCATCTCCATAAGCAGACCTGGATACCCCCCCCCCCCCCCCCCCCCACCAATACCAAAAATGAAGAACTTCCATCTCAATTACCATCTTGGTGCGACAGCGGAAGTTGAATGGAAAAACAAGAAAAAGCTAAAAGCTTAGGTGGTGTTCTCTTTGCGTTTGAGTTTTGTGTTTTGAGTTTTGAAATCATTTTGTGTTTTGTGTTTTGAGTGTTTGTTTTGAGATTTTTGAAAATGCGTTCTTTTAGGAATTTTTAAAAATTGTTTTTGAAAACAGAAAACTCGAAAACGCGTTTACTTGAAAATTTTTAGAAATTTGGATTTGGAATTAAAAACAATTTAAACTTAAAATTAAAAACATTAATTTATGGAACTAAAAATATTTAAAAACAATTAAAAATATTTAATTATAGAATTAAAAACATTTTAAAACCATTAAAAAGAATTAAAAACAGAAATTTATGGAATTAAAAACATTTAAAACATTTAAAAACAATTAAAAATATTTAATTATGGAATTAAAACATTTAAAAACAATTAAAAACATTTAATTATAGAATTTAAAATATTTAAAAACCATTAAAAAGAATTAAAACCATTTAAAAACCATTAAAAAGACTTAAAAACATTTTAAAACCATTAAAAAGAATTAAAAACATTAATTTATGGAATTAAAAACATTTTAAACATTTTAAAACCATTAAAAATATTTTATTATGGAATTAAAACATTTAAAAACAATTAAAAATATTTAATTATAGAATTTAAAATATTTTAAAACCATTAAAAAGAATTAAAACCATTTAAAAACCATTAAAAAGAATTAAAAACATTAATTTATGGAATTAAAAACATTTTAAACATTTTAAAACCATTAAAAATATTTTATTATGGAATTAAAACATTTAAAAATAATTAAAAACATTTAATTATAGAATTTAAAATATTTAAAAACCATTAAAAAGAATTAAAAACATTTTAAAACCATTAAATAGAATTAAAAACATTTTCAAAATATGGAAAGGGGAAGAGAATCGAACCCAGGACCTCATGCTTACAAAATGGCGCTCCTGACCACTTTGGACAGCAACCGCGTATTGTTGAAAAAAACACAAACAATGATTAAATGATGTTTATTTTGACCAACCAAAATGAAAAAAATAAAAAAAGGGCGGAAGCAAGATTCGAACCCAGGACCTCCACGGCCAAAACGCGCGTTTTGGCCGTTTTGGAAAACACCCGGATTTTGTTAAGAAAATGCAAAACGACCTTTTTATCATTTTGTGTTTCCTTTGTAAATTTTGAAGTGTTTTCAAACATGCATTTTTGAAAACGGCAAAAAGAACACGTTTTGATTATTTTCAAACACACAAAATAGAAAATGGGTTGAAAACACCAGAGAGAACAGGGCCTTAAGACTTGAATATAATGAATATGAATGGTCCAAACAAGTCTAGCCCTCTTCTTATATAGGCATTGGAAAAAGATCTAATCCCCTTATTGTAGTAGACTAAGTAAAAGAAATAAATCTCTTAAAAGAATAAGAAAACTAAGAACCTACTCCTAATAGAAGTAGAAACCCTATCAACTAAATAATAAACTAATAAAATCTTGCAAATACTAGGAATCCTAATTACCAATAATAATTATATCCTAAAACTAGCGGTAATAATTGATATCTAGTAGAATGTCCTACATCAATCTCCCCCACTTCAAAAAACTCATCCTCGAGTTTGGTTGAAGATGAGAAAACTAATCAATAAGGAGGAAAATACTAAAAAAATTCTCCGTTAACAAATATTAAAGAAATGTCCATCTCTTTATGTACTCGATAAACATCGTTATCCTCCGTAGTTGCATTGTTTGAAGTCAACTTTGATCCTACCTTGCTCATTTTATTTTCCTTACGGACACTTTCTTCATGATATTTCTTTAGAAATAATGCATGTTTCAATTTCTCATCCTTGAGTCCACTCTAGGTAGAGGCCATTAATGTAATTTTCAATTCTTCATGCTTCTCGTCTTGTGCTATCATGTCCAATGATGCCTTCTTCAATACAAAAGAATTGGTACGAGGACTCATCCATTCCATCACTATTTCCCTCGTGCTTGTGCAATTCTTTGGCATTGGGATCCTAAAGAGGGACAACGAAACTTTTATTCTCAATTTGATAAACCTCACCTTTGACTCCTTCGTTGATTGGGCTCAAACTCAGGCATGAGATCCACAATTGCAACTTTACCAAAATGTTCTCCAACCTCAAGCTCATACTTATTGTCAACTTATATGTCATTGGAATGTATAAGTTTCTAGTTTTCAACTTGTACGTACTTTTCTCTCTCTATTGCGGTATCATGATCGATAACATCTTACTCTTCTTTAATATCCCTTTCAAGCTCTTTTTCATGCCCACGGTTTGCCTCAGAAATCTCTTCCACTTTGTTTACGCTGATATTCTCAAATAGCTTCTTAAGTGGCACCAAAGTAATCTTCTTATAAAACCACCAAAACATATAAATATTATCTCCGCGCAAGTGGCATCTACGTCATAGTACCATGGTCGCCCGAAGTACATGACAAGTATCCATATCTACCATGTTATACACGATCTCATATTTGTAGTACTTTCCAATAGAAAGTGGAATTTTGCATACCTCCATAATCTGAATTTCTCGCTCCCTTTTAACTAGTGGAACTTGATAACAGGAAGGGTATTTTTGAGTCTTCAAATTTACAACTTTCATTAATGCTTTGGGTATCATGTTCTCACTACTCCCATGGTCTATAATCACGTTACATACTTTGTTGTCGATGGTGCATCATACTAAAATCTTGTCACACTTCAAATTGGGCTCCTTTATATCTCCCTTGCAGACCTTCGCAAAATCCTTGATAACCTGTTCTTGCTCCATGTGACATTGGTGGTCACCAATGTCGTGTTTTTGAAGAGGAGTGTCGTTCTGTCAAATTGAGTTGCACTGGAACATACTATTGTGCCAAAGAAGATTGTTGCCCATAGGTAGAACATCGTATTGAGGAAAGTAATCACTGAAATGTGCCATTGATCACTGAAATTATACGGCCACCTCCAGTCTAGATCTACAATTCATTCCTTCTGATGAACTTGCAAGTCTCGAAATCTGATGATGAAGGGTTTAAATGTCCATCTCTCTTCATTAATCTTTTTTTTTTTCATGGGAGCACCCTCGTTAACTTCGGCGTTACTAATGACTAAATTGGCTTTGTTAATTGATAAAAAAAAGAAATGAATATTTACACCAAGTGAAAGTAACCCTGAAGATAAATTAAAGGAATCACGACCTAGATGGTTAGAGTACGTCTAGCAAAGACATGTCTAGCGCAGACCTAAAGAATTTTTCATGCGCAAGAGCAATGTGATCCCACTATAACATGTAGAAGAGACAAGGTATACCAAAACTAACAGTCTAGTGTGGTTGCCAAAAAAAAAAAAAACAATTTCATTGAACATTTCAGTACATGTATTGTTGGATTGAACAGAGTGATGAAAGGGAATTGTGTAGCCTACTCCAAGTTTATTGGAAATTAGGATCCAGCTTCTGTTTTCATACAGTGAATTAAAGATGGAAGTTAATGCATATCTTAAACAGGGTAAAATATATTCTAATGGACAATGTCTGAGTGGCGCCAGGTTATTGTGAGAATACATAAAAGTAAGACACAAAGAAGTATTCTCTTAATTTTCCACGTCAATAAAGCAAAAATAAATAACGTTGATAAATACACAAAGGGGATCACTAACCTTGACATTACTTTGTAGTAGCAATTCCAGGCAGAGAAGCTGTAAGGATGCCGACTCGCAATGTAACGCGCACAATCCCACCCATGTGCAGGATCCGAAATGTTATATGCTATTTCTACACAATATAAACATAATCAAATGCTTTAGAACTCTTTGCAGTTATCTTGAATCCTTTTTCCATTGCAATAAAGGAAAGAAGAAGAAAATGAAAGAACCTCAAATATTTAGAATTTCAAAACTTACGAGCTCCAAGAGTTTGAAGCTCCTCCTTCCTTTCAGGAGACAAGGTGTTGCATGCCAGTTTCAGACTCAAATTGATGATCTGTAATGCATCCCAATACCTTTGCAAGGATGACAATGACTTGCATAACTATGGATACCACAAAAATATTTCTTCAGTTGGAGATAATTTAAGAACTAAACAAAAAAATCAACAAAGACAACAGAAAATAGAATATTATATCAAAATATAAGTCTGAGCATGCAGAGATTTTAGATTTTTTGTTGGATGAGATTTTTGTTTAAAAAGAAAATCTCTACACCCGCCAGCTCCCAGATTCATGATTGCTCCATTATATATATGTTCTATTAATATAGACTTGCACTAAAGTTCTACCCAAAGCCAGAGAAACTTAAGAGATATATCCAAGTTGGTGTCCCTTAATGTATGTTACCAGTTAAGGATATAGTATTAAGTGATGAAATTAAGACAGGATAAATCATAAATTAGAACTTTAGGGGAACACTTAGTAATCTAAAGGTTTTAGGTTAAGTAGAGTAGCGACTGGACCCATGTAATGCCCTTTTCATCACTGCACATGTAAAGATAATAGTGGAATCACAATAGAGGATCATGCTGTCGATTGCTCTACATAATTAGGTTCAATTTTCAGTAAGGATTACGAAGATGTTGCAGGGATTCTATACTCAGAAAACACTTGCCAAGTAAAAACTACAAGATCCATGTATAAATTATTAGACCAACTATATGCTTTGGAGTTTGGACAATTGAGTTGGATTGCTAAACAACAAAATGTCTATAACATAAACATGGTAGGAATGAGAATAAGATGGACAGGCGTTCCCCCTTAAATTGATCAATAAGAAATGGACATGTGTTGCAAAAGATTTGACTTAACTGGAACTTTTAAGTATATGTAGCCTTGGATCGAACTAAATGGCAAAAAAAAGTTCCTGTAAACAACCCTATGTTTATTAAGGATAATTCTTCATCAGATTCGATCTATTCATCAACATGTAAAAATATGCTAAAAGCTAGGTAACAACCTTATAGCAGAATCTCTCCAAGATACAAGAAAATGAAATGGAAAGAAGCTTACAAGGAGAAAAAAGTTCAAAATCAACATTCAAGACACAAATGCATGGAAAGAGAGAGGGAGAGGGAATCACAAGCGAGAGACTTACATCTATGATGAGATGATGATGCTCTTCATTTTTTAGAAGAACTGGCAATGGAGGCTCCCGCAAATCTTGCTGCACAAGTCATTAGACGATTCTGTCAAATATTGTTAATCCAAAAGTGAATAGTTTTGATTCAATTCAAATCAAACTTTGACTTCTTACGGGACATTCATCGTCTGAATCATCACTCTTCCAATCGATCCCTGCAGCAAATGCTGCAGCTCTTTGTGCTTCTTTTATTGTAGCCTTCTTCTGAAGCAACTTCTTTGCTCTGGCAGCTTTTAACCTGTTACATTGTAACAAGGAAATGATAATCATCCCACAAGTATATACATGGAAGATGAAGAAGAAGAAGAACTGAAGAAGAATATCGAAACTGGCATCTTACTATCGAGTGCAAGATAAAACACGTTGAATGTGTAAAATAATTCTGATGGCACCACTTTTTCAATAGATGAAACTAATGATACGCTAAGAATTGACAGTTACATATCCCAACATCGCAACTACATTACATTTGGTACAATTACAATTTTCAAAAGCTGGAACAGAATATGCTACAAAGCTGATTTCGTGTCGCTAAATGAATTGACACTTGTTCACCAAAGGAAAGAGGGAGAGCAACTTAACGAACGAACCATCCCCCTACTATCCCAATTGAATTACCAACTCTAAGTTCCCTAATAAAATCTTCCCTCCGTAGTTTTTACTCCTAGTAAGCATGATGGATGGTCACAAAATTGAAAATTATAACAGTTATATAGAGGTGAAGCATGTTTCTCTGAACTCCACGTCAAGTTCAACAGTGGTAATTTCTCAACTCTCTAGTACAAATGTTAATAAAGGATATGTAGCTAAAATAACTTGTCTATAACTTGCCTAAACCCAAAAAATTACGGACACCAAAGGCCAATACTCTTTGAACACTATCCCGTCTATATAAGCAAATGAACACCATAAATTATGTGAATGAAAAGATTGCCAAACACAAGTTGACCGCAACAAAGAATTGTCAAATATTCATGTGCAAAAACAAATTGACAAATTGGAGGCATTACAGTGCACCACTAAATACTATATCAGAATAATAATCACGAATTTAAGGAAGAGACTTATTTTCTCATAGATCTATTGTTCTCTTGGAGTTAGTTCCCACAAGATTAAAAATCCTTCTTCCATTCCACTACCAAATTCTCATCGGTACCTTCTTCATAGACTGAAAGATTGTCTTCTTCACGTTCCACAACTTAAAAACCAAATGTTTATGTTTAGATGGTATAGAATGCAAGCGACTTTGTCCACCTATTTTAATGTTATCACATAGAAGCACTGGACCATCATTTCAATTAATGCTGCAAGAAATTAGAAAGTAATGTTATCCAAGTTCCTCTGGTATCTCAGTTTGGAATATCATAGTTTCATGTATGTTCCATCACACTACTCCCAAATCAGTTAGATCACAGTGCTGTGACACAGTGTCTGACCCACCGTGCTACATGCCAGAGGCTCCTTAACAGTTCACATTGACTTTTACCTACCATATGCAAACGAGTTGTACAAATATGGAAACAAATAAATTTCTGATTTGTGGCATTTCTTTGTTCTTCACACAAGGGATATTTTTGTCACTTTTTTCTTGACTTTCTTCATTTGCTACAAATGGAAGTGCAAAAGTGTCATGGATGGGTTTGGGTGGTTCTAAGCGTCTTCTCAATCTGATCCAGAATATCAAATTTTGTAAAAGTCCAATCCATGTCCGATGAAGTGTAATCCTAATTCACTAGGCTTGGTTAACATTATTTGTGGTCCGGATCTGGTGCAGTTTGCACTTCTACTGTCTCTTAATAAGGAATGCATGTTATGCTTGTAAAACTTAAACTACAATATGCAATGATAGTAAGTCAGAAATGTAATTAACTTCAACTTGAATCATTTCCCTATTCGACATGGCTGATTATATAATACACACATAAGAAATCCAATTGATGACAAAGGTTTGACATCTACAAGACAGAAAATCAAAAGGAGATTATGAAGAGAACAATCACAAATAAACATCTAAGACGAGAATTGAGAGTAGCCAGGATTTTTAATTTTTATATGAATAAAACAAGATTTGTATTCTATTTTTATATATATACATATTTCATGTTCTTTACCTCAAGCTAAAACCTTTATTTCCTAGTGAAAAATCTTAATATCCTAATCAACATGATCATAAGCCGTTTCATTATCAAACTTAAAAATTAATCCGTCCTTTTCAACTTTCACTACACCTTTACTGAACGCTACATCTAGAATTTGCCTCCCTCTCGCAAATGCACACTCAAGGTAAGGAACTGTGTGCTTCAAAACTTCTCTCTGCCTTATTGTAAGACAAACAACTCTTTAAAAAAAATACACCCTGAGTTTGCAACAACCTCCACCTAATTCAACTTCATTTTCCGACCCCAAGAAATTAGAACCTGAAGCACGATCTCTTTAAACCTATTAAAAGTGAACTCCCTTCCAACTAAAAATCAAAGCAAAAGCTGTTGACTGTGTTTAGATCTGAATGGGCTGTAAGGTTTTTAGTAAATCTTGAACAGCCTTGGCTGGGGAATGCATGGAGTGGGGGAGCCTGATACTTTTTCGAGTAAAATTTGTTTAATTGCAATACCAGAGAAATATGTGAGAGGCTAGCATGCAAATACATAGAAGACTTCTGTCCCTACAGTAAATTTATGAAGCAATGACATTTGTGTGGGCAGCTTCTTCAAGCAAACTCAAGGTTTATAAGCATTAGGTGCCAAAAATTTTGAATTTATATACCGGACATTGTGAATCTGTTAACTGCATAAGTTTAGTGAGGTAATATGCCCAGACCATCAGCAAGTTCAAATTTTAGACATCTAGACCTGAAAGCACACAGAAAAACAACAGATGATACTCACAGATCTGCAGCCGAAGCAAGAGGCCTAAATCCCTGAAACACATTATCAGTTTGATGGTCATCTAGAACTTTCGCCCTTCCATGAAGAACACTAGTTGACAGCCGTTTCCGGGCTTTAACCTAAATCCATACATAGAAGAAGTAAAGTGAAATGATGAATTAAAATAGCATAGGTAAATATGTAAAAGAAGAATTTAACAAGGATAAGTTAATTTTTTTTCTCAAACACATTGTTTTGGCTTGAAACTTTTTGGCACTTCGAATTTTTTTGTCAAACAAGTTCGAGTTTTTTTCTACAAGTTATTTTTGGATTTTCAGTACAAAAACATACTTTTCTTGAAAGGTGCAGATAATGGAAAATAAATAAGTCTTTGTAGCCAAATAAAAGTTCATTAGGAATAAGGCAATGCTTGTTTTTGTTGTTGTTAAACACATCTCATGACCTTGTTTCTTTGGTAGTGATGTTAATTTCTTCTTTAATTTTGTTTATTTTTCCGCAATTATCTTTCCTCTATATTAATAATTTCCTTTTCCATTAAAGGGAAGAACTATTTTCTCGAAAAGAATTTTTATTAATAGCCATCTCATATCAGACAAAACAATAGTGTAGCTCTGTCGCAAGAACACATACAAGAGGGGGGGGGGGTGTTGGGAATTGTAATTTATTACCTTTTGTTGGAATGTTTCAAGAAACAATGTCTCACGAATTACAGGATAAATCACATCTACAAAAGCCTCAAATGACCCTTTAGCTTTATAAATTTGAGAAAGCTTTAACTTTATCTTCTCATTAAGCCACCATGGTCTAGATATACGCGAAGTAGGGTCAAGTGCTGAATCTGAGAATACAATATGGAACTTATTAAGAAAAGTGGCCAAGTTCTGACATTCAGCAAAAATTCGACAAGACAAGAATACCTGATTCCATTGGAGGAGACAGCACAGAAATTGCTTCATCGTCTCTACCTTCTTCAAGGAGAAGAGATGATAGAGTTAACCGAGCATCAACACTGTCATCAAGTTGATGAATAGCTGACGAACAATAAGAATGGATACAAACTTTAGTAGCTTATTGTAGAATGAGGGATAATCAATACAAAAGAAACTATATCGAAACTTAACAAGTACAAATATCAAATGAGTATTTGTTTACATACCTTTGTAGAAATATTCAATTGCTTGTACTCTTTTCCTCAGAGAAACATAACACTTGGCAATTTTCAAATGTAGATATCCCTAAAGATATGCCAAATATATGAATGGTCAATTCTGAGTAATTTTCTAGGATAACTCTTCTGAAGGCAGATGCTAAGGTTAGTCCAATCAGAAAGCTGAAAGAAATAAGTAGCATATCTCGACTGCAAAGTATGCAACAGACTGAACAAAAAGAAGCAGAAGATTATGCAAAACTGCATGTCTGCCAATGCACCAAGTCAACATATAGAAAGCATGATGTGACGTCAAGCAAATGTCACAAGACATTAGAGAGAGTGCTACTGATGAAGAACGAAATACTTCACAAATTAAGTAGTTTGTAAGCCAAATAGGTTTGATACAGTTGAGCTTGCAATATGGACTATACGCCTGCACCAATCTACATCTAGCTGACATAAACATTTAATTCAGGCATCTCCACAAGTAAGAAACATACTGTATAAAAGATAAGGTATTATCAAATTCTGAGGTGCGCAGTGCATTCCTTTGTTGAGAAAAATAGGAAGAATAATATATATACAAAATCATTTTCCTTACGTTATGCTCATTTCCATCTCCGCCTAACAACATATAGTACTTGAGTGCAGATTCATACTGCTCAACAGTCATAAGTGAGTCTGCAACCTCAATTATTAAGTGAGGATGAGTAGGTGCATTCTCCTGTTTCAAAACACTGAAGATAGCCTGACATAATATAGAAAAATATCAGTAAAGTGCAAAGCAAGTCTCAACCAAAAGCCACAAAGAATATCAATTAACATAATATCAAATGATAAAAATGCAAAAAAAGGTTGAGAGAAACGAGAAAAAATGTGATCAATAATTTAAAAATGACAATACATGCATATGACATATGAATAAAGTATGAGATCCAATGTCATCCAATAGGGAAAAGAATAAATAACTAATACACTCCTCGTACTGCCCCAAGTCCATTTCCACTAGAAAACAATTGAACATGAACCATCCGAGCTGAAATAAACAGATTATTGAACGAGCCCACTCAGAAAGTAAAAGACGATTTACACAATAACTGAAAGTAAAAGACTAGTCGCATATGCACAAAATGACAATCTCAGAGACAACACACTTTGCTACTGTGATGCCGAGGCATACTGCTTGTGAACTGTGGCCCTTAAGAAAATAGAGAAGAGCAAAATAAGGACTATGCGTTGTGTTTCAAGTTTACACGAAATAATAGTTATTTTTCATTTATTGACAAACACAGTAATTAGAACTAGATTAAAACATACAGAATTTAGCAGCATGATCCTAGATCTGTCATTTGAGATAAAGAATAATATCCCTATATAAGAATCAATGAGTAGCTCATTCACAAACTCAATAATTGAAAAAATGTTAATGCTGCATCATCCAGAGGGATAAGGTCCAAAAAATTGGTTTTGGCGTCATGCCATCTTAACTGCTAACTAAGAGATCCAAAGATTTTCACATAAGTATCGACTTTAACACAATACCTTAAAATATAAGATTCATAAAAATTTCAAGTCAGAGATGAATCAGAACAACATGCCTAATTTTCATTGAGACTTTATTGCAAGGCTGCTAGCAAACGAACTTCAAATCAAAAGTTAGTGACAACCAGACCAATAGCAGGAAAAATATCTCTTTTTAGTGCAAAAACAAATGTTAGATATTAATACTGTTACTTTCACAAATCTTTAGCCCGACCACCTGGTCGAAGATGATAAAGCGTGATTTGTGTGAAGGGAATCTAGCTTTATAGAGATACGAAAGAAACATTACAATAACACCCACCAATAAGGCATGAATCAAGAGAAGTACACGCATATCCTTTCCTCTCATATCTGTCCAACCTATATATCTGTTTTCCAGCAATTTAGTGTATTTCTTCATCAGTTTTCCTGTTTACTAACATATTCATTTGGAAAAATAAAACTCCATCAGAAGCACAACAACCAGAACGAAACAATCTATACATGTGCCAGAAAACAGCCGTGCAGAAGAATCAGAAGATCTACATATATTTCCCAAACTATATCTACACATAAATTCATGACATCAAAAAGAGGCATAGAGACACATTTCCACCCCTGCAAACTGCTCAACAAGTTCTACTTTTATTGCAATTATCACAAATCTTTACATAAACTTATCTCTTTTTAGTGTTTGATGAAGGATGATCTAAACAGGATCCCTAAAAAAAAATAACTTGAATTCTTAAAAGCAACTGACAATTATCAGATGCTGATCAAACAAACCTCTGCTTTCTCCGCCTGTCTGAGATGAGCATGACATATTCCAGCTTTAATAAGTAAATGCAGTGGAATGTCTTTTCCAGCACAGTAGACCTGCTGTGCATGCTCAATATGTTCAAGAGCTTTGTCATGTGCTTTGCCTTCCATGTGTACTGAAGCTAAGAGATCGACCACACATAAATCAGCATCATTGACATGATTTGTGAGATAATTCTCAAGAATACAGATAGCTCGCTCACGTTGGCCGCATTTTTGATACAGCTGAAAATAAAAATGAGAAACTAAGTCCCCTGGAAAAGTGTGAAAATTCTCTCTTATACAGCACATGAGAAATAAATTTACCCCACCACCCACCCACTCCACAAAAATCAAATAAATAAAGTACGGAAGAGGAATATGAGCTGAAAAGAAAGAAACAATTAATGGAGACGAACATCTTGTGAGATGAAGCAATTGAGGATAGTGCATACAAATACACACAGATCAGCTATCCAATTTATACAGGTGTCAAAAAGGACCAGGCAGCCCTGGCCCGGGGCGACCCGCCCTTGTTTGGCTCGGCTCTGGCCCAGCCCATCTAGAGAAGAGGGCTGCTCTGTGCCTGGAGGTCCATGCTCGCAGCCCACGTGGGGGCTTTTTTAATTTCTTTGTTTCCTTCAGGAAATTGACCAGAGAAAAAAAGAACAAAAAATGAAAGGAAAAAACAAAACTGTTGAACTCGGTGGACCGCTGACACAGTATGGGCAAAGGGCCTCGCATTTTGTAATGGATGAGCCGTCCAGCCTGCCAAAAAACGCAGACAGCGTCGGGCCCGTGTGGGGGAGGCCGACTCGTTTTACACCTCTAGGTTCAACTGCATATGGGAAAAATGAGACCTGAGCATAATTTGAGCCTTCATGATTGATACCACACTTGAGTTGCAAGAACATGGAAATGAGACGGCAATGTCTCTTGGGCAGTACAAGTAATGTGAAGATGTGGTTACTTCCAAACCTATGTTAGCTGTGCTTGTGAAATGTAATTGAATCCAAGGGTGATAAGAATCAGGTGTGCAGTATTCTGAGTTGAAGAATGATAGATGGATTGTAATAAAAAAATAATGCAGGAACAAAGTTGTTAGAAAAGTGTACTGTCAGAGAAAGAAGAGATTGGATTAACACACACACACACACTCTCTCTCTCTCTCTCTTTCTCTCTCTGTGTGTGCACACACCTGAAACTTTCGTGTTAATATGGCTTTCTTGTCTTCTTACAACTCAAAAAAGTATATAATATTTAATAATACAGTTCAAGAAAAAAAAATTAATGAACTTGAATTAATTGTGAAGTTGTGAAATCAAATTCAAGACTAGGAAGCAGGAACCCATGACATCTTTTCAGATTTTACTCATTGCTCAAAATATGCAGGGCCAACAAGTAGTAATCCCATTACTGTCTTCCTAGAGGCATCTGCACTAGAAACAATCTCTAATATTATAGATATGGAATGAGCGAAATCTTCAAAAGCAACGGCAATCGTTAGAAAGGAACATCACGACCATGCTAAGAAACCCAGACATAAGTCGGATATATGAAAAAAATTCCTAGTCATCTAACAAAAGTGTAATGGTGGAGATGGTAGGTGTAGAATATGGTAAGTCCTTGTGCTAGCCCATGCTATGCTCATCGTTCAGCCTCAACGGACACTTCTTCACTCCTTCAACAAGAGACTCAAATAAGTTTTACTTTTTCCAAAAATTGTACCAGTACTATAAATGGATGCAACAACAAACACAATACTATAAACTTGATAAAAACACAACAGCACAAACACTGATCAACTACATAATAATAAAGAGTGTTTAAGGGAATGTATATGAATTATACAGTCAAATCAAATATGCACTCAAAGAATGGTGAAAATATAACTTCTTTTGGGGGACGGGGATGGAGGGATCAGGAAGGGAGGGAAATGGACCTGTGTGGCTGTCTTAAGCTCTTCGATCTTATCAGGACACAGGCGTGAGATTTGCTCATATGACTCAGCAGCTTTGTGGTATTCTCCGAGCTCAACATAGATTGACGCACGGTGAATCTGAAGATTAAGATCTTCTGGATCTGCTGTTATTGCTTTAGTAAGACAATATTTGGCCTGCCGTTTATTATCTTGCTCTCTGCATGTGGTAATATACACTATTCAGTAGTGAATTCAGTCTATCGATCTGAAAATCTAAAGAGAGCAGGAGGGAAAATATACAATTACAACATAAACAGCATAAGCAATCATACTGAATCAAGTCAAAATACAAGAGCATTCGAGGCAAAATTATTTGCAATGATTAGAGAAGCTTCACACGCTCATGTACTATTTGCGAAGCATCATTTGGTCACATATAACCCTATTGCACATCGGATGCATTGAACAAGTGCAAGTATGAGTGACCAAAATATAAGAATGAGATGACATTTTGGAAAACAAGAAAACAAGGTGTAACATTTGGCACGAGCAAGGGGAGAAACGATGATATAGTGATAGATAACTTGTCCAGCACCTTACCCAACATGGCGTAAATGCTGCATTAAAACGATGCACTTTAATGATGGGCTCCATTCTACAACTGGATGTAAATGCCCTATCACCTTCTGGTGTCCCCCTGTGTTTCCCAAACTTGTCTCCAACATCTTAGCATGAAAGTTGTGGCAGCAAATTTTGCACTACTCTCCTAGCAATTGGGTTGGCTGTGTTGGTATTCAATCCAATTGAGGCTTTCAGGTATTTCATGCTCTTCCTTCATTTCTCAGACCCATCCTGAGTTCATTGTTCTCAGTGCCTTCTTCGCATTGGGTTTAATAACCTTTCTCCAGAGTCCATGGCGTAAATAAATTGTTTTAGCCTTTGTGGTTTACCTAAATCACATGGTACTAAATAAAAACTAAACCTTTATGGTTTAACCATGGAAATGGCCTCTGTTGCATGAATACTTAGTCCAGGTTCAAGTACCCCTACAAAGCTCAACACTTGGCATTGCATGGCTTTTATTTTAAACAATGTTATCGAATATCGACAAACCCAACACTTGAACCTAAGGGCCCGCTTGGGAGTTCTTTTTCCACCGGTTTTGACCGTTTTTGTTTTTGGTTTGTACCGTTCATGAAAGGTTGGGAAAAACGGTGCTTGTTAGTTTTTTGAGACATTGGTTTTGAGTGGTTTAAAAACCACCCAAAATCAGTGTAGTATAATTTGAAGTGTATTTCTCAATCCCTAAATTGGTTTTTTTTTTTTTTTTTGCCGTTTTTCAAATTATCTTCTATAAAACAATTATTTTCAAATCTACCCTAAACCTAAAATACACACTCCATTCTTCCTCCTCTCCAAACCACATTTTGCCTCTTCTTTCCAAACAATAATTTTTTTTATGTGCTATTGAATTATTTTTGAAATTTTTTGCAATCGAATATATATTTTCATTTCCAAATATTGATGACTCAAATTTGAACTTTTTAGTAAACTTTAGTGCAAGTAATTAATTAGCAAAATAAGAAAAATTAATCCAGAGCTTAGTCTATACACAATAGATTTCATATTTCATATTGTTTACACATACCTATATTTTTTAATATATAGTTATATATGTAATTTTATTCTTTTAAAAGATTTTCACAACCGCTAGACAATAAACTCCCAAACATAGATTTGACTGTTTTAAAAGCCGCTACTAAAACCACGCAAAACCAGAACCCTCAAAAAGGCCCAAAACCGGTACTTTTAAAAACTCTCATAATTGGTACTCCCAAGCAGGCCCTAAAGCTAAGCCCAACACCCGTTTCCAAGTCCCTATAACATATGAAATGGCACTTAATAGAGCAAAGCAGAAAAAGAGGATTATGTAGACAGCCATATACAAGTATGAACTAAGGCTTTATTAAGTTGAATTGAGACCAATCAAACCAACAACATTGAAACATAATAAAGAATAAAATGTACGTAAAGAATTTGAGAGATGTTAATTGCTTACAAAGGATCCTAAAAAAGGAATAGAAATTAGCCAATAAACGTAGCAAAAAGAAGAGAGGTAAACCGCCTGAGAAAATCGTACATTGACCAGGAAACAAGGGGTTTCCAGAGAGATGCATCCTTTGGAGTCAGATGTGCTGCAATCATGTAGAAATTCAAGGCTCTCTTCTTATCACCCATTTCATTATAAATAAGACCGAGCGTATGGTATGGATCAGATAGATTCGGCGCAAGACGAATTACTTCATTCAAAACACTGATAGCCTACAAACTCAAAACATAAACAGTCAGACACAATATAAAATGAGCATGAGTCAGAATAGCCAATCATTCTGACAACAGAATCTAACAAGTAGAGATATCACATTTAGATTGTGCAAGTAAAATGTTTCCACAATTGCAAAGTGAGAGACAAAATGTGACACGGAAAAGGATAAGATGCAATATTAGTAACATACATAAAGCCCATATACAGCCAGACATGCAATGTTCCAATATAAGTATGCTAAGTCAAACAAGTAATCAATTACCAAAGCCCTCTTTTATAAAACAGATAATCAGGACAAGCTGTAAACCAACCGAGAAACCTTTGCTTCTGCATTTAGAACCCTATAGACTGAAATCCAACAGAAATTTCCACCTTACACGTCGCAGGGCTCTTACAACTATAAAGAAATTTAGAAGTTCCAAATGTTACAAAAATGGAGAGTAATTTTCAAGAACAATCATTGCTATTGCTCCAGTCTCAATTTGATGAATAGCATTTTGAGGAAAATAACCAATAAAAGAGAAGGCATTCAAATTGTAAGAAGATGGTGGATTGGAAGACAGGAAACAATTTTTAGCAAAAACCGACATAGATGCTGAATTGAGATATGATGGACACAATAGCATACCTCTTCATAGCGTCCGTGCGCGTAATGAAGAGTAGCATCACCAAGTTTTCGTGTCAATTCTGAGTTAACTTTTCTCTTTGATCCCTTCCTCCTTCCTTTTTTCTTGGTCTGCACGTGATACAATAAAAGTAACGTGCAATTCAAATATTATAGACAGCAAACTATACGTTTGTTAGAAAATAGTAAGAGGAAGCACAGAAAGATACTGCCCAAAAGATATATGAACGGCAACAAATAACAAGACATCACAGACAATTACTATGAAAGTGAACTCTCTGGAATAAGGTCAAAAGAATCAGCAAATGGAAACAACTGATTTGGAGCAACTGAAGGAAGCAAAATGCCAAAGAGAAAGAAGATGGTTCTCAAACAGAAAAGCACTACATAACTTCAAACAAAAGCTTAAATGCATAAGGCCAAATTATTCAGAGTTGAACAGAATAAAAGACTAGTTGCATATCGTGTCAACAATTCAATTCCCTGAGCATCAAGGGAAAAATTTAAGAGATGGCCATATTTTATTTTGGCAATTACTAAAGAGCACCATCTTGAAAAATTCCTCAAGAAACTAATTATAGGAGAAACTACAAGCATTGCTGAAAGTTTTCTGTGAGGAGGAATCCCGATTCTATAAAATTTAGGCTTCCAAAGGAGGCCATTCACACTCAAAAACCCTACAGAGGAAATTCCGATATTCATACCTTCTTTGACTTTCTCCTCGTACCATAATTCATGGCCTCCATTATTTCCTCAAAGCTCGCTCCATGAATCTCCTCTTGCCTCAACCTCTTAGCCGATGTTTCACTGTTTTCCCCATCCAAAAGAATTGAAAAAGGGATATATGTTAGGAGAAGAAACTAGGAGAACATGAATAGCAGACAAATTAAATCCACAATGATAATAGAGTCCCTAGATATTCAAGACGAATCAACATTTTATATACAAGAGCCCAAACCAATGGTGGGTGTTAAGAAGTACGTAGATGGATAGAACTGCAGCATGGAATGACTAAAGATAATCGGCTTGACAAGGATTTGATAATTACTTGCCGACCATTGCCTCCGAACATCTTTTGCATGTACTTAGTAATATTTATGTAAACAGACAGCTAAATATGAACATGTTACCATGATGGTAATGAAACAGATGGGAGAGTGTAATGAAAAGGAAGGACCCACAAAATCACAAACTTATAAAACATTCCCTTTCTGTCGTCCTTATATTCAATTATATAGACAGAAATTTTTTAATTCTATTCTGCTATTCATGATTCAGTTCCCCTCCATTAACCTCAGAAAGAATTCGGTGTGAAACTTAGGGACTGCTTGGGAGTTTTGGAGTACCGGTTATGAAGGTTTTTTAAAGTACCGATTTTGGGCGTTTATGAGTGGAGCGGCTTTGGGTAGTTTTTAGTAGTGGTTTTTTAAATAATCTAACTCATGCTTGGAAGTTTATTATCTACCGGTTCTAAAAAAAATTTAAGAGAATCAAATTACATATGCCCATATATAAAATTAAATTAAATTTAGAAATTTTATATATCCACCTATGATTAAAAATATAAAATTAAATTATGTTCTTGCATGTATTTTTAGAAATTTTGAAAAACGGCCAAAAACCACCTATTTGAGAGATTGGGAAATACGTTTCAAATTACACTACACCCATGCTCCAAAAATCTACATCGGTGCTCCAAAAAACTAACAAGTAACAATTTTCTCAATATTTCATAAACGGTACCACGGAAAACAGGTCTAAACCAGTGAAAAAAAACTCCCAAGCAGGCCCTTAAGAAAACAAAGAAAAACGTAAAGCTGATCGAGATCTATTAACACAAGAAAGCCAAAAACGTAAAGTTGATCAAAGTCAATTGAAATAAGTAACACAAGGAATATCACTGTTATTTTCAAAAATTGATAATACCAGGAGTAGTGATGAGGTGAGGCAGGAGTATTGCGCTTCTTAGCAGCCAAAGCCTCGTAGTGGTGTTGTATGCGTTCAAAACGTTGATAAGGCTGGAGCCCAGAGGCGTCATCTTCTTCTGCGAATGCTAGAGGGTCCATCACTCCCCGGAATCTGAATTCATACTCTTCTTCCACTTCCTCTTCGGACGCACCATTATTTTCATCATCATCATTATCATTATCATCTTCTTGCTCTTCTTCCTCCAATCCCAATTCGAAGGGGTGTTCATCAGCACAATAATCTGTCGTTTCAATTGCTCCCCGATAGTCCTCCATGATTCCTAAATTCACCGGAAGACGGCGACGCTGGTTAAACTCTGCAAGTGGCAACAAGTTTCAAATTGGAATTTCAAGTTTCTGTACCTGCCACGGTGTTTCAGAATAATACCTTAAAAGGCCACCTCAATCTATGAGCTTATTGACCCAAACATTTTAACTTGGGCTTATTGACCCAAACAGTTTAGGGAAAATTAGCTACAGTACCTTCTTTTTGAAAAAAAGTTAAAAAATACCTACTTTTTTAATTTTTTTATTTTTACCTACATTTAATTATACATTCTTAAAATCTGCCCTTTTTACATTGTACATATATTTAATAAACCTAATATCCTAATCCTAACTAAACAAATCCTAACCCCAACGCATCCCACCATCAATCCAACTCATCACCCATCATCTCCGTCGTCGGCGACCACCTTTATCACCGCCACCATGGATCAAACCATCTCCATCAAAACCACTGTCAGATCCACACAATAAAATTCGAATTCTGCCTCTTTTACCACTGTTAACCTAATTTTTTCGCCATCAAATTCATTTTTTCATTACTGCTTTGCTTTCCTTACTTCCATGTGCCGGCAATCGATTCTGGCTCACTGCATAACCGGCTCCTACCGACATCGAACATCTGGATCTTGATTCAGGTAGGATCTGGATCTTGATTTGAATCTGGATCTATGGTTATGGTGGTGGTTTAACTGCTGCAAGGAGTTCTATGTGGCAATAATTTTTAAAATTGTTTGAAATTCTTGTTATGGTTGTAGATCTGGACTGGAAATGCATGAATTACGAGTTCACTTTTTGCATCTTTAGAAAGTGCCTTGTGTCTGGTAATGAAATCTACAAAGATTATTTATTTGTAAAGCCTTCAGATAACCGAGGCAATTACTCATACACACACAATTTCCAGAACTGCTCTCCATTTTCACCGTGAAATGACCGTGCTGCACTCCCATCACACGAATTGCACTTTAGTTTTATGAGGGTAGTTTGGTAATCTAGACTTTCACATGGTCAACAGTGGCATAAAGATTGTCAGGGATGGAGTCCAAAAGCTGAATTGAGATGTAAATTTTACAATATAAAATGGGACAAACAGTGATGATCAAAAAGTAATTTTTTTTCCAAAATTGATTTAGACACACCTTTAGTGAAAATATTTATTTTATAAAATGAGATAAATTGTAAAATATTGATTTTAATAAAAATGATGAAATAATTAGTGTAAAAAATATTGTTTTAAAATAAAATAATGTATTTTTTAAATAAATATAAAACATTGATTTTATTGCAAATGAGCAAATAACACGTAGTAACATATATGTTACTAGTATAAAAATATTATTTTTAAATGAAAATTTGAAATATTGATTTTAAATGAAAATAATGTATTTTTAAAAATTTATAAAAATAGAGAAATAGTAAAATATTGATTTTAATGAAAAATGAGGAAGTAACACATAGTAACATATATGTTATTATATAGTAACATATTTATTACCCGTGTAAAAATGTTGTTTTAAAATATAAAAAATTGAAATATTAATTTTAAAGAAAAATAACGTATTTTTTAAATAATTATAAAATATTGATTTTATTGCAAATGAGCAAGTAACACATAGTAACATATATGTTACTAGTATAAAAATATATTTTTAAAATGAAAAATTGAAATATTGATTTTAAATAAAAATAATGTATTTTTAGAAAATTTATAAAAATAGAGAAATGGTAAAATATTGATTTTAATGAAAAATGAGGAAATAACATGTAATAACATATATGTTACTTGTGTAAAAATGTTGTTTTAAAATAAAAAAAAAATTGAAATATTAATTTTAAAGAAAAATAACGTATTTTTAAATAATTATAAAGTATTGATGTTATTGCAAATGAGCAAGTAACACATAGTAACATATATGAAAAAGTAACATAGGGTAACACATGTGGTAACTGTATCAAATTGTTGATATTAAAAGTGAAAAAATTAAATATATATATATATATATATATATATATATATATATATATATATATATATATATATATATATATATATATATATTAATATAATTCGTAATTCAGAAAATTGTAGAAGCACATAATTTGCTAAAAATTGATTTTTACGAAATTGAGTAAGTAACATAGGTTAACAAATACAGTAACATATATGTTACCTGCGTAAAAGTATTGTTTTCAAAAATAAAAATTGGAGATATTTGATTGTAGACGAAATTAATGTACTGTTTAAAAATATTTACAAGAAGATAAATTATAAAATAGCAATTGTATTATAAATAAGGAAATAACATAGGGTAACACATGTGGTAACATATGTGTTACCCGTGTCAAATTGTTGATATTAAAAGTGAATAAATTAAATATATTATTTTTATTTAAAATAATTCATAATTCAAAAAATTATAGAAGGATATAATTTGCTAGAAATTGATTTTAATGAAATTGAGGAAGTAACATATGTTATCAAATATGGTAACATATATGTTACCCACGTAAAAGTATTGTTTTCAAAAATGAAAATTGGAAATATTTGATTTTAGACGAAATTAATGTATTCTTTAAAAACATTTACAAGAATATAAATTATAAAATAGCAATTGTAAATGAGCAATTAACACATAGTAACATATATGTTACTAGTATAAAAATGTTGTTTTTAAATAAAAAATTGAAATATTAATTTTAAATGTAAAGAATGTATTTTTAAAAAAATTATAAAAATAGAGAAATTGTAAAATATTGATTTTAATGAAAAATGAGGAAGTAACATATAGTAACATATATGTTACCCGTGTAAAAAAGTTGTTTTAAAACAAAAAAAAATTAAATTATTAATTTTAAAGAAAAATAACGTATTTTTTAAAAAATTATAAAATATTGATTTTATTGCAAATGTACAAGTAACACATAGTAGTAACATATATGTAACAAGTATAAAAATATTTTTTTAAAATAAAAATTTGAAATATTGATTTTAAATGAAAATAATGTATTTTTAAAAAATTTATAAAAGCAGAGAAATGGTAAAATATTGATTTTAATAAAAAATGAGGAAGTAACATGTAAAAACATATATGTTACATGTGTAAAAATGTTGTTTTAAAATTAAAAAAAATTGAAATATTAATTTTAAAGAAAAATAACGTATTTTTAAACAATTATAAAGTATTGATTTTATTGCAAATGAGCAGTAACACATAGTAACATATATGTTACTAGTATAAAAATGTTGTTTTAAATGAAAATTTGAAATATTGATTTCAAATGAAAATAATGTATTTTTAAAAAATTTATAAAAAATAGAGAAATAGTAAAATATTGATTTTAATGAAATATAAGGAAGTAACATATATGTTACCCGTGTAAAAATATTGTTTTAAAATAAAAAAAATTGAAATATTAATTTTAAAGAAATATAACGAATTTTTTAAATAATTATAAAATATTGATTTTATTGCAAATGAACAAGTAACACATAGTAACATATATGTTACTAGTATCAAAATGTTGTTTTAAATGAAAATTTGAAATATTGATTTCAAATGAAAATAATATATTTTTAAAAAATTTATAAAAATAGAGAAATAGTAAAATATTGATTTTAATGAAATATAAGGAAGTAACATATATGTTACCTGTGTAAAAATGTTGTTTTAATATTAAAAAAATTGAAATATTAATTTTAAAGAAATATAACGAATTTTTTAAATAATTATAAAATATTGATTTTATTGCAAATGAACAAGTAACACATAATAACATATATGTTATTGGTATAAAAATATTTTTTTAAAATGAAAAATTGAAATATTGATTTTAAATGCAAATAACGTATTTTTAAAAAATTTATAAAAATAGAGAAATGGTAAAATATTGATTTTAATGAAATATGAGGAAGTAACATATATAGTAACATATATGTTACCAATTAAAAAATATTTTTTTAAAATGAAAAATTGAAATATTGATTTTAAATGAAAATAATGTATTTTTAAAAAATTTATAAAAATAGAAAAATGGTAAAATATTGATTTTAATGAAATATGAGGAAGTAACATATATAGTAACATATATGTTACCCATTAAAAAATATTGTTTTTCAATGAAAAATTAAAATATTAATTTTAAATGAAAATAATATATTTTTAAAAAAATAATAAAATGAGTAAATTATAAAGTATTAATTTCAATGAAATTGATGAAATGACACCTGTTTCTCATGAAAATTCGAGTGTAAAGTCAAAGATTTAATTGAAAGTGCACTTATTTTGACCACTAGAATTGCAATTATTTTGGCCACTAAAATCAAGGATTTGGAGGATCAAACTTTGAACATGTATAAAGTTGAAGGACCTAAGATGCAATTTTTAGAGGACTTAACTGAAAAATAACTGAAAACTTGGGGACCAAAGTGTAAAGATGTAAAAAGTTGAAGGACCTAAGATGCAATTTTTGGAGGACTTAACTGAAATATAATTTAAAATTTAGGGACTAAAGTGTAAAAATATAAAAGATTAAGGACCTATGATGTAATTTTTGGATGACTTAATTGAAATATAATTTAAAATATAAGGACTAAAGTGAATATTATATAAAGTACATGGACTACCATAAAATAAATAAATGCCACATCATCATGCCAACTCATAATCATAATTTAATTTAAAATAAATGCCACATCATCATCATAATTTAAAATATTATTTTTAATAAAATGAGGTATTTTTTAAATCAAACCATGAAAATAAAGTATTTTTTGAAAAATTAAAAAAAGAGGTATTTTTCAACATTTTTACAAAAAATAGGGCTCTTGTCAACTTTGCCCAACAGTTTAACTTGGGCTCATTACGTTTGGTCTGTTGAATGATATACTTTTGTAACACTTTGTTGATATATTTTTTAGGGTAAATTCAGGGCTGGTCACTATTTAGGCATTTATGAACTCTAAAGTCATATGCTTAAAATTTAATTCAATTAAAATCATATTTTACAGCTAAAAGACCAACATACCCTTAATTGTAAAAAAACGCTCATTGTGATACTGTTTTGTGGTGATACTGTTTTTTATGATACTGTTTTGTGGTGATACTATTTTTTTATGATACTGTTAAACCTATGATTTTGTACTACTAATGAAACATTTTAAGAATAATATTATTCTCTTGTTTATTCTCTACTGATTAATTCGTCTACCTACCATTAAACAACTTATATATTTATACTTATCTATCCAATGAGAATCTATGTCCTAATTGAATCTCAAACATGTTCTAATTCAAGAGAAGAATTAGAAACATTGTTCATAATTTTAGATGAGAACCATTTGCATGACTTCCCATTAACTTGAGAATGATTTACAGTTCTTCTTTCTTCATATTAGCATTGCTCTGAAGTATGTGTTTGCTTTTAAGGGACCCAGATACTTTGGAAGAGCTTTAATTTGCAGCAAAAAGATGTACATTAATCCGTGATACTGTTTTAGAAGATTTGTGATACTGTTTTGAAAAAAAAATTAAAGATTGCTATTTTAAGCTAAAGAGACGACTTCAAACGGGTAAAATCCATCATACGCAGTGGCGAAGCAATTGGTCTTGACTGTCTCGTCGAGACCATTTCGAAAACATATTATAATAAAAATTCTGAGCACGTGTGCGAATTCTATGTCCATTTCTATTATGATACTGTTTTGCATAATACAGTATCAAACAACACACATGACTATGATATCATACTTTTATCTTTGATACTGTTTAATTGTTCATAAATAAAATTCATACCACATAAATTCAAACAATATCATAGGATTAAAACAATATCAAAATATACTAATGTACATTACCTAAACAAAACAGTATCATGGATTAAAACTAAGACATTCAAACAGTATCATATGATTAAAACAATATCAAAATATACTAATGCACATTACCTAAACAAAATAGTATCATGGATTAAAACTAAGACATTCAAGCAGTATCATATGATTAAAACAATATCATGGATTAAAACTAAGACATTCAAACAGTATCACATGTTTAAACATTGCCATAATTAAACAGTATCATGGATTAAAATAGTATCATAGGATTAAAACATGTTTCAAATGATAGTGAAATATTATGACAAAGTTCCAACATATTAAACATTGCCATAATTAAACAGTATCATGAATTAAAATTAAGTTATTAAAACAGTATCATGGATTAAAACTAAGACATTAAAACAGTATCATGGATTAAAATTAAGACATTCAAACAGTTTCAAACATTGCCATAATTAAACAGCATCATAGATTAAAACAGTATCATAGGATTGTTTTTTGTGATACTGTTTTGTTGAAAAGTATTGTAAGTGTCTTGTAACCAGCCGTAACAAGAAGCAAGACTCTGGCAAAAATGCAAAATGAACTTCCGATTGCCAAAGCAACATAGACAGTGATAAACTAACTCGGCCTTTCTCTCTTTCTTCTTCTTGAATAAGCTGTCCATTTGTCCCCATTGCATTATCTGTTTTATCATTTTAATCAGTTGAAGATTCCTTTTCTGCAGAGAATTCTTAGCATTTCCTGTGCTGCTATCCTCACCAACAGTTGTTGCCCCTGCCTCAATGGAATCAAGTGCTGATAAAGCTTATTTACGTGCACCAACTAGTTCCATAAAATCACTACCGGATTTTAGAATATCGTTGTACTTTCCAGCTTGAGTAATCCTTCCATCTTTCATAACCTGATGATAAAGCAATTAGGTTTTGTGACCTGGATGAAGAATCACCAGGACAAATGGAACGAACAAGAAATGAACAGCTCACCAAAACCAGATCAGCTACTGGTAAAAATTCTATTTGATGCGTGACATAAATAACAGTTTTTGAATCCAGAAGCCCCAATATACATTCCTGCAATGTAAACATAATAAATATCATAACAGGAACAGAAAAATGCATATTTTTAGTTCTATTCAATTCGTGTCCATGGGAAGCAAGAACAGGGTTGACAAGATTAAGCACAATAACAACTAGAATTAGTTTAGAACAATCATAATACCGAGAAGAAGCAGAACGTACATTGAAAAGTGACACTGCGCCGTAGAAGCTCTCACCGGAGGTCGCCGGAGGTAGAGGAAGTTGTCGCCGGAGGTGGAGGATGTTTGTGGAGTTGGAAGATTGTGCTATTGAAAAATATGGTTAAAAGGGGTGATTTTGAAATTAATATAAAATATTGCTGTGAAGTATGACTTAATCACAATTTAAAAAAAAGTTTTGATCTAATTTGAAACAAGTCATGTGGTGATTACTTATTGACAATTTTCCCTATTTTATATTTAGAATTTAAAATGTTGAAAAGTAATTGTGAAATTACTAGTATATACTATTTATCTGCGGTCGATCCGACCGTATGATTATTATTTAAATTCAATGGCAACTCAATATCACCAAATAAAGACTGCAAAATAAAAATTAAACCTGCTATCAATTCTATTCAAGAAGGGATTGAAAAAAGTGAGAGTGGATGGCAAGAGAGATAGGCAAAAGCAAAATAATCCTCAATATAAACCTGCTATCAAAAAAGAACTCTACCGGCAATGGGCTTGCTAAAAATGTCAAAAGGACATAGCTTTTTTTTCATCTCAAATCCTCAATATAAACCTTTAATAAATAACCAGAGACAACATAATTTATGAAAGCTAGAAGATCTAATTAAGTTTTACTATTGTATCCAAATCTAGACTATGAAAATTGATTCTAATTTTTAAACTACACATACGAACATACATTCATATTCAATTTAAGAAAAATTGAAACTAGACCACAAACACAGGACGATCCAGGTCCAAAGCCAAAAACAAATTCAACAAAGTCAAAACATAAGAACACACTGGAGTTAATTTGGCTTCAGCTTACTAGTTCAGTTCTTAGTTCTCAAACTTAATAGACTGACTTAATTTTAGTTCTGCACACGTTTCTTGATGACATAAGGAAGGACAATATATGCCCCAATTAATCATTTTGTAGGTAGGTTGCTTCAGGGCATAGCAGTGCAGTTGGACTAGATACTCACCAATAAATTCATGTTTGTTAAACTTATCTACATTCTCACTCCCTTACGAAAGAAGACTTAGCTATGCTAGTACAATGAAATGAATTTTGATGAACAGAAAATCTTTGTTAACCACGAAACCAAAAAAAAAATCTTGCAACCCGATCAACTTCCAGTCATCTATATCATTTTAATACCACTCAAAGTGGATACACAAAGTGCCACACCAGAAACAAGAACTGCAACTTAGAAAAATAGCCCTAGAAAAGCACCAGATTTTAGGCTGCGTCTAAAGATGATTTGCAAATGTAGTATGTTGTTCTAGTTTAATCTAGCTTTTTCAAATGTGCAATACAATATTCACACCTCTGAATCTTCCAAAAAATAAAAAAATCTAGCAACCAATCCTTCTATAACTTACAAGTTACACATGGTAATGTTTATATCTAATATCATTAAGAGAATCTAGTGATTTCAAGGTCTGTATGAAAACTCTCATCTCAGCACGAGATGATAAGTAAGGATGGCAAAAATATCTGATCCACCCCAAATATGATGGATACCTGCTTCGAATGGAGTAAGAAATTTCCGATCCGCAAGTCAGCGGATCGGGGCGATCCGGGGTGGATCAGATCGGATCATGTGTGCCACAATCCGATCTGCCCCATTTAAAAATAAAGAGAAAAAAAGTAGTAAAATCATATTGTTTGTTTCAATGTTTGTTTAATTTTTTAAATAACAATTGACAAAAAAATCACGGATCAGTCTGCGGATCACTGCTTTGATCTGCTCTGATCCGAATCTGATCTGCCCTGATCAATGGGGGATCAATCCACAGATTTGGATTTCCTAAAATTATTGCTGAACAGATACGGACCAGGCCAATCCGATCCGAATCCATCCCATTGACAAGAATCCCTTCCATTACCATTTTCACAACTATTTGCTTCGGATAACTCCAAGTCTTTAATAAAATTATTTCATATTTATGGTACAATTGGTCTTTAACCTAACATATTCATCACTTCCATTGTAAAGTACGAGTGCAAATAAGCATATTTATAAGATGTTAAAGTCTTAGAACTGATATGATAGCAGTGTTGCTAACACTGCGTTTTAATGAAGTACCTAATAATTATATTTCGCTGAAAGGATCATAACATTGGGTAATCACAAGCATGTACATTATCTAACCATTTCATCCTACATACTACATTATCATGAACTATAATATTCATACTTCAATGAGTTTAATTGCATGAGCTAGTAAATTTATAGGATTCTGCAATCAGGAGGTACTTCAATCAGGAGGTACCCATGATATCAGCTATCCATTCAGATATAACCAAAACTATATTATCCTTCTTAACAAGAAAATAAAACTTTTGAATTAGCAGCTATAATATGGATAAGGTGAATGGCAGCTACAGGTCCTACATGGAGAACTTTGCATTATTTCAGTTTCCAAAGTTCAGGAAGTTAGAAAATAAATACAGCCATCACATTACTGCAATGAGTGCAATCAATAAGAATAATGTCATGTAATAATACAGAAAATTTTTTACTCAATAATTCCAGGAATTCTAGATTGACAAACTAAAGTATGTGCATGCTTCTCATAAGGTCTTTACAACTAATATATAGGCACTTTCGAATTTCAAACTAGCTCAAAAGTAGATATATAGATATCGTCACAGATGACGCATATTGTTACTTTTGAAACTAGTAATACTGCTAGTTGTTGCTGGTCAAATACTTCGTCTACATATAAACTTTCTCTACATAACCACAAAATAAAAGAAAGAGAAGTACACAAGCATTATTTTTAGAGAATGGATGGATACTAATATAACTTCCAATAGAAGCCAAGTTTCCTAATAAATAGACACAAATGTAACTACTTGCATGAAGCTTAAAAGGCCTACAAGCAACAAGCTTACCGGCATGGTTCATTATAAATCTTTACTTGCTATATTACGAGATTTATGGACATTATCTAAAAGTCAAATGTATAAAAACCAAACTTATTTTATATACATCTGAACCACTGGTGGCCAAATTTTTATTTATTGAGAAATTGAAGAAGTGTGAAGTAGTGTCTCACGTTTTTCACAAGGTACCTAACTAAGCTAAGTAATTTTATGATATCAATAGTAATTCAGGTCTCTCAAGTTGAACAAAGGCCCATAGTTTTAGAATTTCTACACAAATCAAGATCGAGAAAAGAAGTTTTCCAACATCACTCAAATTATTGTCCAATCCTACTTAGCAAAAAATAGAAGTATTTTTTTGGCAGTAGACACGCTTAGGAGAAAGAAGATGCGGCGAAGTGATGGGGGCAGAACGTGGCTGTAGTGGTGTAAGGTAGTGGCGTGCTCTTGAGTTTATAAAAGGTTACGTGGTATTGTGCCTTTTGGGATGCAGAAGATGAAACGCCACTGAATATGGCCAAAATTAATAATCAATATTATTCAGTCATATTGGAGAGGTAATTGTTGACGTGCAGAAAAAAAATGTCCAGTTAAGAAGCCCAAAGAAGAGGCCCAGGTGAATCTATAGGCCCAAGACATCGCCCAAGCTTAGTAAACGCCCAAGATTTGGACAAGTGAAACGTCCCATCATCGCATAAAGTAACGGTTATTAAACAGTTACTAATCATCTTATCACACCTCCACGTTTCACAAACCAAGAAGTTATAAACGGTTGAACCGTGAAGTAATGGCAGCAGTTAAGATAGTTGTTTCCAATAAATTAGCCATTATGGGAGAAGTGGTTAGTTATTGGGCGACGATCAGTTTTTGATACATGATTGAAAGAAACCGTTTGAGGAAGTATGAAAAGGAAAAAAGATTGAAGAAACATGCCTGATCAATCATTTTCAAAAAATAGAGAACTATGTAATTTCATTTCCTTTCAATTATAAGCTTTATCTACATTATATTCAAGTGTGCTTGTGCCCCTTGGAGGCATTTTGTTATTTTCAAAAAATAGAGAACTATGTAATTTCATTTCCTTTCAATTATAAGCTTTATCTACATTATATTCATGTGTGCTTGTGCCCCTTGGAGGCATTTTGTTTTGTTTTTCTTCTTTTCTTATAATGGTAATCTTCATAAATAAAACACCCATTGTTGGGACTTTGTCTCAAAAGGTTGTTGTCCCTTACATATCGTATGAATCTTTTTAATTGTTAGTTAAAGTTCATTTCTGCGCGAAACAGTCGTATTTGAACATGATTTACACTTACTTGGGTCTTTGAACTTATTGTCTGATTCATATAGTTTTCTTTAATCACCAGACGTTGCTTACCTTAAATATTCATTATGTCGATGCATAATTTTTCACTATTTTGCTCATTTTCAGATTATACTTTGGTAGATTTTATTGTTTGCTTATTCTCATCTTGTTATTAAAGAGAATGTGACACCCTAATATGTTTAGTTTTTTTTCGACAGTTATCCATTAACGATAGTGAACCGCATATGCACTCTTACGATGTTAACATGTTGTTAGATTCAATGTGGTTATAACTTCTGTATATTGTGCAACCACAAATCTTTTATGAAGTATGCAACATTGATACCAGTTCAAAAAAATACTCGTTCGAAAAAAATGTGGTTGTAACTTTTGTATATTGTCCTACAAGATTTTTTATCATACTATTCTTAATGATGTGGTAGCTTTTTGTTACGGTGGGTTGTGTTGTTTATTGCTACCAAGTGCAATTAGGGTCAACCAGATAACAAGTTGTGAACAGAAGTCATATTATTGATGTTGTCTTTTTGTTATGCTGGTTTGTGTTTAATAAGTGCTACGAATTGCAACGAGGGTCGGCTAGGTAATAAGCTGCTAATAACAGTCATATTCTTGGTAGAAGCATTTGTTAATAGACAAAATTTGTATTGCAGGTAATGTGTTGTGCGAAATATGTGTAATTGCAAGTATACAATATCGCAAACAAGTAATAAAGTGAACCTAGTTAAATTAATCTTAATACTAATATATTGAAAACAATTTGAAATAACTTGATTTGAATAATTAAAGTATAACTATTAATTCTTAGAAAATAAGTGTGAAAACAAATATCAAGAATTTAGAAAACAATGGTTCTTAGAACGCTTGGATTAACGAGTTCACCATAGTTGTCATCTCTAATTTCTTATATCAAGATTTCTTCCTAATGTTGTATCCGGTTGAATTCATGAATTTAACCTAATTTACCTCACTCGAGTTCAAATTTGTCATATCTAATTAAGTCAACTTATAAAGTCAGAATGATCTTTAATTAGATGCATTAAATCTCTTAAGAATTCAATTTAGACCGCGACAATAACAAAAGCATATATCTACCTTTTATCCAATTATTGGATTTTACTACGTGGTCTAGATTAATAATTTACTTCTCAATTCATTACAATCTACAATTCAATGACAAATAATGGCCAATTATTTCAAGCATTAAAAGAAGAAGTAAAATCAAATACTTAAACAATTTATATATCAAAACTTGATATTCGAAATTAAAGATTTTAAAAGTATGCTACATCGTTCATCCAAACTTTACATCTAGCTACTCATGATTCGTGAGAAATACAAGATGAAAAGATTTGAATACATAACCGGATCTTGAATAAAAGTGGGAAAAACGTTTCACGTTCCAATTTTCAAGATCGTGGTTGTTCTTCGTGTTTTTCTCCGTTCTTTCTCCCAAAAAATCAACCATCTTTTAACCTAGGTTAGGTTTTTATATAGTGTTTTACTAATTTTACAACCCATGTACGTGAAAAAACAAAAAAGGCCCTGACTAGAATTAAAAATAAGCCAAAAAACGTCCAGACGTAATTTCCGTGCATTGCTGCGGTCAAACCGCATTTTGAAAACCGCGTTTTGACCGCAGTAAACAGAAAAGAAGTTGCCAAATTTGATTCCAATCCAAAATTGCAGACATAGTCTTCCAAGTTTTGATGTGTATTTTATTTGGTCCCCACTTCATGTTTTTGTCCTTTTTGTCCTCTTTAGTCTCTTATTTTTTGCCCAGGTCCTTCAACTTTTGAATATTCTATAATTTAGTCCTTTGATTTCTTCTTTCGTTTCAACTTAGTCCTCTTTTATTTGTAGCTCAAGTCCTTCAACTTTTAATTATTTGCAAGTTGGTCCCTATTTCCAAGTCTTCTTGCATTTTCAATCATTCTTTGCTCATTTTACTTTGTTTTTCTCCAATTCTATTCGAACTCAGGTTTTGACCTAAAATAATTAAATCAACACAAAATTAAGTAAAAAATCACTTAAGAGTACTTACAATCGTCCACTTTTGATAGTCTAGATAAGTATAAAATCACGCTTATCAAATACCTCCAACTTAAACATTTGTTTATCCTAGAACATGACTATTTACTTAAACAATCAAACAAATAATATTAAAATATACTATAATAGATAGCTTGCCGTATTTGCCTCGTGTTTTTGAAACAACTCAATCAATTCATAAAAACTTCTAAATTATGCTACCAAAATCAATTTTTACTTATATGATGCTCGATTGACATATGTGTGCGCCCATAGTCAATCCAATCAACATAAACCTTTAGGTTGGTAATATTTCGTTCCCCAATGGTCAAATATTTCATTTCTCTCTCATAAGAATACACACTCCCATATTGATATTCATTCTCTCACCCTGGGTGTTAACTCTAAAGTTGCCTTCAAAACACTTATTATTTTACCGCTCAAACTTTGGTTAGGTCTAGCCAATACAGTTACTATCTAGATCTGTGATGATTCTCCCTTTACTGAATGCTTCGACCATCAAACTTCCACTAAGTAAGTCAAACCCACTAGTCATCTACATCTCCAACTTATGCACACAAATGCTCAATCTTTCTTTTGCTTTTTTTTTTCCTTATATTATATGTAAGACCTCACTCCCTTAAGCTTTCTAGATGACCCTTGTAGCGAGCTTTTGGCCAATGGTTCCCAAGTCTGATAGACTTTAGGGCACCGAATTTTGAGAACCCCTACGGCCTTTATCACTCAAGTCAACTAGGCTACGAAGAAAGGTATAAGATAATGCAAGTGCAATGCCTTTCATTTTTTTTTTGTTCAAGATAAATAAGCGGGGATTAGATTCCTAGCATCTGGTCAATACCTAGATTCTACCTGGTAGCCAAATACACTCCACACAAAATATTACTCAATCAACACCTATCTAAATACCTTCCGCATTGGTTTAACCACCCCAAACTATTCTTTCAACTAGTTTGGTAATTGATTTGTCAATTTGTGGTTTTGGTTTTCACAACTTAGGTTCACTATTCTTTCATTGGATTCTATTTAATATACCAACCAAATGTAGTGATATTCATAACTATTGCGCTCACACTTAATCATATCTCACATGGATAAGTATAGTTTATAAAAATAGCTTAAGCAACATCACCTAGTCATAATTCATGAATTTATAACAGTTTCAAATATATATCATCATTAGCCGGCAAGACTATCCAACATACAAGCACACATAAAATTTTATTTTATTTTATTTCACAGTACACACAAAAATAACGAAAATAATAAAGTCACCACAAGCTTAAAATCTACATTATCCTCAATGTGACAAAAGAAAGCAAAATAAATAAAAAAGGGAAAGGGTTAACCTGAATCAAAAGGCGTGGAGAAAATATCGGACTTTCAGCTGATTAGTACGCATTGGGATTGAAATGACGATGTGCAGCCTGAAATAAAATTTTAAAAAAATTAAATGTACTCATTTACTAAAAATCGAGAAACGTGCTCTACTTTCTAATGCAATTCTAAAATTCTACATGCAATGTAATAAACATATAAGGGATAGAAAAATGAGCTGCCTTCCATTAAGCACTCGATTTATAGTCTAGAGCTCGAATTATTGTCTGGTTGCTTTACGGCACTTTAAATAGTGCTTTGGAGGACTTGTTTTGCTTGCATCTATTGACGTTGCACCATTTTTCGTTTATCCTCAAAAAATTTAACTTGCGCTTCTTATATAAATATAATTGTAGTTTAGTATCTTGCTCGAACACCACTATGAAAACTTCAACTTCTTCATCGGTCTTGATCACAAAATCAATTTTAGAATAAATACGGGAGTCGGAGAATTGCTTGATAAGTGCAATACCATTGAATGTCAATTTTTTATTTTGCTCATTTATGATCAACTTTTCTTTTTCCACATACTCTTCTTCTTTTGATTTTGTATATTGCTTCCTAGCTTCTTCTTCTTCTTCAATTGCCAACTGTTTTTCCTTTTTCTCTAGCCTTTTTACTTGAATTCTAGCAGTTGTACCCCACTCCTAGTAGTGATTGCATTTACCTGTTCTTTTGGATTTGTTACTGTATTGCTAAGCAAAGTACCTGGTTTCCTATCTAACAATTGCAGGGCTAACTGGCCAATCTGAGTCTCTATTTTTCTGATAGAAGCCTGTTGATTTTGGCAGTTTGTGTCCAACCGCTCCAATACTTTATTAATTTTCTGCATATATTGTTGAAACATCTCTCCCAGACTTGGTCCTCTTTCTTGCTGAGCATTATAAGTATTACCACTTTGTTGATTCTCAGACCACTTAAAATTTGGGTGTTGCTTCCAACCTGAATTGTATGTTTGTGAATATAGATTATACTGTTGATGTTTATTATTCTGCCCAAAATTGACCTGTTCTGAAGAGGCCAATAACATACAATCTGATGTCGAATGGTTAACCCTCGCCGTTTTTGCACATGATGGTTGCTTGGATGGCATTCATTCATTGCGTCTGTGTTGTGACCAATAGCTCCACCTGCTTTGTCAATGCAGCAAATTGTGTACTAGTAGCATCTGCCATTTGAAAGAAATAAACAAAAAAGAAAGAAAATAGTAATAATAATAATAATAATAATAATAAAATTAAAAAATGAAACTAACACTAACGATTAATCTAAACTAATGTTAAATAAGAATAGTCCCCGATAACGACGCCAAAAACATGTTATGAAAAATATGTGTAATTACAAGTGTACAATATCACAAACAAGTAATAAAGTAGACATATTGAGTCCAGATTATTATTCACACGAAGACTATCTTATTTATATACTAGTTAAATTAATCTTAATATTAATCTATTGAAAACAATTAAATAACTTGATTTGAATGATTAAACTATAACTATTAATTCTTAGAAAATAAGTGTGAAAGCAAATATCAATAATTTAGAAAACAATGGTTATCAAAGCGCTTGGATTCACGAGTTCACAATAGTTGTCATCTCTAATTTCTTCTCTCAATATTTCTTCCTAATGTTGTATTCGATCGAATTCATGAATTTAATATAATTTACCTCTCTCGAGTTCAAATTAGTCATATCTAATTAAGTCAACTTATAGAGTTAGAATGATCCTTAATTAGATGCATTAAATATCCTAAGAATTCAATTTAGACCGTGACAATAACAAAAGCGTATCTCTACCTTTTATCCAATTGCTGAATTTTACTACGTAGTCTAGATTAATAATTTACTTCTCAGTTCATTACAATCTACAATTCAATGACAAATAATGGCCAATTATTTCAAGCATTAAGAGAAGAAGTAAAATCAAATACTTAAACAATTTATAAATCAAAGCTTGAGATTCGAAATTAAATAATTAAAACTAGGCTATATCATTCATCCAAATTTTAAATCTAGTTACTCATCATTCGGGAGAAAAACAAGATGAAGAGATTTGAATACATAACCGGATCTTGAATAAAAGAGGGAAAAACGTTGAATATCTTGCACCAAGAAATTTTTATCTTCACGTTCCAATCTTCAAAATCTTGGTTATTCTTCGTATTTTTCGCCGTTCTTTCTCTCAAAAAATCAATCATCTTTTGACCTAGGTTATGTCTTTATATAACGTTTTACTAATTTTGCAACTCATATACGTAAAAAGACGAAAAAGACTTTGACTAAAGTTGAAAATAAGCCAAAAAACATCCAGATGCAATTTTCGCGCATTGCTGCGGTCAAACCGCAGTTTGCGGCAAACAGAAAAGAACTTGCCAAATTTGATTCAAATCCAAAATTGCAGAATTAGTCCTCTAAATTTTGATTTGTATTTTATTTGGTCCCCACTTCATGTTTTTGTCTTCTCTATTCACTTATTTTCCGCCCAGGTCCTTCAACTTTTGAATATTCTACACTTTAGTCCTTTTATTTCTTCTTTCATTTCAATTTAGCCCTCTTTTATTTGCAGTCTAAGTCCTTCAACTTTTGAATATTTTCAAGTTGATCCCATTTCCAAGTCTTCATACATTTTCAATCATTCTTTGATCATTTTACTTTGTTTTTCTCCAATTCTATTTGAACTCGAGTTTTGACCTAAAATAATTAAATCAACACAAAATTAAGTAAAAAATCACTTAAGAATACTTACAATCGTCTACTTTTGATAGTCCAGATAAGTGTACAATCACAATTATCACAATGTTTAACATTGTTGGCACAACTTAGTATTGACTATCATCGACTGTTACGGTTAATATTTTTTACGACCCTTCGTCTTTTGCCAATTGACAGTTTCAGCACTTCCACTTACTATCACTCAATATATGCAGTTCAAGAAATGTGTGTCGTAGCGTTGATACGATCTAGTGTTCACTCTGATTGCTACGGCTAATATTACTATGTAATTTTGTGTCAATTGCTATGAACAATATTATTGTCTTTTTTGTGTCAATTGCTAATTGCGGATTTGGACTGCTGTGAAGATTAACCCAAAACTACAAAAAAGCCTCTTGAAATCAAAATCAAAGAGAAAAAAAAGTACGATAAAAAAAAAAAGAGAAAAAAAAGTAGACACTAGTATATGCAAACACCCTGTTCTTACAATTTGATTGAATATACAGTTGAAACATAGTAACATACAAACATGGGAAATTGGCGCAAATGGTCCATAATCTTTGTCTTCAGTGTAGAAATGATCTCCAACGTTTGTTTTTTATATAGAAGACCTTAGTATATGTATTTTGATGCGCAATTGGTCTTTATTTGATAAAAAAATAAACATGTCATTTGTTTTAATTAGAGAAAATTGTAATTGTATTCACAATCTTTGTAAAAGGTGCAAATGGGTTTGGTACATTTATTAAATATTATTTAATTTAGCATCTTAAATATATCACTATTGTTGTGTCAATTAAATTTTTTATAATAGGAAAATGTAAAATTATTGCGCTTTAAGTATGTAATTGCTATGTGATTTGAAAAAACTGGAATAAAAATTAAGTAAAATAAATAACAAAATAGCGGATACAATTTTCTGAAATCGAAAAATCTCATTATTTTTTTAACAGAAAAATTAATTTACACATTTTTTGTTCTTTATTTTTTAACGATAAATTAAAATATGAAGAATACAACTGGAGCTTTAATATTTGTAGTTAATAAACGAATATATCAATTAAATAAAAGTATTTGAGCATCAAATTTGTGATAAAATTATTTTTCTTTTTATATTGTAATGGTAAAATAACAATTTGAAATTTAAATAATATAATTACTTAATAATAATAAAATAATTTTATTTAACATATGTATTAATAATTATGAGCTTAAATTTTAGTTATTTTGTAATAGTTCGTAAAATATACAAAACAAATTTAGTACACTATCAATTTGGTCAATAAAGTATTAATTCAAAAAAAAAAACTCATTAGTTTTCTTTAACTTTTTATAAAAAATAAAATTATCGGACCCATTTGCACTTTTTGTAAATATTAGAAATCCAATTACACTTTTTGCACTTTTTGCAAAGATTAGGTCATATATTTTTTTTAATCAAATAAGGATCAATTGCGCACCAAAACACATAGGTTAGGATTTCTTGGGATCATTTGTGCACTGTCGACAAAGGCGAGAGACGAGAGACCATTTGCGCTAATTTCCCTACAAACATCTATCTTTGCTTCTCTGTTGGATGGGTTCATGTCGAAATTTGGCATCTACTATCTAAACAGCTAAGATACACTTGTCCCAACAAACAATAACCTAGTTCCAGGGATCTGCAGTCAAATAGAACTGTCACTATCAACAGCAATAGGAAAGAAAGAAGGAAAACACATTATGTCCACACGATTTTGTTCCAATGCCCACGGCAAGGTTGATCTCCTGCCCCTTGGGGGGCAGGATATGTTGCCCACCTACTGAAGTGTCACCTCAGTAGGTAGGCGATCAGTGGTGATGTTACTGTATGTCCACAACATCTTGATTGGATTTGATCTAATGTCCCTAGTGGGCATTATAATTTTTGCCCACTAGGGACATTAAATCAACCCCCACATCTTGATTCCTTCAATTTGATGCCATAGTAGAAGTAAAAAATGTCGTCAAATTCATTCATAAATACATAGAGATTATCATACAATTAGTGCATGTTTACATTGTAAATTAGATTATATTGGACACTAGGATAGACAATCTTGTACCCTAATTACTTTTTTATTTAATATTGTTAAGTATTATCTACCATTAATGTAAATTATTACTTGACGAGCATGCAGGGAGAAGTAGAATGATAGGTGGATTGGGAACAACTTTAGCTTCAGCAGCAGCCTTCCCTCCTTGTGCCATCCAACGAAGGGATCCCTTACACTAATGTTTTCGGGTAATCAGTGAGTTATATATAATTTTTTTCTCTCAACATTTGGGAGCTTGTAGTATGTTAGAATCAGTGGTTCGGCCTCCTGTAATAAGCCTTGTTGCGGGTTTGAACCGGCCGGTCTATATATATAGTTCAAATTAAGATCAGACTATCTTTATAACCTAAGGCACGGAATGGTAAATTGCACTGTCAATATTAGCAGATCAAGCCGATCCAACCCATCATTTATTATTTTTATGGAAATTTAATGTGATTTGAATTAAGTCATAATTGGAAAAAATAAATGTTGTGGAAGAGATGAGATATGTGAAAAACTTAGAAGATAAATAAGTGTGTATAGCAAAAAAAACAAAAAACAAAAATCAATTATTTAAAAAACAAAAAAATCAAATAAAATTTAAAAAGAAAGAGTCGTTAATAACACTAAAAGAGAGCTCAACAACTCTTTTAATTTACTTTTAACTTTAATTTTTTTTAATAATCAGACTTACTAGTCGGTCCTCATGGATCCTCGCCTCTTCAGATTAGACAATCAAATTCGACATAACCTGTTCATTAGAGCGAACCACCATGAACGAAGCGTGACTAATTTACATCTTATTTTTTAATGAATAATCATCCCGATCAATTTTGACACCACTGCATGCATGCATTGCTTGCCAACTGATCAAACACGTCCACGATCCAACTTCATTAAATTAGGTTTCTTCTGTTCACGCATGCTTATTCACAAATTCTCTCTCTCCACCACCCTCCATCATCTCTCCATCATCTCTCTCTCTCTCTCTCTCTCTCTCTCTCTCTCTCTCTCTGTGAAAAGAAATAGCCGCAATAATATATCCTTTTCTTATGAGATACACTTCTTTTGTATCTCCCTGCATGGCTGCATTTACATTCTTAATTTATACATCAAAAACTCATGATCATGCAACTCAGAATTAGAGATGAGAAAATATTTCACCCTATCTTGGTGTTGCCCCGAATATTTTTATTTTATATTTTAAAATTTAAATCGTATTTTAAAAAAATAATAAAATAATATTTAAAAATAATTAATTAATGGGAAATTGGTCAAAAACGTCCCTAACGTATGGACCCGGTGCGCAAATCATCCTTACCTTTCAAATTTTGGCAATTACATCTCTTACCTATCCATGTAGTGCCCAAATCGTCCTTTTGAACGGAATCCATCCAATATTTCGTTAAACCTTTGGAATTTTGGCACAAATGGTCCATAACTTTTGTCCTTATGGTAGAATTGGTCTCTAACGTTTATGTTTTGGCAAACAAGTCCCTAACCTATTTGTTTTGGTGCGAAATTGGTCTTTATGGAATGAAAAAGACAAATATACTCTTAGTTTAATTAGAAGAAATTGTATGTAGATTCCTAATCATTACAAAATGTACAAATAAGTCCAATACTTTTATTTTTTATAAAAAAAATTAAAAGAACTAATGAGTATTTCTTTTGAATTAACATTTTAGTAATAAACATGTCAAATAAATTTATTATTTTTATTATTGAGACTGCGTACAACGTACTTTGTTGAGTACTAAAAATTAGACAAAAGGCAGTAGAGGCTGGCCAAGGATATGGTGTTCAGTAGAGGTGGCAAAAATGGGCTAGCCCAGATAATCTGGACTTTGGACCGGGCTGGCCAATAAAATATTTGTCAAATAAAAATCGGGCCAATTTGATCCAGTACAACTAACCTACCGAGCTAATCAGGCTGAAGCCGGCCTAGCCCGATAAAATTTCTTGGCCAAAGTCCCAACCCCCATTCATCCACCCAACCCCCCACTCCACTCTCTCCTCTCCTGCTCTCCATTTGTCTACAACAAACAAGGGGGGAATTTTCCAAGAATAGCAAATAGCTAGAAGTTTAAAAAAGAAAAGACATTCTTAGCTGAATGAAATCGAAAAAGCAAGCAGCCCCCTTGGCATACTATTCATCAAACATGAAGGAAAGTTGTTGCGGAAAAATCTTAGATTCAATAAGTGCATGAAAGCGTACACACTATTCATGATAAAAAAAAAATTGGAATGATAAAACAATTGAAAATCTAGACAATTGGAATGACCTATCACTTATATCAATTACACAATTAGTGTCAGGTGCGCAGAAAATTAAAACCAAAAAAATTACCATTGTGTTGTCCCTTTAATAGTAATGACCCATTTACTATTGTGCATTTCAGCATTTGTGTTAGTCCCTTTTACCAGAAAATTAAAACCAAAAAAATTATAAACAATTACCATGAGGTTGGGAACATCATTTTCAATTTTTCATTATCATTTAAGTATTTAAATGTTAAGCCGGTTGGCCCCTTTTTTCAATATCACCAAGACACCAACCTCGATGTCTAAATTAAAAAGAATAAAAATTTAAACGTGTGCAGGAAAATTGAAGACAGTTTCTCTTGTGCTTTCCATTTTCAATTTCTTATTCAATAAATACAATAAATTCTAAATAATATAAACATTATTTTGACAAAAATAAATTTAAAAATTTCTGTACAAAAAATATATATATTTACCACTCTCACTCTTTTATCTTCTATATTCCAATTTCTATGGTGAAATCTCTTCTAGGGTGTTGGTAATGGGTTGGGGATCTAGAATAACGGTTTTGATTTTTGATTTCTTGATATATCAATTTTCGAGCGGAGACGGATTGAAGTGAATTGATTCAGACTCTCATGTCTTAATTGGTGCTATGCATTTGGGCTTGGTTTGCTTGGACATTCTTAAATTTGGGTTTTATTCTTTTTTTTTTTTTTTGGCAATATAAATTTGGGCTTGCCCCACCCCACTCCACTCTACTCCAAATCTGCCCTTGCATGTTGATCTTGATATTCTAATTAATCCCCCTAACTCGAGCCTTAGGATATATATTAGAATTGAGACATGTACGGGCTAAACTTTTGATATTGTAGGAGCCTGTATTAACATAAATAACTTAGTGAGGAGGCTGGAGGTAATAGGGTTAAGGTAATTGTCAGGCAATTTTATGTGTTTAATATTCCGCAAGTGTACGGATCGCTCAAGTAATAAAATAGATTTTGAGTCCAAGTATCGAACCCACAGAGATTTAGACATTTCAATTCAATTAAATTAACCTTAATCGAATCTAATGAACTTTGGAAAATTGGTATTTAAAGACTACTAAAATCTGAACTAAAAACAATTAAATGATGATAATTCAAATAAGTGAAAATTAGATTAATGAAAATTACTTTAACTTTGGAGAAAGAAAAGTACTAGGATTTCAAATCCACTTATAATTGTAATTTCTCTATCTCGATTCTTGGTTTTGACAAATTACATCAGTTATGAAAATCAATATCCCTAGATTGTTTAACAGTTTCTCTCGAATAAAATTAAACATATTCATATGTATGACTCGACTATATCTCTATGACGAATGCGAATACAAACGAATACATTAAGGTTCTATGGATAATTAAAGATCACCTAAAGCATAACGGTATGTTTTTATCCCCTGTCGGACTTTAAGATAATTAAAATAGCGTCTAGCATGCCATCGATCTTTCGATAGTAAAACGAACCACAACAATCATACAATTACTACGTATATAATTGTAGATGCAAATAAATCAAAATTAATTATTCAAAACTATATTGAAATAAATCGTCAAAAACCAAGTCTCAAGATAAAAGAATTTAAACGACAAGCTTCATCGTAATCCTAGCACTAATTAAACTAGCATAGCATACTAATAATAAAAAAATAAAAAAGAGAAGAAAATATGGAATTCATCACCCAGAGATGAAGAAAACTTGAAAACGATGACGTCTTGTTCTTGATCTTCGTTCAGTTCTTCAAAAGAGCAATTCTTAATCTCCGATTTATGTTTTGTGTCATGTTTTTCTCCAAAAAACTCAACAACCTTTTATGAGTTAATAACTCCTATTTATACTGCCCTAATGGTGGCTCAATAGATCCCAAAAAATTACGAAATCCACGGCTAATACGTTTCCTAATTGAATTAGAAGTCTAAAAAGGAAATAAAATTCACACAGGCAAAATTAACACTAAGCGATCACCCAGACTAGCTGTTTTACTCTCTGCTTCTTATGTAAGTTGCTGGGCAATCGCCCAGCTTGTTTCTTTTAAGACCTCACAATTTGGTCCTCAAGCTTTAGGTTTTGGTCATTTCAATCCTCAACCTTTCCACATCCTCCAATTTGGTCCTTCAACTTTCAATTGAATGCAATTAAGTCCACATACTTCTGAGACATCTTCCAATTTATCGTTTTTTCATCAATTCTTTTTCAATTTCCTATCGACGGGTCCAAAACTGAAATATATGAAATAACAAACTAAATTAAGTAGAAAATCAACAATATAACGAGTTAAAAGCTTAGTTTAAATGTCCGAATAAGTGCACAAAATGCAATTATCAAACACTCTCAAACTAAATATTTGTTCGTCTTCGAACAAAAATAAAAATAAACTATAAATTTAAACTAAGCTAAATGAATTAACATGTATTGAGTTTATGTTAAATTCCTTACCATATGCCTCAAGTTCGAAAATAAATCGACACTTTTAGAAAGATATTAAACAACAGAACAAATAATTTTTACTTATCCGATGAACGACCTTTAGTGAGTGTGTGATTAGCCAAAAATTGAGCTTACACTTGTATTAGACCACGACCAATATTGTGTTATTGATATTTTTACATTCCTGAACCCTTTGTAGTCATTTATTCCTTACACCTCTCGTAAATTATCACACTTCTAATGATTTTCTCTCCAATCCCGATGTGTTCTAGCGAATTTGTTTCCTATTGATTAACACAATGCTTTTTTTTTTCAAATAAAGTGGTAAGAATTAGAACTTGTATTCTTAGAACTAGGATGGTGAGTGATTTCTAAATTCTCATCTTCAGTCTTTGAGGGTCTAACCTAGCAATCCTTACCGAGCACTTTAACTCTTTTTATTTTATTTAACCAATATAGACGATCTTACATCATGTGCAATACTTCTCTCTCACTAGCTTTCTATGTGACCCTTGTAGCGAGCTTTGGGTCGATGACTCCCAAGTCAGATGACCATAGGACACTAGATTTTAAGATACCCTAACAGGCTTAATTGCTCGAGTCCCACACGCTAATAGAGAAGTGAAGATGTAAATTTTTTTCTTATGACCCATGAACAAGCTTTGGACCGATGACTCCCAAGTCAGATGACCATATGACACCAAGTTTTAAGATACACTAACAAGCTTAATTGTTCGAGTCAGATATTTTATTTTATTTTATCAGCAGTGAGTAGTGCTCGATTTAGATTCCTTTACTATAATATATTCAACCAAAGATGAGACCCAGAAAACCCAAACCATCAAAATTCTCAAAACACAAGTAGTAACTTTAACACTTCTAAAACTGTTCTCAAACAATTTGGTTACTAGCTTAAGGATTTAGGAACAGAATTTTTCATAATGATACTAAGTCAACAATATCAACTCATACACTCAAGTCATGTTCCTAATAAATGATAAGTCAATAGTGGCATGTGCTTCATTAATCAGGTCTAACATTGATAAGTATTCAGATAAAAGCACGAGTTCAAGCGTTGTCTAATATTCTACTAAAAATGTACTCGATTTTGAACATATATCGTCATTGGCGGTAGGACATTTAACAACAAGAAGACAAATAAACTATTAAAAGTTTTTTTAAAAAAATTAATTCAGTTATACAGACCCGAGTGATAAGTAAATTCAAAAGCTTTCAGTTATACAGACCTGGGTGATAAGTGAATTCAAAAGCAGCAATTAAGATCCTGATACTTAACTCACCCCCAAATGAAAATATTACATTGTCCCCAATGTAAGCAAATTAGAACAAAATTAAAGAAAAAAAAATCATGTACTTCCCGGGGGAAAATGCGGAGAAGAAGGTCTTGGTTGATCGGATGGTTCATCAGGAGTGGACCAATGGTGAGGAGCGCTCGGGGCTGAAGGCTGAGAGATGATATTATAAATATCATCCATGCTCCATGCAAAATGGAGCATTCGGTGGTTGACATCATCGTATGTGTAGTTTATAGTCTGTTGCTCCCCTCTGAGCGCAGTGTTTGATGCGTTTAAGGAATCCATTTCAATCCGCATATGGTCAACCGTGCGCTGCATGGCCAGCTATGTGCGCTGAATGGAATTCAAAATCTGACCCTGCTCGGATAACTGGGTGAAAATTTGACGCAAGAGGCGATCAATCTCGGCAGCTGGTACTGGAGCTAGATTGTCTGCTGCTCGTCTGGCCATAGGATTGCCTAATGTCCATTTGTTAATAGGTGGTTCGAAAGTAATTGCACTCCCTCTGATAGGCAAATTGTACTAATGAGACAAGGAAACATGGAGGATCGGCCAGACGCACATTGTGATGCAAGATCAAAAATGAATCTGAAAATGTGATTCCCCAAGTCAATTTTGTACCCACCTGCAAGATGATATAAGAACTGGGCCCGAGATTCATTAAAGTCTGTGTGGTGGGAGGTAGGATCGATGTCGTGACACACAAAGATATGAAAGATACGTAGGCTCTCTGTCAGCTGGTTATGCAGGAATTTAGGTCCAACAAGAGGCCAAACGTCTTCTCGTCCATAAAGAAACTGAGTCACTTGTGTCATGTCAAGATCGACCGGGACGTGCTCAATATCGTTGGCAGTTAGCCCATAATAATTTTCAATCACGGTTGGGCTAAACTTAATCCACTTCCCACGGACCCAAGTTGTGTACTGACGGTCTGCCTCAGGTTCCTCAATGGCGTGATTGAAGTTGGCAAGAAACTCTTTGACCAAGAGTGGGTAGGCCAATTGAGGTTTACCTGCAACCCTTTGCCAACACAAGAATTGATGAGATTCGCCATTTCGGAGTAGGGGAAGTCTGTCAGAATTACCTCCCTTTCGGCCCATAAATTTTTCTTCATTAACCACTTATTGTAAACATTTTCTTCTTCGAGACCCTAAAATCTTGGGATACCTCCATCATCAATAAGTGCGTCCACTTGTCGGCGTCAGTTAGATGAAGAACCGACTTTCTCTTTCCCCTTTTTTGTCGGTGAATCTTTTCGTTTTGGTGCCATTGTACCTAAGAAAAGGAAAAAAAATCAATCATTAAACACCATATGAATGAAAGAATATTTAAAACACACCAAAAGAAAAGAAAAATAGAGAATTTTCTTATTTTAAACTTAGGCCGATCACTACTTTTCATCACTAAGAAAGTCGAGAAAATATTGAAATTTTCTCAAGCCATTTTCGGACACATGGTTCTATATAGATTGATCTTTAACATGCTTAAAATTTAGGTAGAACAGAGGTCGTATGACTAGAACGGGAGGGCGACAAAAGTGGGGTCGTAATGCAGGTCGATGCCTAGTCATGGCACACCATGACTGCCTTATTTGGGATGAAGTGGTGTCGACAAATTGTAATGTAATTCTATTGAATGTATGCACAGTGATCAAGCTTAAAAGTGTATGAAGAATGTTTAATCGAAGATTAGCCCTAATTGCACAAGAAATGGCACTTAGTCATTTTATCAAACACCTAGTGGGCAACTTCGTTTGAAGTTGATTTTATATGAACTGGGAAGTGAAACTAACCCAAAATTTTCCACTTCAAATGCAATAACTCAACAAACCAACATCTACCTTAACTCATCCGCCTCATTTAATCAAGATGAAATCGAAAAAATTTCAAGGCAAAAAGCAAAAACGAGAATAGAGGCTCCAAGATCATCCTTGGAGTGATTTCGGTTTTGATGTCGAAAAGAATGCAATGGAATGCCTTGAAAACGTTTTTGAATGTAGATGAAGTGATGTATGACCAAGATAGATGCAGATTTATGTGTGGTTTGGGGATGAATGCAACTGTGTAGGCGTGAGGAGGATTTTGGTTTTGAAGTGAAAAAAATGGTCGTTTGTTGCTTAAGTGCTGGGCATTCTGCCCAGCACTAAGCCTGGGCGATCGCCTGGGCAAAACTGGGCGATCGCCCAGTATACCAAATGTTTTTTTTTCCAAATTAAAAGCTGTATGCTGAACTTAACATGCTAAAACATTCAAGACATGCGAAAATAGAAACGATGAAGGCATGCAAATGTAAATGTGACTACCTACATGCAAAAAGAAGTAGATTCATTTAGGCATAACTTAACATGTGAAATCTTAAGCACATGCCAAACTGAAAATTGTGAAGTAAAAAAACCAAATCGTGCTAAAAAATTCACTTCATGCTTTTGACTAATTGTATCTAGGCTTAAATGATCATATGAAATCTTAAATTTGTGCTAAAATGGATATGATGAAACCATGCTAAAACTCAACTAAGTGCAAAAATTGAAAAAAACAAAAAACAAAAGTAGTATGCCTAAAACCAAAACCTAAAGAAAATTCCCTAACCACATGCAATACTAAAAAAAAAACGTTTAAAAAGTAAGAAGTGATAGAAAAATAGGCTGCCTCCCATTAAGCGCTCGATTTATAGTCTAGAGCTCGACTTTTTGGATTGATCATTCCGTTGGTGCAAGATGAACGGTGGACTTTTCTTTCGAGAAACCATCGTTCCAATAGACCTTCAACCGCTGCCCATTGACTTTAAAAGTCAATTTGCTCTCATGGTTGATTTCTACCGCCCTACATGGATAGACCTTTGTGATTGTATACGGACCCGACAATCTAAGAAAGCTTGAGGCAAGAATTATACAACAAGACTTGCTGCCCAACCTCAAAACTTCTTCTTTGAATATGCATATCGTACCACTTTTTAGTCCGTTCCTTATACAGTTTTGCGTTCTCATAAGCTTCCAACCGAAACTCATCCATTTTGTTCAACTGAATGAGTCTCTTTTCACCGGCTGCCTTCAAATCAAAGTTCAACTTCTTCACAGCCCAATATGCTCGGTACTCCAACTCAACCAATAAATGGCACACTTTTCCAAAAACTAGCCAATAGGAAGACACGCCTGTAGAAGTTTTGAAAGCTGTCCGGTAGGCCCATAAAGCGTCATCTAGTTTCTTTGACCAATCTTTTATTGATAAACTCATCGTCACCTCAAGAATCCGCTTCAACTCCCGATTGGAGACTTTCACTTGCCCACTGGTTTGAGGGTAATAGGGAGTAGCAATACGATGCCGAACGTCATATTTTGCCAACAAAGACTCAAAATGACGATTGCAAAAGTGTTTACCCCCATCACTAATAATGGCTCGGGGTGTGCCATAACGAGTGAAAATGCATTTTTTTTGGAAATCCATCACAACCCGCGCATCATTGGTAGGCAAGGCGACTACTTCAACCTATTTGGAGACGTAGTCGACATTAACCAAAATGTATTGATTCGAGAATGAAGAGGGGAATGGCCCCATGAAATCAATACCCCACACATCAAAAAGCTCGACCTCAAGTATACTGTTGAGAGGCATTTCATTCCTTTTCGAGATATTTCCTGTGAGCTGGCACCGATCACATCTCTTCACAAAAAGGTATGCATCTTTGAAGAGAGAAGGCCAATAGAAACCAGACTGTAGAACTTTAGCGACTGTTTTAGAGGCACCAAAGTGTCCAGCGTAGGCCGAAGAATGGTATGCTCAAGTATCTGAGGGGCTACTTCTTCAGGAATACACCGCCTAATTATTTGATCTGGACCCCGTCTATAGAGAATGGGATCCTCCCAAAAATAGTACTTCAAGTCAGAGAAAAAATTATTCTTTTGATGACTTGAATAATCAGGCGGGATGATGGACTTTGCTAAGAAATTTATTATATCAGCAAACCATTGTGCTTTTTCCAAGTGAAAAATCTGTTCATCTGGGAACACCTCAGTGATATCCATGTTCTCGGTCTATTCTTCCTGCTCAAGTCTGGATAGATGATCAGCTACTACATTCTCGCTTCCCTTCTTGTCTCTTATCTCTTATCTCCAAATCAAACTCTTATAGAAGTAACACTCATCTAATCAGCCTCGGTTTTGCATCTTTCTTTGCCAATAAATATTTCAAGGTTGCATGATTAGTGTAGACTATCACCTTTGATCCAACAAGATATGATCTGAATTTGTCAAAGGCATAGACTACAACTAGGAGCTCCTTCTCACTTCTCAATAGTGGCATAGTTGAGTTGTGCATCATTCAAGCATAGTGTATTACATGAAAATTTTTATCTTTTCGCTGCTCCAATACTACTTCAACTGCATAATTGCTTGCGTCACACATTAATTCAAACGGTAGACTCCAATTAGGTGCAATTATCACAGGTGTTGAAATGAGCTTCTCTTTTAGAGTGTTGAATGCTAATAAACACTCTTCAGAGAAGACATAGGACACATCCTTGACCAGCAGAGTACACAAAGGCTTTGTGATTTTCGAGAAGTCTTTGATGAAGCGACGATAGAATCTGGCATGCCCAAGAAAGCTTCTAATAACCTTGACAGAAGTTGGTGGTGGTAATTTTTCAATAACCTGTAATTTTGCTTTATCTAATTCAATCCCCTTAGCTGAAATTCGATGTCCCAACACGATGCCCTCTTGAACCATGAAGTGATACTTTTCCTAGTTGAGAACTAAATTTGTATTTTCACACCGCTGCAAAACCAGGTGTAAGTACTCCAAGCACTCATCAAAGGATGAGCCAAATACCGAGAAATAATCCATGAATATTTCAATGAATTTCTTCACTATATCAGAGAAGATGGCCATCATGCAATGGTGAAAAGTGGCAGGAGCATTGCATAAACCAAAAGACATTCTACGGTATGCAAAGGTACCATAGGGACACGTGAATGTGGTATTCTCTTGATCCTCAGATGCTATTGGAATTTGATTATAGCTGGAGTATCCATCTAAAAAGCAGTAATGAGAATATCCAGTCAATCTTTCCAATATCTGATCAATAAACAGAAGGAGAAAGTGGTCCTTACTCCTTCCTAGTAACAGTGTTGAGTTTGCGGTAGTCAATGCAAACTCTCCATCCTGTGATTGTTCTGGTTGGAATCAACTCATTCTTTTTGTTCTGAACCACAATGATACCTCCCTTCTTTGGCACTACTTGAACTGGATGGACCCAAGCATTGTCTGAAATTGGGTAGATAATCTGGGCATCCATTAACTTCATGACTTCTGCTCTGACTACTTCTTTCATATTAGGATTCAGCCTCCTTTGCCTGTCAATACTTGGTTTAAAATCGTCCTCCATGAGGATTTTATGCATGCACAGTATAGGACTGATGCCCTTGATGTCAGCAATAGACCACCTAATAGCTGTCTTGTGTTCTCGAAGCACTTGGAGTAATTTTTCCTCTTCAAGCTCACTAATAAAGTTAGCGATTATCATAGGTAAAGTAGAGGATTCTCCTAAGTAGGCATAGCGGAGATGATATGGCAACTGCTTGAGCTCTATTTTTGGAGGCTGTTGAACAGAATGTAGATGTTTTGTAGAACCCGTGCCCAACTCCTCAAAGCGTGGTCGGCGCATATATGGAGGGTTAGCTTCAAGATACCTTGCGCACATCTCAACCTCAACAGAATCAGCTTAAATGGATTGAGAATGTATAATACAGGCCTCCAAAGGATCTGATGGATTATTAAGTTGAAAATTTTCATGAACTGTACTATCAACCACATCAACTTTGAAGCAGCTATCTGACTCGGTTGGATATTTGATTACCTTGAAGACATCAAATGTGACTTGTTCCTCACTAAGCCTCAGAATCAGTTGGCTTTTTGTACATTGATTAGAGCTCTACCATTGGCTAAAAATGGTCGACCAAGAAGAAGTGGAACATATTTATCTTCCTCCATGTCAAGAACGATGAAATCGGCTGGGAAGATAAATTTGTCCACCTTCACCAAAAGATCTTCAACAACTCCTCTTGGATGTTTGATAGACCGATCAGCTAGCTGTAGAGTTACCGTACTTGCTTTAGCTTCCCCAAGCCTAATTTTTGAAAATAGAAAGTGGCATCAAGTTAATACTAGCTCCTAAATCACACAAAGCTTTATCAAAATAAAAATATCCTATTGTGCAAGGTATTGTAAAACTCTCTGGATCTTTTAGTTTATGAGGTAGTTTATTTTGCAAAATCGCACTACATTCTTCTGTCAACATCACAGTCTCATGTTCCTCCAAGTATCGTATCAACAGAGATTTAGATAGTTCAATTTCAATTAAATTAACATTAACCGAATCTAATGAACTTTAGAAAATTGGTTATTAAAAACTAATTACACTATAAACTAAGAACAATTAACTAATTATAATTCAAATGAACAAGCGATTAAATTAAAGAAGAATTACTTGAAAATTGGAAAAGAAAAGAAAAGAAAAGAAAAGCGTATTAGGATCCCGAATCTACTTATACCAATTCCCTTTAACCCAAACCGTTGAATTTGATAACATGATTTAATTATGAAGATGAATATTCCTAATTTGTTTAACAATCTCTCTCTCGAGTAGAATTAAACATATCCCTATATGTGACCGGACTATATTTCAATGACGGATGCGAACATACAAAAATGCATTAGAATTTGTGAATACTTAAATATCACGAAAAGCATAGTGGTATATATCTATCTCCTATCGGACTCTACGATAATTGATACTATATATAACCTATTTTTCATCTCTCGAATGTAAAACAAGCCACAAGAATCATACAACTATTGCACACATAATTGTAGATGAAGAGAAATCAATATCAATTATTCAGAATTAAAAACGTGCTTAAATATCAAAAACTAAGTTCAAAGAATTAAAAGATAATGATACAAATTTCATCATGATCTTAGCACTAAAAAGTTTAACATAATATACTAAGAAGAAGAAAATAAAAAGTAAAAGTAAATATGGAAGCCATCACCCGGATCGGAAGAAAACTTGAAAGAGAAGAAATCTTAAACTTGATCTTCGTTAAATTGTTGCAAAGATAAATCTTGATTTTCATTCTTTTTTCTTTTCTTGTTTTTCTCCCAAGAATCGGCCTCCCAAATCGGCTCTAATCCAGCTCCCTTCTTATGAGTTAATAACTCATATTTATATTTATCTAATTATGTCCCAAAAGAGCCCAAAAAATCATTAAAATCATGCCCAAAAAGTTTCCTAATTGAATTAGAACTCAAAAAGGCAACAAAATTCCGTTTCTGCTGAAAATACACTAGTCGATCGCCCAGTGCAAACCCAGATGATCCCCAGGCCAAAGAAAATCCATTCTTCTGCCAAAAATTAGTGCCGGGCCATTGCCCAGCTTTAAGCTTGGGCGATCGCCCATCTCTACTTTTCTATGCTCCACGGCTGTTCTTCAAATGGCCATAACTTCTTATAGAAAACTCCAAATTGGGATCTGTAAAAAGTATTGGACTCGTAATTCAATTATCTTTCCAATGATAAGAGATTTTAATATCAAAATTTGTGCTCGAATTTCTCCACATGCTTCGGTAGGTAGTTTCTCAATTCGGTTCTTTAGCTTTCTGGTGTTTGATCCATTGATTCAACTCTTCATTGTCACTCCAAAACACCTTAAACTTATTGATTTTATCTTCTTTCTCATCTTCCAATGTTTGACTCTTGATATTCACTTCAAAAACTTAATATCTTCTCATTTACTTGTCGATTTCACCAAATTGTTGTTCTTTCCGTCAATTCTTCTCCATTTGCTTATAAACAGGTTCGAAACTGAAATATAAAGAATAATACAATAAATTAAATAGAAATTCAATAAAATGACAGGATAAAAGCTTAGTTTAAAAGTTCAAATAAGTGCACAAAATGCACTTATCAGTAATTCTTAATTTTTTCGAATTTTAGCTTATATTACTGATGTCAAATTTTAATTAACTCGCAAGTGTACGAATCTACTGGAATATAGATAAGTAAAAACGAGGTCGATCCCACAGAGACTGCTATGAGGAAGGTGTAATTTAATCCAAATTAAATGTTATTCTAGGCTAGTTGAATTGAAGAGTTTTGTTGTTGAAATTGTTTAACTAAAAGACTAAAGAAATATGATAAAAAGATGAATTGATAATTCAAGTTGTGTAAAACACCAAGGTTTCAGAATCCACCATTGTCTAATTTAGCAATTATCCAATCATTCATTAATTCCCAAGAAAAACACATACGACAACCCGAAATCAATCTATTGTCATCCCTAAAGATTTATCAATCAAGTCCAGAAGAAGAATATCAAATATAGGCTCCCCTTATGCTTCAAACATAAACCACTTAAGCGTTTTTCGTATCAAGCTCAATTGAAAGAAAACAAAGAATCAAAGAAGTTCTAAGCATTCTATGTATCCCAATTCGAATAGAAGATGACGAAAAATCAAAAGCAATTAATAGATCATATTATATCACCAAGCATGGATTAATTAAATCAACATCTAACTATAAAAAATACATGATATTTAAGATGAAAGAAATCATATTTAATTAATTTAGTCAAGAACAAGCCATAAACGTTAAAGCTCTTAAGAAGGAATTAACCGAATAATTAAATAGTCACTAAATCAAGACAAGGTTTCATCGTCTACCTTGGCTAAAGAAAACTAGAAAAACATAATTAAACTAAAAAAACAAGAATTAATAAAACCCGGCATGGATCTTAGGAGAAGAAATCTTTGAAGAAATCTTGATAGTCGAGGAAGTCTTGATCTCTTGTTCTCTTGATGTCTTTTCTTGATTTTCTCCCAAAAAATCCAACCCTCGTTATGAGTTAATAACTCATATTTATACTACCTCTATTATCCCACAAAATATCCCCAGAAAACCTAACAATTCGTTCAAAACGTTTCCTAGTTGAATTGGGACTTAAAAAAAGGAAAGAAAATAAAACGAAAAATCCGCGGGCAAAAATGGCCTGGGCGATCGCCCAGGCTATTCCCGGGCGATCGCCCAGGCACGCTATTTTGGTTCTGCTTTTGAGTCCAGCCGCTGGGCGTTCGCCCAGAGTTAAACCGGGCGATCGCCCAGCTTGTTTTCTTTGAAGAGTTGCACTTTGGTCCTTTTTGTTTCAACGGTCACCACTTTGGTCCTTCAACTTTAAGTCTTGATCATTTCAGTCCTCCATCTTTTCATGACATCAATTTTGGTCCTTCAACTTTGCATCATCGCCAGTTTAGTCCCTCAACTTTGCATTGAGTGCAATTGAGTCCTCGAACTTATGAGATATCTTCTAAATCATTGCTCTTTTTGCCCAAACTTCTCCAGTTGTTCACCAATAAGTCCAAAACTGAAATAAAACAATAATAAACTAGATTAAGTAGAAAAGCAACTATTTGACGACATAAATGATTAATTAAAAGGCCAAAATAAGTGCATAAAACGCACTTATCAAACACCCCCAAACTAAACCTTTGTTCGTCCTCGAACAAAAACAAAAATAAAATATAATAAACTATGCTAACAGAATCATGGAAAATTAGTCAATGTTAAACTCCTTACCATATGCCTCAAGTTCAAAATAAAGCAACACTATTAAAAGGATATTAAACAACAGCACAAAAATTTTCACTTATCCGTTGCTCGACCTCGTGTGAGTGTGTGAATAGCCAAAAATTAAACTTATACATGTATTAGACCATGACCAATATTGTGTTGTTGACACTTTAGCAATCCCGAACCCTTTGTAGTCATTTATCCCTTACACTTCTCGTAAGTTATCACACTTCTAAAGCTTTTCTCTCAAATCCCGAAGTGTTCTAGCGAAGTTGGTATCTATTGATCATCACAATGCTCTTTCTTTTCAACAAAAGTGGTAAACTTAACACTTGTATTCTGAGAATTAGGATGGTGAGAGATTTCTAAATTCTCATCTTCAGTCTCTAAGGTTCTAATCTAGCAATCCTTCCTGAGCACTTCTATTCTTTTTTTTTATTTACTCAACTCATGTGAACAGTCTTACATCCTGTGCAATACTTCTCTTTCACTAGCTTTCTGTGTGACCCTTGTAACGAGCTTTGAGTCGATGACTCCCAAGTCAGATGACCATAGGGCACCAGGTTTGAAAATACCCTAGCAGACTTAATTGCCCAAGTCCCACAAGCTAATAGAGAAGTGAAGATGTATATTTCTAAATGTCGCTCTCTTTTCTTTTTCTTGCTTTAGATACAGGACTCATGTAGCGAGCTTTGGGCCGATGACTCCCAAGTCAGATGACCATAGGGCATCAGGTTTTAAGATACCCTTACAGGTTTAATTGCTCGAGTCAGATCTTTCATTTAAATTTATCAGCTGCGAGTAGTGCTCAGTTTAGATTACTTGACTATAACCCATTCAACCAAAGATGAGACCCAGAAAACCCAAACCATCAAAAGTCCTAGAACAAAAGTAGTAACTTTAACACCCCCAAACTGTTCTCAAAACAGTTTAGTCACTAGCTCTAAGAATGTAGGAACGGAATGTTTCATCATGATACTCAGTCAATAATATCAACATAAACACGCAAGTCATGTCTCCAATAAACGATAAGTCAAAGTGGCTATGTGCTTCTATAATCCGGTCTAACATGGATACGAATTCATATAAAAGAACAAGTTCCAATGCTGTCTAATAGTCGACTAAAAATGTGCTCAAGTTTGAACAGATATCATCATTGGCGGTAGGATATTCAACAGCAACCAGACAAATTATATATATATTTATATATATATATATATATATATATATATATATATATATATATATATATATATATATTTTCTCAATACCATTTCAGTTACACAGACCAGAATGATAAGCAAATCAGAAGTTCTTAAGTAACATGATATTTTTATATCCCACCCCCAAACAAAAACCTTACATTGTCCCCAATGTAAGAATAACATAAAGCACATAGTAGGAGGAAAAAGATCAGTTACTCCCCAGGGATAGATGTGGAGAAGAAGCATCTGGCAGGCTGAAAGATGTTGAACACCGTGGACACCGCATGATCAGTTGTACAAAAGCAGTCCTAAAAGAAAAATGAGAGAAAACAACAAACAAAAAACAACGAAAGCAAATTTAAATTTTTCTTTTATTATTATTATTATTATTATTATTTTTTTTTTTTAATAAAAGCGATTTTCAAGAAAGAAGGGTAGGATCACCCAAATTAATTTCCTCCTCCCCCTCGCGAGAGTGAAACTCCAAGTATGGTTTTAAACGTTGGCCATTAACTTTAAACAAATCACCATTTTTTGGATTTTCAACTTCAACAGCACCATGAGGATAAACAGTGAGAACAATAAAAGGGCCTGACCATCGGAAACGTAGCTTACCTGGAAATAAATGCAGGCGAGAATTATATAAGAGTACTTTCTGACCTGGACTAAATGATTTTCTGACTATGTGCTTGTCATGAAAGACCTTCATCTTGTGCTTGTAAATCTTAGCATTCTCATAGGCATCATTTCGATTTTCCTCAAGTTCAGCTATCTGCAATTTTCTTCTTGACCCTGCTTCCTGCATATCAAAATTGAATTTCTTAATAGCCCAATAAGCACGATGTTCTAACTCAACCGGAAGGTGACAGGCTTTCCCATACACCAATCTATAAGGGGACATGCCAATGGGTGTTTTAAAAGCTGTCCTATATGCCCATAATGCATCAGTGAGTCGTAGAGACCAATCTTTTCTATCAGGTCGAACTGTTTTCTCTAAAATATGCTTGATTTCACGATTTGAGACCTCAACCTGACCACTAGTCTGTGGATGATATGGGGTGGCCACTTTATGTGTGATGGAGTATTTTGCTAGAAGGGTTTGAAAATGTTTATTGCAAAAATGAGATCCCCCATCACTGATAATGGCTCGTGGAGTGCCAAAGCGAGAGAAAATATTGCATTTCAAAAATACCACTACGCTTTTGTGATCATTGGTCCTACAAGGAATTGCCTCGACCCACTTAGAAACATAATCGACACCAACTAATATGTAAAGATAACCAAAAGATGGAGGAAAAGGTCCCATGAAATCAATCTCCTAGACATCAAAAAGTTCAACTACGAGAATAGGATTAAGCGGCATCATGTTTCTTTTTGAAATGCTTCCCATGCTTTGACACCTATCACATGAAGAACAAAAAATATGAGTGTCACGAAAGAGAGTAGGCCAGTAAAAACCACATTACAAAATTTTGGAGGTAGTCTTTTTAGCACTGAAATGGCCTCCACACGCGTGGTCATGACAGAATGATATAACACTGTGGAATTCACTTTCTGGGACGCATCTCCTTATAATTTGATCAGCACAGTATTTAAACAAGTAAGGATCATCCCAAAAGAAATTCCTCACTTCAGCCAGGAATTTAGTTCTATCCTGTTTAGTCCAATGTTCTGGAAGTTTGCCTTTAACAAGATAATTAACAATATCAGCAAACCAAGGCACAACATCAATATTCATGAGTTGTTCATCTGGAAACAACTCATTTAATGGTAATTTATCCTGCACAGAGTCAAGCACAATTCGAGATAAATGGTCAGCCACAACATTTTCAGACCCCTTTTTGTCCCTAAATTCAAAATCAAATTCTTGCAAAAGCAAGACCCACCTAATCAATCTAGGTTTAGCATCCTTCTTAGTGAGAAGGTATTTGAGGGCAGCATGGTCAGAAAAGATAATTACTTTACACCCTACAAGATAAGATCGAAATTTATCTAAAGCAAATACTACTGCTAGCATTTCTTTCTCTGTAGTAGAATAATTTAATTGTGCATCATTAAGAGTTCTACTAGCATAGTAAATAACAGAAGGCAACCGATCTAATCTCTGTCCTAAAACTGCTCCTACAGCATAATCAGATGCATCACACATAAGTTCGAAAGGCAAAGTCCAATCAGGTGGTCGAATAACAGGTGCAGTGGTCAATACTTTCTTAAGATGTTCAAAAGCCTCTAAGCACGAATCATTAAAGATAAAAGGTACATCCTTAACAAGTAAATTGCATAAGGGTCTAGAGATTTTACTAAAATCTTGAATGAAACGTCTATAAAAACCAGCATGCCCAAGGAAAGATCTCACTGCTCTCACTGATTTCGGAGGTGGAAGATTGGAGATAAGATCAACCTTGGCCTTGTCAACTTCAATACCATTGCTAGAAATAATGTGGCCAAGAACAATACCTTGTTTCACCATGAAGTGACATTTTTTTCCAATTTAGTACTAAATTCTTTTCCTCACATCTCTGCAAAACTAAAGTTAGATGGCACAAACAATCATCAAACGAGTCACCATACACAGAAAAATCATCCATAAACACCTCAAGAAACCTCTCAATCATGTCAGAAAATATACTAAGCATGCATCTTTGAAAGGTAGCAGGTGCATTACACAAACCAAATGGCATTCGTCTATATGCAAAGGTTCCAAAAGGACAAGTGAAAGTAGTTTTCTCTTGATCTTCTGGAGCTATGGGAATTTGATTGTAACCCGAATAACCATCTAAGAAACAATAATAAGCATGCCCTGCTAGTCTATCAAGCATTTGATCAATGAATGGAAGAGGGAAGTGATCTTTTCTAGTGACTAAGTTCAATTTCATATAGTCAACGCACACACGCCATCCTGTAGTTACTCTAGTTAGAACCAATTCATTGTTTGCATTAGTAACTACAGTGATACCTGATTTTTTTGGGACAACATGCACAGGACTTACCCATTTGCTATCAGAAATAGGATAGATAATTCCAGCATCTAACAACTTAAGGACTTCAGTTCTCACAACATCTTTCATGTTAGGATTTAACCTACGTTGCATCTCTCTAGTGGACCTAGAATTTTCCTCAAGATGAATATAGTGCATACAGTCTACAGGATTTATACCTATAATATCAGCAATGGTCAAACCTAGCGCCTCTTTATGTTCAGTTAAAACATCTAACAACTTACCTTTTTGTGCATCATCAAGGGCAGAAGAGATAATTACAGGTAAAGTTTCTGCCTCTCCTAAGAATGCATACTGCAAAGTGTTAGGCAATGCTTTGAGCTCTAGCTTGGGCGGTTGTTGAACTGATGGGATGTTCTTCTTCTCACTTATTGGAAGTGGCTCAATTTTCTGTCTCCACTTACTTGTATCCATGACAGGTGTTGACTCAAGCAAAGTGTTTACCTCATCTATAGCACCATCAACATCAAAATCTGTACCAAAATGGGTTAGACACATCATTAAAGCATCATCAAAGTTAGTTGAAATACAAGAGTCATCAACCAATGCTTCTATCATGTCAACATCAGCAACATCCTCGTTGTCATGTGGTTGCTTGTTGACATTGAAGACATTCAATTCAATTGTCATGTTGCCAAAGGACAGCTGCATGACTCCATTCCTGCAATTAATTACAGCATTAGATGTGGCTAGAAAAGGACGACCAAAAATCACAGGAATATGCTTAGTGGAGTCTCGAACAGGTTGAGTATCAAGTACAATAAAATCAACAGGAAAATAAAATTTATCAACCTGTATCAAAACATCCTCAACAATGCCACGAGGTACTTTCACAGATCTATCAGCAAGTTGTAAAATAACAGATGTTGGTTTTAACTCGCCTAGTCCAAGTTGCATGTACACAGAGTAAGGAAGAATATTGACACTAGCTCCAAAATCTAACAATGCCTTCTCAATTTTATGGTTTCCTATGATGCAAGAGATAGTAGGACAACCTGGATCTTTAAATTTAGGAGGAGTATTGCTTTGAATTATTGAGCTAACCTGTTCAGTTAAAAATGCCTTTTTACGTACGTGTAATTGTCTCTTTTTAGTACATAGGTCCTTCAAAAATTTAGCATAGGCAGGAACTTGCTTAATAGCATTAAGTAAGGGGATATTTATGCTTACCTGCTTGAAGATGTCCATCATGTCATTGATAGAATTACCTTGCTTTACCTTTGTCAGCCTTTGAGGAAATGGGGCTTTTGGGATGTAGGAAGGCTCATTGTCTTCTTTGTGAGCTTCTTGGACTGAATCATCAGTTGAGGTATTACCTGGAGAAATTAGTTGAGGTGTGTTGTGCTTTGAAAGATCCACTTGGTTGTCAACTAGTTTGCCCCGTCTCAAAGTCATGATGGCCTTCGCCTCTTCATGTTGGTTGCTTGAATCTGTTCCAATATTGTGCACCCCTTTAGGATTAGGAAATGGCTGACTAGGGAATTTACCTTTTTCAATGGTTGTTGCCAGCTGTTGTACTGATGACGCCAGTTGTCCCATCATGTTCTCCATATTGGAAATGGATTGTGCCTGTGAGTTCTGGCTAGTGCGCACTTCCTTCTTGAACTCAGTAATGGTGTGATTCTGATGCTCCAAAGCAGCTTGTGTAGCTTTTGTCAAGTTTTGAATTGCCTCTTCCCATGGTTTAGGCTGTGAGAAGTTTTGGTTGAATTGTCTAGGCTGCTGAGGGGCTTGACCTGCTGTGTTGTCCTGTTGACTACCCTGTGACCAAGAAAAGTTGGGGTGGTCCCTCCAACCTGGGTTATAGGTGTTGGAGTAAGGATTGTAAGGAGGCTTCCTCATCATGTTGAGGGCATTAGCTTGCTCATCACCTGCTTCTGGTTCTGGAGGACTATGGACTGTCAATGAGGTCAATTTGCGAGAGATGTCCTCTATCATGCACTTGACTTCTTTGATTTCTGAGTTAGGTTCACTGTTGCGAATCTCATAGATACCCCTTTTCTTTGGCTCAGTTCTAGAGGATCTGCTCCGCTGTTGTGAATTGTCAGCCTGCTTTTGAAAGAAGGTCCAGATCTCTGTGGCATTCTTAGACATAAGCTCTCCACCGCTTGTGGCCATCAACCATTCTTGAATATGTGGTAGCAATCCCTCCAAAAAGTATTGGCATAAATGCCATTTTTCATACCCATGATGTGGACACTTCATGAGAAGCCCGTTGAATCTCTCCCAAGTTTCATAGAATGGCTCATCGTCTCTTTGCACAAACTCTGAAATTTCCCTGCGAATAGCATTAGTTTTGTGAACAGGAAAGTATTTATTCAAAAATTTAGCGACCATTTGTTCCCAAGAAGTAATACTATTTGCAGGCAATGTATTAAACCAAGATCTAGATCTATCTTTCAGAGAAAAGGGAAATAGACGAAGTTTAACATTATCAGGAGACACATTCTCATATTTAAATGTTTCACATACAGCATAGAAGTCAGTCAAATGATTATAACATTCTTCACTATCTAAACCATAGAAAGATGGGAGACAGTTAAGCACATTCGGTTTAAGCTCAAAATTCCTAGCTGTGACCTGGGGGTATTGTATGCATGAGGTGCTCAAATTAGCTAATGGACTAAAATAGTCCCTGAAAGGTCTCTCCTCAATTTCATCCCCCATAGCTACTATTGCTTCGGTTTCTTCAATTTTATCTAGATTAGTGGCTCGTTTTTGTTGGTGAAAAGTCTTTTCAATTTAACTATCTAGATGTTCTAGCTTAAGTTCTAGAGATCTACAACCAAGCATGCACAATGAAGATTTTTTTATTTTTGAAATTTTTTTTTTAAATAAATAAAAAAAACGAAAATAAAATAAACAAAATAAAATCCTAAATTATAACTAGTCAAGAATGAAATTAACTAAAATTAAATTAACCTTCAGACGCAGTCCCCGGCAACGGCGCCAAAAAACTTAATGTCAAATTTTAATTAACTCGCAAGTGTACGAATCTATTGGAATATAGATAAGTAAAAAACGAGGTCGATCCCACAGAGACTGCTATGAGGAAGGTGTAATTTAATCCAAATTAACTGTTATTCTAGGCTAGTTGAGTCGAAAAGAGTTTTGTTGAAATTATTTAATTTAAAGACTAACTAATTATGCGAAAATGATGAGATTGAATAATCAAGAAGTGTAAAACACCAAGGTTTCGGAATCCACCATTGTCTAACTTAGCAATCATCTAATCATTCATTAATTCCCAAAGAAAACACATACGACAACACGAAATCAATCTATTGTCGTCCCTAAAGATTTATCAATTAAGTCCAAAAGAAGAAAATCAAATATAGGCTCCCCTTATACTTCAAACATAAATTACTTAAGCATTTTTCATATCAAATTCCATTGAAAGAAGACAAAGAATCAAAGATTACCTAAGCATTCTATGTATCCCAATAAGAATAAAAGAAGATGAAAAATCAAAAGCAATTAATAAAACTTATTTAAGCATCAAGCATGGATTAATTAAATGACTACAAAGGGTTCGGGATTGCTAAAGTGTCAACAACACAATATTGGTCATGGTCTAATACATGTATAAGTTTAATTTTTGGCTATTCACACACTCACACGAGGTCGAGCAACGGATAAGTGAAAATTTTTGTGCTGTTGTTTAATATCCTTTTAATAGTGTTGCTTTATTTTGAACTTGAGGCATATGGTAAGGAGTTTAACATTGACTAATTTTCCTGTTAGCATAGTTTTAATTTATATTTTAGTTTTGTTTTTGTTCGAGGACGAACAAAGGTTTAGTTTGGGGGTGTTTGATAAGTGCGTTTTATGCACTTATTTTGGCCTTTTAATTAATCATTTATGTCGTCAAATAGTTGCTTTTCTACTTAATCTAGTTTATTATTGTTTTATTTCAGTTTTGGACTTATTGGTGAACAACTGGAGAAGTTTGGGCAAAAAGAGCAATGATTTAGAAGATATCTCATAAGTTCGAGGACTCAATTGCACTCAATGCAAAGTTGAGAGACTAAACTGGCGATGATGCAAAGTTGAAGGACCAAAATTGATGTCATGAAAAGATGGAGGACTGAAATGATCAAGACTTAAAGTTGAAGGACCAAAGTGGTGACCGTTGAAACAAAAAGGACCAAAGTGCAACTCTTCAAAGAAAACAAGCTGGGCGATCGCCCGGTTTAACTCTGGGCGAACGCCCAGCGGCTGGACTCAAAAGCAGAACCAAAATAGCGTGCCTGGGCGATCGCCCGGGAATAGCCTGGGCGATCGCCCAGACCATTTTTGCCCGCGGATTTTTCGTTTTATTTTCTTTCCTTTTTTTAAGTCCCAATTCAACTAGGAAAAGTTTTGAACGAATTTTTAGGTTTTCTGGGGATATTTTGTGGGACAATAGAGGTAGTATAAATATGAGTTATTAACTCATAACGAGGGTTGGATTTTTTGGGAGAAAATCAAGAGAAGACATCAAGAGAACAAGAGATCAAGACTTCCTCGACTATCAAGATTTCTTCGAAGATTTCTTCTCCTAAGATCCATGCCGGGTTTTATTAATTCTTGTTTTTCTAGTTTAATTATGTTTTTCTAGTTTTCTTTAGCCAAGGTAGACGATGAAACCTTGTCTTGATTTAGTGACTATTTAATTATTCGGTTAATTCCTTCTTAAGAGCTTTAACGTTTATGGCTTGTTCTTGACTAAATTAATTAAATATGATTTCTTTCATCTTAAATATCATGTATTTTTTATAGTTAGATGTTGATTTAATTAATCCATGCTTGGTGATATAATATGAGTTTTGTTGTTGAAATTGTTTAACTAAAAGACTAAAGAAATATGATAAAAAGATGAATTGATAATTCAAGTTGTGTAAAACACCAAGGTTTCAGAATCCACTATTGTCTAATTTAGCAATTATCCAATCATTCATTAATTCCCAAGAAAAACACATACGACAACCCGAAATCAATCTATTGTCGTCCCTAAAGATTTATCAATCAAGTCCAGAAGAAGAATATCAAATATAGGCTCCCCTTATGCTTCAAACATAAACCACTTAAGCGTTTTTCGTATCAAGCTCAATTGAAAGAAAACAAAGAATCAAAGAAGTTCTAAGCATTCTATGTATCCCAATTCGAATAGAAGATGACGAAAAATCAAAAGCAATTAATAGATCATATTATATCACCAAGCATGGATTAATTAAATCAACATCTAACTATAAAAAATACATGATATTTAAGATGAAAGAAATCATATTTAATTAATTTAGTCAAGAACAAGCCATAAACGTTAAAGTTCTTAAGAAGGAATTAACCGAATAATTAAATAGTCACTAAATCAAGACAAGGTTTCATTGTCTACCTTGACTAAAGAAAACTAGAAAAACAAGAATTAATAAAACCCGGCATGGATCTTAGGAGAAGAAATCTTCGAAGAAATCTTGATAGTCGAGGAAGTCTTGATCTCTTGTTCTCTTGATGTCTTCTCTTGATTTTCTCCCAAAAAATCCAACCCACGTTATGAGTTAATAACTCATATTTATACTACCTCTATTGTCCTACAAAATATTCCCAGAAAACCTAAAAATTCGTTCAAAACGTTTCCTAGTTGAATTGGGACTTAAAAAAAGGAAAGAAAATAAAACGAAAAATTCGCGGGCAAAAATGGCCTGGGCGATCGCCCAGGCTATTCCCGAGCGATCGCCCAGGCACGCTATTTTGGTTCTGCTTTTGAGTCCAGCCGCTGGGCGTTCGCCCAGAGTTAAACCGGGCGATCGCCCAGCTTGTTTTCTTTGAAGAGTTGCACTTTGGTCCTTTTTGTTTCAACGGTCACCACTTTGGTCCTTCAACTTTAAGTCTTGATCATTTCAGTCCTCCATCTTTTCATGACATCAATTTTGATCCTTCAACTTTGCATCATCGCCAGTTTAGTCCCTCAACTTTGCATTGAGTGCAATTGAGTCCTCGAACTTATGAGATATCTTCTAAATCATTGCTCTTTTTGCCCAAACTTCTCCAGTTGTTCACCAATAAGTCCAAAACTGAAATAAAACAATAATAAACTAGATTAAGTAGAAAAGCAACTATTTGACGACATAAATGATTAATTAAAAGGCCAAAATAAGTGCATAAAACGCACTTATCAATTACATACTTTTTAAGAGCATCTCCAACAAGCTCTTTAAACATAAGATATTCTTTAATTTAAAGAGCCAACACTTAAAATTTTACTCCAATAAACTCTTCAATTTAATATTTTAATTTAGAGAGTAGTTTGGAGAGCCAAACCCACTCTCTATTATTAAATGCATTGAAATAATTTCAATTTTCAATACTTAATATATTGACTTTAATTAAAGGAAAATGCTATATGAACCAAAACTTGGACCAAAAATTGGACAATCATAAGTAAAATATCTATAGTGTCCTTTGAAAAGACACATTTGAAAATTTGAATTGTGTATTTTCAAAGGACATTTTTGATATTTTATCCATGATTGTCCAACTTTTGGTCCAAGTGTTGGTTCATGTAGCATTACTCTTAATTAAATAATACATACAAATTAGGTGAGAGACATATGAAGAAAAAAAAAGAGGAGAGAGAAAGATATTAAATGCTTCTTGGAAGAAGGAAAATGAAGAGCATGGATAAAGAGACTACTGGAATATGTAAAAAAAATTGCTCTTTAAATTTATAGATGCTCTTTAAATTTCCAAATATGCTCTTTAAATATAGCTAAGCTGTTGTAGATGCTCTAATGAACTCCATTAGTAGATGTGGAGAACCAATGCATGTCAGCCACAAGTAAAGTTATCGTAAGATATTTTTGGTTTCTTTGGGTTCTTCTTGTACACTAACACATCGACCATGGTGTAGGACTCAGGTCATCTAGCTCGTCTTCATATTTGTCTTCATCTCTCTCTCTCTCTCAACCTTTCTTCTAAAGAGCTCAAAATAGGTAGATGCTCTTTATATTGAATCTATGGATTGTATTTTAAGTTGTGACTACAAACAAGGTTCATTCTTCATATATGCTAATCGAGAATGCTAAGGGTTCGTTTTCTTTCCTGTTTTCAAGCTATTTTCAGTTTTCAGTTTTAAAACATTCAAAACTTGTTTACTATGCCGTTTTTGAAAATGAATTTCCGAAAATATAATTAAATTTATAACACAAAACTCAAAACACATTTTTGACATTTTGAGTGTTTTTAGTGAAAAACTGAAAACAATCGAAACAAGAAACAATTTTATTTAAATAAAAATTCTAAAAAAAAATTTAAAATTCTTAAAAAATTATAAAAAAATGAAAATTATATAAAAATGAAAATACTAAAATACTAAAAAAATAATTCATCCCCTTATTGGTTATTTAAATAAAAAAAATTTAAAAATTTATTTAAATAAAAATAGATTAAAATTCTCAGTCTACGTATTAATTTTTATTTCTTATTTTGTCAATTTATTATTTGTTTGTATTTTATTTTTGTCTCTAACTTTAAAATATATGTATTACTTATTACTTGTTTGGTGGAGTTTACAAGTAGTTTTTTAAGAGTGTGTTTGATTTGCACATTTTCCATGGACATTGAAAATGTCCAATCCATGGAAAATGTTGTCAAATCAAAAAATTTTATTTTCCACATTTCTTGTTTGATTGCACATGAAAAATAATTTTGATTTTCAAGGTACAAGCATTTAGGGTGTGTTTGATTGGTTAACATGGAAAATGGTGGAAAATGAAAATCTTTTCCATTTAAGGTGGAAAATACAATCCACCAAATAGGTGAGAAATTGTTTTCCAAGAAAGTTGGAAAAATTGTGCTTTAAGGCTATGTTTGATTGCCTAAATTTGCCATGGAAAATCAAAATTTTCCACCCATTTTCCAACTTTTGCTCTGTTTGATTGCCTAAATTTTCTAGGTAAAAAATTTTCCATTTTCCATGTATGTGATGGTTTTTCCATGAAAATGATGAAAACATTTTCTTGCCAAATGAGTAGAATCAATTTTCCATGGCAAATGAAAATTGGCAAGAATACAAATTAAGAAGCCTTTATTAATTTTTAAGCAAATTATATAAAATGCTCTAAATTTTTAAGCAAATTAATAATTTTGCTTAAAATAATAATTTTTAAGTTGGCAAAATAATGTCTTGGCAAAATTATTAATTTTTAAGCAAATTATATAAAATGCTCTAAATCATTAAGTTGCTCTAATTTTTAAGCAAATTATTAATTTTGCTTAAAATTAATAATTTTAAGCAAAATTATTAATTTTTAAGTTGGCAAAATTATTAATTTTTAAGCAAATTTAAGTTGCTCTAAATCATTAAGTAAATTTAATGTAGTTAACTAAGTTAGTCCATTGTGTTTATTCAAAATATAGGGCATTTTATTTTAGTTTACGTAAGTGTAAATCGTAGGCCTCATGAGAATGCTACTATTTAATTCACTTTTAGTTACTTTTTAACAAACCCATATGCTTGTGGTAATTCAACGTACAATAGAATTTTTTCAAAATTTGTATTAGATTATATAAAATGTATGGTGGAAATATGCATAAAAAATGGTAAATTATAATTTAACAATTGTCAATAGTAAACTTTCAATTTTTCTCCCCAATATTTTAGTCATGGAAAATGTGATAATTTCCCTAGAAAATAGTTGCTATCAAATAACAAAAGTTGAAAAATACTACATTTTCCATGGAAAATAAAGACAATCAAACACCAAAAGTTGGAAAATTACAACATTTTCTAGGATGAATTTTCATCCAATCAAACGCACTACATTTACAATTCCCTGGAAAATATTTTCTTGGCAAATCATTTCCCTGGAAAATATTTTCTTTCCACCCATTTTCCATGCTTCCAATCAAACACAGCCTAAATGCTTGTACTTTGAAAATCAAAATTATTTTCCATGTGCAATCAAACAAGAAATGTGGAAAATAAAATTTTTGGATTTAACAACATTTTCCATAGAAAATGTGCAAATCAAACACACCCATGCTTGTACCTTGAAAATCAAAATTATTTTCCATGTGCAATCAAACAAGAAATGTGGAAAATAAAATTTTTGGATTTAACAACATTTTCCATAGAAAATGTGCAAATCAAACACACCCTTAAAAGCACAATTTTTCCAACTTTCTTGGAAAACAATTTCTCACCTATTTGGTGGATTGTATTTTCCATGGAAGATGGAAAAGATTTTCATTTTCCACCATTTTCCATGTTGACCAATCAAACACACCCTAAGAGATTTTAATAAAAAATGGTGTAATCTGTGATTGAAAAAATGATAGAAGTTCCAGGTCCATAAAATGTGGTTGAAAAAGAGTGGGAGAAAAAGAGTTTATTTTAAATTCTACCAAACATGTACTTAATAATATAGTAACATAAATTGTTTTTTTTAATGAATAATCAAATTTATTGAATAAAATATTATAAAATAATTTTTTAAAATTCCAAACCAAACGTGTTTTCCAGTTTTTTGTTTTCATAAATAATTTTTCAGAATAATAAACGAAACGCGATTTCAACAATATTAAAACACTCTCAAAATAGAAAATTTAAAATGAATTCAAAAATGAAAATTGAAACTCATTGAGAAGATGTCCTAATTATTTGTGCTTAATTAGTTCAAAACCTGCTTGTGATATATTTTGCTCCATTCCTTCTACAATAATTATGATTCAATTTCTTATCAACTAGAATAATTAATGTCAAAATTGCTATTTCAATTTAAGAAAAGCAATCGATACACAAGTGATTTTAATTTTTCACCATATTAGTTAACCCAGAATACTCTCGTCCTCAGAACTAATTTTAACAATCTGATTTTATCTTCTTCTTCTTTTTTCTTATTATGTTTAAATCAAAGTTTATCATTGGCATTTGATTAGAGTCTAATTAACTAACTTTAGTGGGTCAATAGGTAACTTTTCTAACTTTTTATCAATTGCAATTTAGTCGTGGATTACCACCTCCATCCCACAACTATATCATTAGTTTTAAGTTTTGGAGTTCTATCTTAAAAAGTCTATATTCTTAAGAGTAATAGTTCAAACTCTTATAAGTTGATTATTACTTTCATATTTAAGTCCTAAACATGCCCCTAAAAGGCCGTTAAGAACAATAATCTTAGATTTGATCGCTTGTTTGACATTTAGACAGATCAAAGCTTTTTGGGTAACAAGTCTTGGAGTTTTTATGTTAAGAGGTCAAAATTGTAAAAAAGAATATACAATGATTAATATTAGGCTAAATATATTTACACCACATTTTTTAATAAGTAGACTACATTTGTATAAAAGATCCATAACTTTTACTTATTATTACATTTATATCCCTAATATAATCATATTCTTATCATCAACTTTCCATTAATCATCATATATTATCTATGATAACGGTTGCTGTCCAAAAATTTCATCAAGAATGAACAAAAAGACTCATTTTTCTTTCGTATTTTTAAATAAGCAAAAAAATAAATAAATACAAAATTTCAAATAAATATTTGTCCCTCATTTTAAAACACACTAATAGAATTTTTGAACAAAAATCGTTAATAGAAACAAAATTTGTTAATTAATAGAATGTTAAATATAAGAATTCGATGAAAAAAAATTAAGGACATAAATACATAAATAAATGTTAAAGATTTTTTATGCAATTAAAATGTGGTGCATAATAAAATGTTGTGTGAATATACCACCCTTAATATTATCATATTTAAGCCACAAGAGATTTTACTCTTAACAATCACCACCCTCAGCCCAGCCCAGCCCAGCCCATCCCATCCCATCCCATCCCATCCCATCCCTTTAAGTTGATTACCACCTTCCTCCTACAACCCCACCACGACCTATTTCCAATCCTTACCCTCTTTGCAATAAAGTTAGGATGGAAAGGTGGCATGGAAAGATGGTGGAAGGTAGAGTTTTTGGTGGTGGTGGAATCGGGAATGCATCAAAAAGCATAAAATTGGACATATTTCTAAAGGGTAAGATTAGTATTATCAAAATATTAGCTAGGGTTGTTATTAGCTTCATTTATTATTAGCAGTTAATAACTAACAAGTAATCCTTAATGTTACCTATTCTCCTTGTCCTGGTTGGTTATGGATTGTTGTTTCCCCAGCTGAGATCAAGGATTCAGGAATTAGTACCTCCCTACCACACACCCCTCAGAAAAGGAAAAAATACTAAATCTAATGTTATGTTCATTGCTCTTCATACGCAAATAAGAAAAACAAGATACCTTTTCAAGAATTATAGAATTCGGGAGAAAAAAAATTCATAGACAACACCGAATCAAATTATCTCCTCCAAAAAAACCCTTCCCCTAGTTTTTCCTTTGTAGCAAGGAAACACGAGGAAGGAAAATACCTGGAAATATTTTGATTTTGCGTATCCAGGTTCAATAACTAGCCTTCTATCTCTTCAGCAACTATATAGTCAGTCTCTAACTTGAACACCTTACAATGAGAAACCTTCCTCAAGACATTGTGTTCTCATGTCTTGCATTAGATGCTGCAGCAAAGTGGGATTACTCGTAACAACAGCATCCACATGCTCAAACAACATTTTCTGCATGGCGTCCTCTTCATCAACAGTCCAGGCATAAACCTTCTTATTTCTCCTGTAATGGACGGATAAAGCATATCAAATTGATATAAATGCTCATTTGAATACTCAGAAAGAAAGAAAAATGAAAAAAAAAAAAAAAATTTATTTTTTCCTTCATACCCGTGGAGGATTTTCACAAGTTTTTCGTCAATCAAAGGGTGGTAAACACCAACAACCTCAGCACTTTTCATCCTCAATAAATTTGTTCTGGTTCCTGTTGTGGGATCAATCATCACAATATAGCCTACCTATAGAACCATAAAATTACAATGACTATAAAAGGTAATAATGCCAAAATTGGAGAACAATAGTGATACAATATCATCAGCTTTTTACCGTAACATCAGACGACAATTTTATCACATCCCTCGCTAGACTGTCACTTTTGGCCCATATAAGGCAATTCTTACACTCAGTTTTTTCAACCTGCAAAAGTTTAACAATAGTTAAGTAGCACATATAAGCAACGTTATCAAATATGTTCCAACTTCTAATCATTCTTAAAGAACTTGATTAATAGAAGAATGGATATTAAGGAACCATATCAAAACCCGACAATCTAAGCAGAAGGCCAGATCAATGTGGCTTCACAAAAAGGCGGGCCTTTAAATTAGAGGTACTTCAAATTCCAAGCGCTTCATTTTATTTAATTTTTCCTACTATAGAAATGACTAAAATGTAACTTATTTCCTATAGGGCACGTTTCCCTTTTTCTAGATAACAGCTGCCAAAAAATTTGTTATTATCCATCTTCAACGATTATAGTATAACCACCTAGGAACATTTATAGTCAACAAGACATCAGCAAATATGCTATAAGCACCTAGCAATATCAAAAATTAGCTTACGACAGAAAGTATATCCTTTGCGAGTCCTTTTTCATATGATGGTGGGCCAACTTTAGCATCCAGAATCACCTGTTGAACAGAACCAGACACCAACTGAAACAACAAAACTAATGTCAGAATACAACTCCTTCAAAACATTACACAGATGATCAATGATAATAACATATACTAAACAGTATGATGACAGAAAATTATTATTTCAGTCCATCATAACTGATCTCTGGCTATTGCCCATTGTAGCAATAAATAGAAGATTAGTTCCAATAGCCTAACCTATTTGCAAGAAATATGGCCGTGCAAGAAATTTAAGTATTTTTTCTCATTCTTGAACCCTTTCTTTGTTTTCATTTCGATGTGTAGGAATTGGGAATCTCAACATACCCTCAATGCATCTTCAATGGTAGGAATATTTACATTATGAAACTGCAATGGGCGCTGATTATTGGAATCCAGTTCTGTAATCTACAATAGCAAATTAAAATGTGACTTTAGATCTCAAATAGCTAATTGCCCAGACTAACTAGACCATCATACATTTAACAGGCATATCAAGAAAACAGAAATGAAAAATATGATTAGGTTCAAAACTTTGCGCACAAGCCAAAGACATTATTCACCTCGTTCATGCTCAAGAACCCAACCTTGGAAGTACTGTTCCCAGATAATCGCTGCAAATCCCTGTCTGCAACAAGTAAGAATCAACTATCCACACCAAGTCATCAACAATTTCAGAGGCACCACTACAAACAATAATATGAAAGATGAATGTGTTGAAATCTTCCTGTACTTTTGGATGTCAAAGTGAACAAAAGATCTAGCCGGGCCTTCTTTTCGCACTATTACGAATATGAAAATGACGGTCAAAATCGGATTCAATTGTCAACTGCCCCTATCGGAAATAGGATTGACTAGCGATTCCGAAGGAACTGGAGTTACATCTCTTTTCCATTTCCATTCAAGAGTTCTTAATTTTTCAGTAAATACAGTTCTACTTCTTTCAAATAAATAGCAATCAAAATAATCAGATAATATACGTCTCTTGGATGGAAGTCAACTGGTTAAATCGTCAATTTCTTTCTTCTTCTTTTTGTCTATGAACAACTTCTTATTGCACTTCATCATTCAATATATTTGTGATCTAAGAATTTAGTCAGTGATAGAACAATCACATTAGGAAGGTACCATTCATAAGAAATATTTCATTCTACTTGGGATAAGGTTTAGTAACTTGATAAACATCAAGTTATGTCCTTTTTCAGTGATTTAGTTGATTCAAGAAAAAGGGAACCCATCAACCACTTTCTAAACAACTCAACTTTATTCCTTTTTGCTTTCTAATCCCTTTCTAATAAAAGCTAATGATTTCATTTTCTTCTGCTGATCTGATCAAATCCTTCATGCCTGAATATTGTGCATCTGTCTCTATCTCATCATTTAGTGTCCAACTAAATTTCCTAACCATTCACACAAATAGAAGAACAATTTCCTTCCCTTTTTCTCTCTCTTCAAGAATAAGGTTTTGTAGTAAATTTCTTTTACTTTTCGTCTTGTAAGATAGGGTTTCATGTAGCCGTTGCCAAGTTCATTGGGAAGAATGCTTAGCTTATTGTTGTCATTTCCCCTTTAGTATATCTTCAAACAAATAATAACGTTGAAAGTAATGATATTCAAACTCGGATGTAGCAAGGTAAGATATGTTATTCATTGGATCGATCACCATAAAGAGCATTCATCCTGGCTTGACAAATTGTTTTATGTTATTCAGGGTATTAGAGTTGAGAAATATCATAAGGAAAAAGTAAGCATTTTTTAACAACAAAAGAACGTGATTAAAAGATACAAAACAGTGAAACCTTTACCACGAAGCAATGTAATGTATACCTGTCATGAAGAGCAAATAACACTCCATCAGAAGAACGGGACACGTCAATCTCAATGCAATCTACTTGAGCACCAAGAGCAATATTATATGCATCCATCTGTGTGGAAAATCAAATTATTTAAATCTGAATTTAAAAACAAAACCAAAAAAAAAAAAAATTGACAGCCATACTTTTTTTTTTTCTTTATTTGATTTACTTTTCTGTTTAGTTAAGTGCTCACATGATAACAGTTATCTTTGACAAGCTAGGAGACTTGACTTTCAAGACCAAACCAGACAAGTTACTTACATATTAATACTAATTAATATTTCTGTGAAACTACATTATCCTATTGAATTCAACACCTTACCATCTAGTTTCACCAAAATAGCATGTTTCTCTCAATTAAATTTTAAAATCAATATGTGCATCATTTGAACTGAAATAGGATTGGGAACCAGAAGTGTTTAAAGGCTGAAAAAGAATGATATCTCACTTTTCAGGGGAATTGAACCATGGACCACAGCAAGTAGAAGTGGGAAAAATATAAATATTGAGCAAGAACCAAACACTTAACAGTAGCAAGTTTGTTTCAACAGGAAATGACCCATATAAAGGAAAATACCAGAAAAAAATCAGTAATAGTAAGAACATTTAGCAAAGTGCAAATCCTTCAAGGCAAACCCCACTCCCTCCCCAAAGCTCAAGTTTAGCTCACATGGGAATCATATGAGTAAGAACTTTAGTTTCAACTAAATAGTATCTATTATCAGAAAGGCTAAACTACTAAGACATAGCTTATGTTAATAAAAATATATTTTAAAATGACTTTGCTTACACAGCAGATGCAAGATTATTGACTTTTCAAAAAGGTTCTTTCAAGTTCACAAGCAAAGCTTGCTCCCTAGCAAGAAGAGATCATATGTCAATATCTACAAAACAAATCAGCAAAGGGAATGTAAGATGCCTACAGTGTTGGGGAAGGCATTGGAAGAGTCACCACCATGAGCACATACTAGAGGAGGATTTCTCATCCAACTGCACTTCTGTGATTGCATCTGCACAGAGAAGGCAAAAGTAAGATATTGAAAAGCACTGCAGCTTAAAATGAAAGTGATCATCACATCTTTCCGCTCCGGATAATAAACGTTGTGTAAAAAGGAGAATGACATAGGTCTGTATTGTCTTATTTCACAATTTCAAGCATCAAAAGGAAATGAAGTATAGACTACATCTCAAAGATGCAAAGCAACCGAAGGACAGTGGACTGGAAAAATATTCTTTTTATCTTTTAATCAAATGAGAAAACTAATTTCAAACAAAATTAACAAGAATACATATCAAATAATAGAGAAGAGTATGCAGATTATGCAATCTTTCTGCTTGAAATTAGGAAAGAAATCTACAAAAACACTGTCTGCGGAAAATTTAACAATTAGTTCTCCCTTGTTAAATTATTTAATGAAATCGGTGTTATGGATTGAACGAATAATTCATATTAACGAGAGCAATTAATAACGCGAAATAAGAAAATGAAAGCAATAATATCACACAACTTAAGGTGCTTCACTCAAATGCGAGAGCTACTGCACGTGGTGCCAGTGCAAAATTGCACTATAATTATGTAGCTATATCAAAGAAGAGAATTATAATGTTTAACAATGAGTTCTCCCTTGTTACATTATTTAATGAGATCGGAGTTATGGATTGAACAAATAATCCATATTACCTAGAGCAATCAATAACGCGAAATGTGAAAATGAAAGCGAGAATAACACAAGAGAGTTATGAATAAGGACGCGTGAATTGCACTATAGTGAAGAGAATTACAATTTGAATTGGACTCAGGCCTCTCTCTCTTCACTATAGTGCAGAATTGAAAAATAGTGAAGAGAATTACAATGTGATTTGGACTCGCGCCTCTCTATGTTTTATATCTACTATCACACAATCAATGGAGGCTGGCCCTCAACCTAATACATTTGCGAATTTTACAAAGTACACACATCCAACAATCGGAAACATATAGCAAATCGAGATTTGCCAAATCAATATTTGCATTTCATTTATAGAATTAAGAAGTAGATTTCTGGGTCATGTAAACATATTCAGATTATACCAAATAGTGCTTATATATATGTATGTATACACACACACACAATGATACAAATGCCCAAAAATGTGAAAAGGGGATGTAACTAACCTGATAAAAGCGACGGAGTTTGAAATGGAAGTAAAGAGGGGGCAGGATGGTGATGATGGCTAGGCCGACAAGAAGAAATCGGAAGAGTTTTCTTCTAGAAGTGAAGCTTCTTAAGCCTCCCCTCAGCCCCAGATTCCGAGCGGCCCGCTTAAATAGGCCGTGCCTTTGGAGTCTGAGCTGCCGTTGTTGCCGATCCCACCTTGACATCATCATTTCTTTAACGTCTTCTTCTTTCTTCTTCTTTTGTATCGATGAGTGCAAGCTTTTTCAGATATCCTCCTCCACTTTTTCCTCTTCAATTTACGCTCTGTTTCGTTATGACTTATGAGAGAGAACAAGGAGCAATGGACATGCCAAATTTATACTGGAAAATTTGGACCGAGCAACTTGACATTTTAATATTGTGACTTTTTATAACTTTTAATTTATCAATATATTTTGTACAATTTTTTTTATCGATATATTTTATAAAATTTTACTTATAAACTACAAAAAAAAACTTACCAAATAAGTATTAAATATGTAAATTAACATTCTCCATTCAAAAAAAAAAAAAATCGCTCTTCCACTAAGTCATCTTCTTCATATCTCTAATCTTTGATTCCAGATCTGAACTTTGTTTCTTTTTTTCCCAAATTTCAGTTTTTAATATTCAAACTTTGATTGCAAAATGAGTTTGTGGTAAATGGATTCAATATGTATTTATAATTATACGTGTACTAAATTATGGGTATGTGAATTTGGTTTCTTGTCTTTGAATAATGTTGGACGCAAACTAGGATTTTTGGAGAGGCGGGTGGTGGCGAAGGGTGGTTTAGGCAATAGGTGGGAGAGATAAAATTCTGCAAAACTTTCGGAACGATGACCCTATATTAGAAACTTTGGTGCCATTTTTCATTAAGTTGGAGAGTTGTAACGAGGTGTGGTGGTGGTTGGGATGGGTGAGGGGGGTTGGACTAATAAAGGTTTGGCGGCGACTGGCGGTAAAGTGGGGTGGTGGCACAATGGTAGCGCATGTTTGTGATGTAGTGGATTGGGATAGAGGGTATTTGGAAAGATGACTGATTTTCTTTTAAAAGTTAAAATATTGTTATGACGATAAATGTTCTTGACATTTTTAACATGTGTAAATTATGTGACAAATTAACATCTAGAATTGACGAAATTAGACGGCAGTGGTGAATTACACAATATTTGTTGGGTTTGAAAACTCAATTGTCAAAACTGAAACGATTGAGATGAAATGCACAATGAAGACAAACGATAGAGACAATTTGCGCCAATTACCCAAAACTGTATCAAACAATCGCTTAAGTTAGTTGAAACCCCAAATCCAAAACTTCACTTTCTGAAGGTTGAAAAGTTAAAAAATTAATAATTCAATCCTAAATTTTCCTTGTATATTTGTAGTCGTTGGTCCAATTTAACTTTTTCCTCCAATTCCAAGCACATATCACGGTTGTTATTTCATCTTCTTAAAACATTTGGGGCACATCTCACATCTTTTTAATGTCACCCTTAATCAAAATCATCTCTCGAAAATACTGTTTTATGATGTTTTATGGGGTTTTTTTTTTTAAATATTAATGCTGCTCCCCTTTATTTTAACCTATTTATGTTTTTTTTGTTCTTTTAATAATACTGTTTGGCCTTTGGAATAATCCAAAGATTTTAAGGACAGACTTGTTAAACATATAAGAAAAACCATTCAAAATCTTGCAATTAATACAAAAAACAAATGCTTGATCACAATATCCAATCGAAGGACAAAATTTCTGCTCTCAAACTTCATATCTAAATCTTGATACTAAAGTAATCATGATCAAAATGATGCAATCTCACATATCCATCTTCTCCTCCGCTTGAGAAACTATGCAGACAAGTGGAAAAGGAAACAAATATGAGATTCGAAAAATTAAGTTTAAGTATCAATTTATTAATAGAAACAACAATTCACTTAAGCAAATGAAAGAGACAGCATTTCACCTTTTTCCGTCGGGATTAAATGCCAAAGCATTTATTGGCCCAAAGTGGCCTTTCACGCCTCCTATTTCTTCTTGAAAGATCTAATATACACAAGGGAGATTGTACACATTGTCAGTGAGGTGAGGCCTAAACATCCATGAAACTCCATATCATCTCTGCATTGTTAATCGATTTTGTTTTGAAACAAAAAGTTTTTACCTTCTTGTAGAATTTGGCCTCAAACTTTCCAGCACGATGATCAGTGGTTGTGACAGCTGATGCATCCTGACCACCTCCAAGAACCACCTGCAAATCACGAAACTCATAAAATCAACATGAAAAATTTTAAAAATTGGATATGAAGAATTGTACAAATATCATCAAGTTGAAAAGTGATAGTGCGTTGTTGACGTGAACCTGTTTGACCAATGTGTGAAGACAATGCTTCACAACAGTACACAATATTGGTGCACTAAAATCAAATTTATATTGGTGCACTAAAATATTAATGAAACATTAAGAAACCTAAAGGTGCGTTACTGGAAAGAGTCATTCTCCAGCAGCAATTGTGGTCTAGTTTAGTCTTCATGAGAGGCAAAATATTTTCCATCAGAGAAATTAGCGAAAAGATAAGAATCATTTATGGAAACTAACTACACTGGAAGCAGAGTTAACTGTCCCCATATATCGATACATTTACTCAAGAAGAAGGGACCGATGCTTCACCATCCTTTGACTGGAAGGTCCAATACATTTACTCGAGAAGAAGGGACCGATGCTTCACCATCCTTTGACTGGAAGTTCCAATACCTTTACTCCAGTAGAAGGGACCAATGTTTCACCACCCTTTGAACTAGAAGGTCCAAACCAAAATCCCATATTTTATTTTGAAATCAAATGGATTACAAGTGGTTGCAGTTCAAAAGACACTAAGCCTTAATCTCACACGATGATAAGAACATTGCAGCTCTAAATTCGAAGGTAAAAGTTGCGTACTGGCAATATTACGATTCTATCCAAACCAAATGGTAAAGAATGGAAAAGCATACACAAAACCTTTGGACTAAGGCAAGTAAAACAATATACAGCAGAAAATAATTGAAAGACATCGGTTAATATGAAATTCTCTGTCAATACTTACATGGTCAAGAAGTGGAGACATTGCCACTGCGTTTACTGGCTGTTCAGTCACATAGGTTTTGATGAGCATCAACGTTCTTGAATCCCAAAGCTACAGAAGTGGAGATATCAGCCAGTAAAAAGTGAGAAAGAAATAAATACGAGTACAGAAAGCACGTGAGTAAAAATATTAAAATAACAAAGGGTGATTAAGAAAACCAACAAACCTTAGCAGATTTGTCAAGGGAACCAGTGATAAAATGTGAGCCATCTGTAGATTTTGACAATGATGTCATAGGCTTTTTGTGCCCATCTTCCTTGTCAGACTCTTTGAGTAATTTCCCCGTCTACAGTTTGAAAAATACAACAAAAGATATTGACTTCTGCCAATCGATGAGAATCATGCAGCAAACAGAAGGCAATCCAACATTAACTCAGAATAGTCGACCTCAAGGTAAAGCGATGGAGAACATCTATTTCTAGTTAATAAACTTCAAGGTGCAGATAAGTTACCAAACACTCAGTTATCCCACAAGCCAAAAATCTTCAATAAAAACATTTATTACATATTATTTTTTTCAAAAAAAAAAAAAAAAGGATCAGACACCAATTAAAACGAAAACAAACATTTGCAAACCTCAGAATCCCATATACGTATTACAGCATCTTCGCCAGCACTTATGATTGTCTTGTTCAGAGGTCCCCAAATTGCTCTGTTAATTCTTCCCTGGGGCCCCTTAAGAATGTAAACAGATTCACCAGTCTCTGCAACATTACCAACATATTTTTTAGCTAATAAGCATATATTTGGTAGTGCAAAAATTATTTTTTAAGTGCTTATAGTATAAGTTGTGATTGAATGTGTGGATAAAAAGTGAGTTGTAAGGTGTGGGTCCTACGAAATGTGTGGATAAGAAGTATGTTAAACCAATTTCACCAACTAATATTATAATTTAAGTAATGGCAAACATGTGCTAAGTCAAGTAATTTGGTGACATACAATTGAACAGGGTGTGGGCAGATTTGACAACCGCATATGCCACCAAATGACAAGGGACGGTCAAACTACAATAGATAGAAACCCAATGAGAATAAATCCACAAAACCTTTTGCCTTAAATCGATCAAAAGTCAAAATTTGAGAGGAAAAGAAAGGAAGCTTGGTCTATTGTGATTTCAAAGCTGGGTTTGATAATTGTGACAAAGTGTGTCAGTTTGGAGTTTGGATAGGTGGCAGTGTGACACTGGTGGAGGTTTTAAATCTTCCAAGTGTTCTTAAAGCAGTGGTGGTAAGTTGTTGTCTTGTCTAGTTGAGGGGGGTGATTTGGGTGTGGCAAAAAGGTGTAGCACTGAAGTGGTTTACGGGTAGGGCCTCGTTATTGTAGCTGCAAAGTGCGCTGGTTGTGGGTCTGTGACATAGTAAGTTGGGAGAAAGGGGGGGGGGGAGATGGTTGTAAAGAAAGATTCTTATTCTTTTGTTATTTTAATGAGTTAAGATAATGTTTCAATAAAGACATTTGAGGAAAATGTTGATGAAAATAATGGATTTTTGGGTAAGATGTCATTTTTCTAGAAACATCCCAAAAAGAGAGGTGGCCACACAATATCAGAGGAAGGAGTATTTCATGAACACCCACCTTAATAAAATTCCAATTTCACCTCCATTCATGATTGTATCAAAGATATTTTTGTCTTCCTTGTGATTTGTTCATAAATTTCTAGATATTCAAAAGACTCTAAAAAGTACAGCGATCGAACAAAATATGAACATAAGGAAACTTTAACCAACCCTTGACTAGAGGTTCACAAGCCAGACATGAAAGCATAGGCAATAGTACTTACGGTCATCAGGATCTCTGGTGATGAGTTTAACATGAATAGCAGAGGGCAATCCCATAAAAGGGTCGGTTGTGATCACTGCGAGCTTCTCACCAACTGCAAAATCAACAGATCTAGCCGGCGAATCAAAATTGAATGTGTAAAGCTGAGTCCCGGTTTGGACATCCCACAGCTTTGATGTCTGATCAGCACTTCCAGTTATAAGCCTTGATGAATCCCCTATACACATTAGAAATAACCAGACATTTTATTTGAAACATAATCGAGTACAACATCCTTGATACCATGCATATGTTATTGTTATAATATGTAAGTCTCTCCATATAAAGGAACCAAATTTGTATTACTCTTGTGTGTATGTCTATCAATAGATATATATATGTAGCAGCCTATCTATGTATCTACACTTCTCTCTCTATGTGTGTGTACCTGCCTGACTATCAAACAGAATTCAAGCAAATCCTTAGATATCCAAGACTTCAAGTAAGAGAAAAGAAAATACAATGGCAACCAAAAAATCAAGTAAAAAGATTACAACTTGTTCATGATTGGTTCCCGTTTTCCCCAATTCAACTTCAAATCCATTGTAAAATTATATTTCCCCCTTAGTGAAATCAACTTTGTCTCATCGTTTGCATTCTCTTACCATTATTCTACCATAAGATGTATATAAGTCAAATGTAGTCTAAACTTGCAATTCTTGACCCACACGTCAGTGTATAGACACCGGTGAAAATATGTTACTCAATCAGCAGAAATCAATATACCATTTCTTATGAAGAATACAAACAATACACATGCTTAAACGATATAGTAATTAAACAGCAAGTTAATTAAATTCCTTCAAAGCCAGGATTTTTAACACAAATCATTCGTAATTCGACTTTTAATCTCTCTACATATGCAATATGCCAATACAGCCATGTACAAAACTATCAACACAAAAAGTGGGGGAAATTGATTACTGGAGATGTCGCAGGACCAAACAGCCCCGTTGTGTCCACGATAGGTGCCGAGGCGCTCGCCATTATCCGCAAACCAGACGGTTGGATTGTGGTCCTTGGCGCACGAGAACAGCAGATCCCCCTCCCTGTTGTACTTGAGAAATGTCAGTGGCCTCTCATGGCCTTTCATCAATATTGGCCTCATCTTCTTCAATACCTTTGCTTATATATTTATAAATCACAAAATTATTCCCCTTATTTTATTTGTTTGCTCTTTTAGCACCATACCAGAACAGAACGAAGGGTTAGCTAAACCCTGGAAAATGTAGAAGGATGAAGAACGAAGAAATGTATTTTCCTCAAAAGTGATTAGGGTTTTTGGTTGTTGTATTTACATTATTTTTTTTATTCTATACCATTTTTTTTTTTTTTTGGCTAATTTGAAAATATGAGGAGTAAATTAGTATTTTTATGTCTTTCTAATGAATTTTTTTTTTACCGAAGTCGAGGAACCACCTATTTTATTAATGGAAGGTTGTTCAAAATATAATTGAGACAATAAGCAAAAGTTAAGAACTTTTATTGTAATTAAAATGAAGTGCATCACATAAAAACGTAGTGATTTTAAAGCTTCTTATATGATTTTTTTTATATTTTAAAGTGTTTTAAATACCTTACACAAAATGACATTAATTAGCTTACATGTTCCAAAACGCCATTTACACAATCACAAATGTTCTTCTAGTTGAAAATTTGAAAAATCCTAACAAAAAACTTCTCCTTCCATTTGTATTCTCTGTCTTGTTGATCTTATTTGTCTTTAGATTGAATCAAAGAATAAGAAGTAAGTAAAAGTCAACAAACTATAGTATCAACCCGATCTTATCCCACTAACTAATTAGTTTACGACCACTAAACAAACTTGGTTGACCAACATAGTTTTGGTAAGACGTTCTTCTCATTTTTATGTTTTTCAATTTTGTCTTGCTTTGTTTTGTACATTTCTGTTGCACTTTATGTTCATTTTAGTGTGTATGAATGATTTTTTGGACTGAAATGATGCTGAAAGGTAAAATCTCGTGAACTGAAACTTTAGTATGTTTAAACAACCAATTGATGTTTGTTTAAACAAACTAGTAGTCATTCAATCGACTTCATAAGTCATTTTATATACTTGGTTGTTAGTCTTTCAAAAATCTATCAGGATATTTGTCTTTTTTTCTATTAAGTAATGAGATTATTTTAGCTAACATTTTTCATTTTTTTTTATTAAATTGCATATATGGATTCAACTATACAGATTGTTGTTTTTTTTATTTTAATGGGTTTGTGATGGAAGATCAAGGTAAATGAACATGGAAATGGAGTAGGAGTGAGGGAGAAGTTGTGGAAGGACTTTTTATATGTACTGATATTTCATATAAAATGTTGTATTATAAATTACAAGATCTCTGCGATGTTGATTCATCTCTACACTAGTATACCGCTTTTTTTTTGCGGTGGAATCCGACTGTAGAGGATTTTAATGGATTAAGGAGTTGAGAAGAGAGAGGGAGATAGTTTTGTTTGAGGGGAGTTCGATTTTTATGAATATGGAGAAGAATGTGGAGAAATTGAGGAATTGAGAGAGACATGTGAGTTTTGGTTTGAGAGGATGAAGACGTAGTGACGAACAAAGAAGTGCTTTTTTTGTGCTTGTAGCGGAATAAACCTCCCTACGGTCGGTGATTAAATGGTGTTGGGATTTCTTTTCCCTGAAAATGTACAGTTTTTAGTTCTAGTCAATATTACTTCAAACAAGCAACTGCAATGGTTTGTATACATCAATCAGCAAGGTCATTATTGTCCTATTTGCGTAACCATTATGTGCAAATGCCAGTTGAGCATGCACATGAAGCAGATAATGACCCATTTTAGTTCCGATTCGATGTAGACAATGAAGTAGGTTGTGAGATGCAAAGTGAATGTAGTAATCCTCATAGCGAATTGCAAATGAATGATGATGATGCTATACTAAAAATAGACTAAACTCAAATTGTGCCAGACTCAATATGCGCTCTGTGTGAGTGGCAGTCAAGTTGACTACCTTGGGCGGCAGGCAGTCAAGCTGTCTACCTTGGGCGGCAGGCAGTCGATCAATATTATAACAAATAGTAGTCGACTGATTATGGCATCGAACTAGTGGACCGCCAGCCACTGAGAAGGGCAGTCAGTTGACAACATCAATGGACGATTCGTTGATGTTACTTAACGGTTATGTGAATGATAAACTAACCGCCCCACGTCCCGAAGCCAACTAGCGCATTATCGGAACCGCTGCCACGTGACGATAACCGTCAGAACGTGGGCAACAACTGCCGAGCAGTCTGGAGAAAACCGTCTGGCGCGTGGAGGGAAAGCGCCCACCTATAAATACCTCAGAAGGTAAACCAGGTAGAGGATGACAAAAAAATCATACATTTGCTATTATCGTATTTCATTTTATTCCGTCCACTTTTTCCCCCTCAATATCTAACTTTCACGCCGGAGGACAAACCGGGGGAGAGTTCCCCGCCTCCTTTTCAGGTATCAGAGCAACCAAAGAACTTGACTGTCGAAACACCTCGAACCATCCTCCACAAGGTATTATTTCATTGGCGCCGTCTGTGGGAAAGATTTGACATAAAAGCTATGACGGGTCGGCAAACTAGAAGTGGAACACGAATGACAGCAACCACGGCGGAATCGGAGTCTGTAGCTCGAGATGACCAACTGCCACCGCTCCCGTACATTACTCAAATACAGTTCAACTCATTGGAAACAAAGATAGAAACTCTTATGGCCTTTTTGCACAATCAAACTCAAAAGGCCACCGAGCTAGCTCCCAAATCGCTGGAAAATCACAACGGGCCGCCGCAGTTGGTGGAGCATCAAAACGCACCACCAGGTATTCAACCAACTGGGATGGGCCAAGGATTCTCTCCGCCTGACGCCATACCACAAATGGGGCCAGCAGTCACACCCCCGGTGACAGTTTATGGAGATATGGAGAGGCAGATCCGCATGGGATACGACCAATGGTAAGTTTGGAAAACAAAATGGAAGAAATGATGGCGCAAAAGATTGACGATGCCTTGTCAAAAAGAAAGGATCGACGTAGGCAGATGGTTTTGGAAGAGGACCCGTTTGCACCAGAAATTATGGCAGTCCCCCTGCCAAAAGGTTTTAAGCAACCAATGATAGAAGCATACGATGGAGTAACAGACCCCTTAGATCACTTGCGGACTTTTGTAGACCTGATGAGGCTGTATGCGGCACCAGACGCAGTAATGTGCCGGTCCTTTCCGCCAACGTTGAGGAGAAAAGCTAGAGACTGGGTAGCCACTCTCGCTCCGCGGTCTATCAAAACATTTGATGAACTTTCTCGAAGCTTTGTAGCTTACTTCTTGAGTAGCAAAAGAAAGAGAAAAACCGCCATCGGCCTAATGCAAGTAGTCCAAGAGAAGGATGAAACACTGCAGGGATACTTGGCAAGGTTCAGCAGAGCCACTCTCGGCATCAAAGATCTCCAAATGTCTGCTGTTGTCACGGCTATAATGAATGGTACGCGAAACAGGGCCTTCAAAATGTCTCTCTCAAAAAATCCTCCAGAGTCAATGCATGATCTGTTGAAAAAAGGAGATAAGTACGTAGACGCAGAAGAGGCAGACATAGTAACAAAAAGCCTACGGGAAGGAAGGGAGCCAGATACTCACAAGCGGAAATCTCATGAAGACCGAAAGATGACTGACAAAGGAAAACAAAGAGTTGTACATGCAAGTAAAGACAGTATCCGAGACCGATCGACTAGACCGAAGTATGAGGATACCAGAATTTATACCCCCCTGAACACTCCACGTACAAAAGTGTTGATGGAAATACGAAATATGAAAGACATCGAATGGCCTAAACCAATGGCCGCGCCTGCCATGAAAAGAGATAAGAGAAAATATTGTCAATTCCATAGAGATCACGGGCATGACACAAAAGATTGTATTCAACTAAAAGAAGAAATCGAACGGTTGTTAAAAAGAGGATCTTTATCCAAGTATGTGAGAAATGATCGCGGTAAAGAAAAAGTAGAGGAACATCTCCATCCTCGAGCGGGAGTAATTAATATGATCATTGGCGGAACAGCAGCAGGCGGAGATTCCAACTCTGCCAGAAAAATTTATGCCCGTTCAACTGGAGTCTGCTCGATACAAAGGAAAGAAAGGTTCGATCAAGACATCATTTTTGGCAAGGAGGACCTGGTAGGCGTGCAATGCCCCCACGATGATGCTTTTGTGGTGGTAGGCGATACTGCAGATTTCGACGTCAGAAGGGTATTGGTTGACGGCGGTAGTGCAGCAGACGTCCTCAGTTGGGATGCCTTTTTGGGGTTAAAAATTTTCCCAAGTCAACTGAAATCAGTAAATACTCCCTTGGTGGGTTTTGGAGGAGCTACTGTAGTCCCAGAAGGAACCGTAGAGTTACCAGTGACATTAGGGACTTACCCGACGAGCGTGGTTATTATGGCAAGTTTCTTGGTAGTCAAAGCTTCCATGTCTTACAATGCAATATATAGACGACCTATCTTGAATGCTGCTCTCTACTTATCACCAGGTGTTAAAATTTCCTACCAGTAGAGGGATTGGATGTATAAGAGGAGACCGGAACGCCTCCTGAAGGTGCTATGTTGAAAATTTTCAAATCAGAAATACTTCAGGGATCTTGATGTTGGACTTCGAGACACCAATAGGAAGGATTGAACCACTGGATATGACCGAGAAAATCCAAGCGACGGATGGAAAAGAGTTTAACATTGGGACAGATTTACCACCGGAGCAAAGGGCAGATTTGATAAAGTGTCTGATGGACAACATGGATGTATTCTCCTGGAATCCTAGTGATATTCCTGGGATCAGTTCGTCAGTCGCTCAGCACCGATTGGGTACCTTGCCAGAAGCCAAACCAGTTAAGCAAAAGAAAAGAAACTTTGTTCCAGACAGACAAGCCGCCGCAAAAGAAGAGGTCGAAAAGTTGCTAAAGGCAGGCTTCATTCGAGAGGTTCAGTACCCTGAGTGGCTAGCAAATGTAGTCTTGGTAAAAAAGTCGAATGGAAAGTGGCGTATGTGCGTGGACTACACTGGATTGAACAAGGCCTGTCCAAAAGATTCCTATCCACTACCCCGTATTGATCACCTGGTGGACGCCACATCTGGCTACGAGCGACTCAGCTTTCTTGATGCATTCTCAGGATATCATCAAATCTCCATGGCAGAATCAGATCAGGAAAAAACATCATTCATTATCGATTTCGGCACGTACTGCTACACAGCTATGCCATTCGGGCTGAAAAATGCTGGGGCGACTTACCAAAGGATGGTAAACAAAGTTTTTGGTAATTTGATAGGAAACGTAATCGAAGCCTATGTTGATGATATGGTAGTCAAAAGTGCTAAGACATGCGATCATGTATCTGACTTGCAGCAAGTGTTTGACGTCGCCAGGCAGAACAAGTTAAAATTCAACCCAGAGAAGTGTGTATTTGGAACGGCTGGTGGAAAATTCCTGGGATTCATGATCACGCAGAGAGGAATCGAGGCCAACCTAGACAAGATTCGAGCAATCTTAGAGATGAAAAGCCCGACTACAAAAAAAGAGGTACAGAGGTTAACTAGACGGGTAGCCGCCCTAAATCGATTTATGAGTAGAGCAGCTGACAAATGCTATCATTTTTTTAAGGCAATTGGGGGTTCAAACAACTTTGAATGGACTAGGGAATGCGAGGAGTCACTCGAACTATTAAAACAATCGCTACAGGAGCCTCCAATCCTAACTCGACCTCAACCCGGAGATGTGTTATCTTTATACTTGGCAGTATCACCCCGTGCCGTCAGTACAGTGTTGATAAGAGAATTTACAAAAATTCAGAGACCAGTTTACTATGTAAGTCAGGTGTTAAAAGGAGCAGAGACCCGCTACAGCCTAGCGGAACAATTGGTGTTTGCTCTGATAGTGGCCGTCAGAAAGTTGAGACCATACTTCCAGTCTCATACCGTGCAAGTCATGACTAATCAACCTATCAAGCAGATCCTCCATCGTCCAGAAACGTCGGGAAGGATGCTCAAATGGGCAATCGAGCTAAGCGAGTTTGATATCGAGTTTAAGCCAAGGACAGTAATAAAGGCACAGGTATTAGCAGACTTCATCGCAGAGCTTACCATGCCGCCTAGCATACCTGACGACAGGACAGCAGACTGGAAAATTTTTGTGGATGGTTCGTCACATAGTGAAGGATCTGGAGCGGGGATCATCATGATAGGGCTAGAGTCTGAAGAACTAGAATACTCTCTTCGCTTTGAGTTCTCAGCCACAAACAATGACGCCGAGTATGAAGCAGTAATCACAGGACTAAATATGGCTGTCAGACTGGGGGTGTCATCGGTTGAAATATGTAGTGACTCACAGCTAGTAGTTGGAAAAATAACCGGTGATTTCGAGGCAAAAGATAGTAAAATGGCCGCGTACTTAATGAAGGTGAGAGATTTACATAGAAAATTCTCCAACTTCAAGATAACCAAAGTCCCAAGGAAAGATAATTCACGAGCAGACGCACTATCAAAGTTAGCATCGGCAAATACGAGAAACCTGCCTAGCACCACAAGCGTACAAACAATGAAGCAGCCGAGCATACTGAATATGATAGAATTGCAGACATTGAATTTGAAACAAGTTGGGTTGATCCGATAATGAATTATCTTGTACAAGACACATTGCCAGAAAACTCGATCAAAGCAAAAAGAATTAAGGTTAGAGCAGCCATGTTCACCATGATTGACGGACAGTTATATAAGCGGGGCTTTACTACGCCTTATTTGAAGTGCTTGCGGCCCACCGAAGCCAAAGAAGTGTTGTTCGAAATACATGCTGGAATTTGCGGTAATCACCAGGGGGCCGCGACCCTTGCATTCAAGGCCTTGCGGCAAGGATATTATTGGCCTACTATGAAAGAAGATGCTAGAGACTTGGTGAAAAAATGTGATGCTTGTCAACGCTATGGAAACTTAATTCATGTACCCGCTGAGCAGCAGTGTGCCATTTTCGGAGTTTGTCCTTTTTTCCAATGGGAAATGGATATCCTGGGACCTTTTCCTATTGCCAGGGGTCAAAGAAAATTCTTGCTAGTCTCCATTGACTACTTCACCAAATGGGTGGAAGCAGAGCCTTTGGCAACGATAACCACAGCTAAAATCCAAAGTTTTGTATGGAAAAGTATAATTTGCAGATTTGGGATACCAAGGGTGATCGTGACCGACAATGGCAGACAATTTGACAATCATAGTTTCAAAGCTTTTTGTGAAAGTTATAACATCAATCACCGTTTGACTTCGGTGGTGCACCCGCAATCAAATGGGCAGGCTGAAGTAGTGAATCAGACAATACTTTGGGATCTAAAAACAAGACTAGATAAAGAAAAGGGATTATGGGCGGATGAGTTACCCAACATATTGTGGGCATACCATACAACTCCTAGAGAGCCAACAGGAGAGACACCTTTCAAAATGTCTTTTGGGATGGAAGCAGTGGTACCGGTAGAAATCTTAAACAGGACTGGCAGGTTGAATGTCGAGCAGCTCGACCCAGTAGCGACTTGCTCTGAGCTCGACCTCCTCGAAGGGGTCCAAGAGAGATCAGTAGTCAAAATGGCAGTTTACAAGCGGAAAGCTGCAGAATATTTCAACCGACGAGTAAAATCAAGGACATTTCAACCTGGCGATTTGGTGCTCAAAAGTGCTGCCGCAGCTGGGCGTCCACCATCCAAGCTTGGATCAAATTGGAAAGGACCATATGAAGTGATCATAAGCCTGGGAAAGGGAGCCTACAGTCTTAAAGATCTAAAAGGGAAGCCGATGAGCAGACCATGGAACGCCGAGCATCTTAAAAAATACTACCAATAGAAAAGAAAAACACATGATGAAGTTGGTTAAGACTTTTACTATTTCTCCTTTTTATTATTTTAGGGTTCTTGTTGTTTTTCCTCAATGTAACGCCGATTGTTAGTCCTCCTAAAGGACATCGGTGCTTTCTATTTTCTAGATTTATTTATGCTCATTTTCTTTTTGTAATGCTGTTTTCTTGGACATGTTTGTAGTCCTAAGAAATGTTTAATGAAAATTCTAGACGGCGGCAGATGATGAGAGTGCTAAGGAAGGGCCAGCCTAGCTGGGACGTCCCAGTGCGCCTACTGAATCCACCAGTCTGGACAATCTTTTATGTGAACAAATCATCTTGATCTACGAGCCGTCGAGAAAAAAAAAACACAAAAGCAGCTTGGCGGTGAGCAATAAAACCAAAATTTGGTTAAGTCTGCAAATCGCCTTACAGCTAGACGGTAGCCACAAAGTGGTCTACTATACAAAAAAAAACACAAAAGCAGCTTGGCGGTGAGTAATAAAACCAAAATTTGGTTAAGTCTCTAAATCGCCTTACAGCTAGACGATAGCCACAAAGTGGCCTACTATACAAAAAGTGCTCAAAAAGCAGCTTGGCGGTGAGCAATAAAACCAAAATTTGGTTAAGTCTCTAAATCGCCTTACTGCTAGACGGTAGCCACAAAGTGGTCTACTATGCAAAAAGTACTCAAAAGTAGCTTGACGGTAAGCAATAAACCAAAATTTGGTTAAGTCTCTAAATCGCCTTACAGCTAGACTGTAGCCACAAAGTGGTCTACTATGCAAAAAGCGCCCAAAAAGCAGATTGGTGGTGAGCAATAAAACTAAAAATTGGTTAAGTCTCTAAATCGCCTTATAGCTAGACGGTGACCACAAGATGGTCTACAAACAATGCCCTAAAAGCTTAGCACTAAGCAATTAAACCAAAATTTGGTTAAATCTTCAAATCGCTTTACATAATTTGGACTGCCCAAATTATGCGATAAACAGTTCACGATGCTATTTCGCACGTTGGTAGTCGATTGTGTCACATGGTCGATTAATTGTAAAGATAAATTGTTGTTAGAGAAAATGATGATTTAATCGCATTAAACACAATCATACAAGAACAAAATAAAGTCGTTCAAGTGCTAGGGGCTGCTTCGTAAAACAAGTGAAGAGCTAAGGAAAATGCCAAAGTCAAGTTATAAAAGATAAGTCTAGCCCACATCTCGGACTAGTGAGACAAAATGCTGATCGAAAAAACCAAAGGTCTGTCTGGACAAAAAACAAAAATAGCAACATGCTAAATCAATCCAAGTGAGAAGCACCATCTCCATCCTGAAGAGGATCATCTGCCTGATCATCTACCCCATCCTGCTCAGTGGCCTGTCCCTGCTCAGCAGCTTGCTCCAAATCTCGTCGTTGAGCCAAGAAACGGTCAAAGCCATGGGGGTTAACACCTGGGTGCTCGGTTGATATCCACTCTTTGGTCAACGAAATGGAAGCGCTCATAGACTCAGCTCCGTACGCGTACAAGTCTTGCTGGTATTCTGAAGAAGCCTTATAACTCTCCACAGCATCATGCTGAGCGCGAGCAAGAGCAGACCGAAGGTTATCAATCTCCTCTTCTCGTTCCTTGACTCGAGCCTCTGAAGCCTCACAAGACTTCCTCAGAGTAGAGTTCTTCTTTTTCAAATGATGAATTTCCTTGGATTTCTCATCATCGACAACTTCCAAGTCAGTGACCATACGCTTACAGGCTTTAACAAGAGAATCCTCGAGGGTCAAAATCTGGCAGGCATAAATCAAAGTATACATGGTTAGCTGAACCGCTAACTAAAATAAATAAAAAAAAAAAGAAAAGAAAAGAAAATGGGGGCGTGTAAATAACTAACCTTTCTGTTGTAGACGGCCAAAACCTTTTCAATATCCTCAATTTTTCTTCTCGATAAACCCTCAGACATGTGTGATATAACACAGCTCCGCATGACCTCCATATCTCTCCTAGCATGAGCAAGCGGAAAACGCAAGTCGGGGACAGGAGAATTCCCAGCAGTGTGGTCATCGTCTGCATGTATTGGGTCAGCACCCATAGTCAGATCGATGTGGTCATCCTCCATAGCTCCGCCAGCAGAAACCAAAGCATTTTTATCGCCTGCCACTCTTTTTGCCTTGGTTGCAGTTTTTCTCCTCTTTGCCTGTCCAGGAGAAGAAGGCCCCTCGTCGTCGGTAGCAAGAGGTACAGATCCAAGCACGCTTGCCAGATTGAACTTCATTCTTGTATGAGAAACAAAACTCATCAGAATCATCATATAAATATATATATATACAAATTTAACAAGGCAGGTTATAAATACAAAACCTACCAGTAGGCTTGAAGAGCCCCACAGATAACATATTCTACTCCGTTAATACATCGCTCAGCCTAGAAGCAGGAGGGTCTAGACACTCCAATTTTTTAACTTGGCTTTCCACAAGAGGGGTCACCTCAAATGGGCTGTTGAACAGGCGGACTTGGGGATGTCTCCATTTGGTACTAAAAGGAAAGTGGCCTTTGGAGGGTCGAACAAAGAAAAATCGAGACTTCCACCCACAATTGGAATTTCTATAGTGAGGTACTTGCATATTAATTTTTGAGGTAAGGTAGACATAAGCGTTACATTGGGGCAGATGATGCAATTCGAAAACACGCCTAAATAAGTCTACGCTAGGCTCAATATGTTTAGACAAACACATGTATAGAAAGTATAAAGCAAGTCTCCAAGCATTTGGGTTCATTTGACTAGGAGTAAAATGAAACTCATTAAAAATAGAGATAAAGAGTGGGTGAAGTGGAAACCTTAAACCCCTGTCCATACTATCCTTATATACGGCAATCTCACGAAGGTCTGACCCAAGAAGTTGCTCGGTGGGTGAGGGAGCTCTATACACATAATCATCATAGAGAAAAAATTTCCCAAGCATCCTATTCAATTTTTTTTGTAAACTATAAAGACTACATACTTTGGGAACCTCAAGTGCAACTATGTTACCCGCCGGACTTCTCTCGATTTCAATATTATCACAAGTATGACAATCGACCAAAAAGTTACCGTCGACCACTTCAAGGGCAGTCGACCGTCCCCAATGGAGCAGTCGACCGACTGCTCCTCGAGGGGCAGTCGACTGCCCCCACTTGGCGGTCGGCTGCCCCTTGGGAACAGTCGGTCGACTGCTCCCTTGGAGCGGTAGACCTGAGCGGTCGACTGCTCCCGAGGGAGCAGTCGACCGTCCCCATAAGGGCGGCCGACCGTCCCAAAGGAAATAGCCGGCTGGTTTCTTCCAATGGGGCGGCCGACCACCCCAAATGGGCGGTCGACACTTAAATGAGATCCACTCGATTCAGGCGAAAAATTTGAAGAAGGTGAGGAATTTTCTTGACTAGCAGACGAACTTATAACTCTAGGCATTCTCTAAAAAAGAAAAGTTAGGGAGGATTACCTTTGATTGCCCAAGGAAAGTGAGAGACCTATGACATGGGAAAAGAGGAAAATGAAATAAATGGTCTTTACCCCCTTTTATATAGAGGTGATTTTTTGGAGGGATTTTTACCTCCAAAATTTTTGAAATCCGATACGTGAATTCAATTCCAAATGCGATCAAAACTCGTTAAAACAACTGAAAAAAAAAGAAAGATGAGAGATTATAAAAAAAAAAAAACGAGTATTCAGATTCATTCGAAGAGTGGAAGAAAATTTCGCTACCTCTTAATGACAAAAATCTTTAAGAGGTAGAGGTGATGTGATCCATGCGAGCCATAGACCTTTAGTATAGTTGACTCAAGCTAAAGACCATATTAAAGACATATCGGAGGCTAATGGAAGATTGGAGGACCAAAATGAACATGAAACGAAGTTTGGAGGTCAAAAGTGGGAGCAAAAAAATGGTCTGGGTGATCGCCCAAAGCTACTTTTTGGCAGTAGAATGCATTTGTCTAAGTCTGGGCGATCGCCCAGATTTACATTAGGCGATCGCCCATGCCAATTTTCGGTACATGTCCGAAATTTTAGAATTTGTTTCCATTTGCAATTAGAACTCTTATTTTATTCATTTTTTAATTATATTTTCGAATTTGACTAGGTTTTAATTAATTTTACTATATAAGCACTTTGTATTGTAAACAATTCATAACTTTAATTTTGATTTATTTGATAGATTCATATTAAGTGAGATTCACGTATTTCTTCTTTGTTCTTAATTGAACTAACCTAAAACTTATCAAATACTTCGTAAATCTTTGTGGCGTTTATAACTTTGGTTCTTTAATTCAAGTAATCATCGGGTCAAGTTATTGCGACCAGATTTTAGCTTTCTTAGGGTTCATATCAATATTGACTGTGGGTTCCGAGATTCAATTCTTCGCGAGTTCGGATCATAAGGGCTCACATTAATTAGACCAAATGGTGCACCTATTCATGAAAAGACGCACTCATTCAAAAAGACATTTCAAAACCTATAAATAGGGACCCTAAATTCAATTTTTATACACCAAATCAATTATGAATTAATTGATTTTAGATTCTCTATTTCTCTCCAAAATTCTACTTAATTTCTGAAGTTTCTTTTCTTCTTTACGAGAAGAGTGTAGTCATTCTTTGGTTTGACTGACAAGCTTTGTATAATACAATATCAACTTTGGAAGAAGCGTTGTATCTTGGGAGACAGACGTCATTTGATCATGTTAGCACATGGGGACGAAATCTGTCTTAAGAAGATTTGCTACAACATACATCACTACATCTCTTTTCTACCTTTCTGCTTTTCTGTTTTTCTCGATTGTTCCCGTAAATTTTGACAACAATCTTAAGACATTTTTTATTTCTGGTACGTAATCTATTTACATTATTTTATTCATTTTTATAGTAATTTTTATATTGAGATTTTATAGTAAATGACTAGTACTATTGAGCATACTAGTAGAATTATTGGACATGAGAAATCGAAGAAATTCAATAGCACGAATTTCAAGCGATAACAATAGTAAATGCCATGTTTATCAGTTCTGGGTTACTACAAAACTTGTGGTGGGAAGTAGTTCTAACTGCTAACTTTATTCTAAATAGAGTTCCTCACAAGAAAATTAGTTCGATGTCTTATGAACTATGGAAATAGAGAATGCCTTCCTACAAATACTTGTAAGTGTGGGGGTGTTTGGCAAAAATAGTTCGTAAAATGATTAAATTAGATCCTAAAATTATTGATTGCATTTTTATCAGATATGCAATTAAAAGTAGCGCTTACAGATAATTAGAAGCCTAATGCACTTAATGAATTGCACAAGGTCAAACATTGCTTACTCGATAAGTAAGTTAAGTCAACATACAAGTAATCATAGCAATAAACATTAAGATGCATTACTTAGAGTGTTGGGCTACTTGAAACGTACCAAAGAGTATTCATTACATTATGGAAAGTATCCTCCAGTAGTTGAAGGATACAGTGATGCCAACTAGATATCAGATACAGATGAATCTAAATTTACTAGTGGCTATGTATTTACTCTTGGTGGTTGTGCTATATCTTAGAAATCTTCTAAACAAATATGTATAGCTCGGTCAACTGTGAAATTCGAATTTATTGATTTACATAAAGTAGGAGAAGAAGTGGAATGGGTTAGCTTCTTAGAAACTATTTCTATATGGCCAAAGCCTGTGCACAATATATGTATTCATTGCGATAACCAAGCAACTATAGCCAGATCAGAAAATTTTGTATATAACGAAAAGTCAAGACATATGCTTTGTAGACATAATACCATTCGGCAGTTGCTCTCAAATAGAGCAATATCAATTGATTTAGTTAAGTCAAAAAAACCTAGCAGATTCGTTTACAAAAAGGTTATCTAGAGACAGAATAGACTGCGCATCGAGAGAAATGAGTTTAAAGGCTAAATTCTAATGAGTCAACTTAATGGAAACTTAACCTTGCGACTGAGAGATCCCATGGACTAGGTTCAATAGGAAAACTAGTTATGATTGACTTGACGAGAAGCACTTTGGAGTTTATCTCCTTCCCATTTCTATGATGCAAAAGTGCTACCTACAAAGATTGTTAAGGATAATTTTTTTTAATGATAACTATATCTTGTAAAGGTACAAGTAGAGTATTGTATGGTACTCTTTATAGAACATCACCTATGTTAGTGCCAACATGACCAGTTCTTTGAAAATTTTACTTAGACAAATTCTTTAAAGCACTCGTAGTTCAGGGTCGAAATAATGAACACAATAGAGACCCTAGTTTGATATGAGAGATGATGTGTTTGATATGTTGTCTGAGCTTGTAATAACGGCTGACAGTTCAAAACGTTGCGTTCACTGATTAGCCAAGTGAGTCGGTAGATTCTTACTAAGAGCCTGTTTGTATTCACTTAAAATTTTGCTAAAAAGATAAAGTCAAAGTCAACAATTAATTTTAACCACTCATTTCATAGACCCATAAATTTTTACGACTTTTCAACCACACATTTTATTAACTTTTACAAAAAATCTAATTTTAATCAAAATCAAACACACCCAAAAAAGGTTCAAAGCGAAGCTACCTATCTTGATGCGTTATCTTTCAAATTGTATTCTTCTTTTGTCTTTCTTGATTTGAGTCGACTTCTTCCATTCATGTGGGGGATTGTTGGAATTAATTAAATTTTATCGGATTGAATCATTAAATTTATTTAATGATGTGGACCATTATAATTAATTTTGGGTAATGAAAAAGTCTCCAATAAAAAGTACTTAATTGGTGAATGTGTATGATGAATGGTCACATTTATTCATAATTGGTGAATATGTATAATAAATAGATGTATTCATTCAAGATTTAATATGAACCATCAGATGTAAAAATATGAAATGGTGCGATCTAAAGGCTCAGATTAATTAAACCAAACAGTGTACCTATTCATGAAGAGGCATAAACCCGTTCAACAAAACATTTCAAAACCTAAAAATAGGGACCCCTAAATTCAATTTTTATACACGGAATCAATTCTGAATTAATTGATTTTAGATTCTATCTTTCTCTCCAAAATTCTACTTAAATAATTTCTGAAATTTATTTTCTTCGTTACGAGAATAGTGCATTCATTCTTTGATTTGACTGGCAAGATTTGTATAGTGCAATACCGACTTTGAAAGAAGCATTGTATCTTAGGAGACATGTGTCATTTAATCATTTTAGCACCTTTGCAGGAGACGAAATCTGTATTAAGGATATTTGCTACGGCATACCTCGCTACTTCTCTTTTCTACCTTTTTGCTTTTCTGTTTTATTGTTTTTGTCAATTTTGACAACAGAAACCAGATGATTGAATAAGGAGTTAAAGCAAATTTTCCTTTCACCTCTGGATATGTATTTGAGAGAAAATAAATTAGATCAGTTTTGAAAAGAAACAAAACTAACTCTCTCCTTATACTCACTATATAGCACATTCAATCAACTGTTGTGTTAATTACAATATCGTCTGGCATTATTTTCATTCAAAGAAATGACAAACGACAAAAAATATATACTAAAAAGAGAAAAAATGAAATAAATGTCTTGGCAATAAAATGTAATCTCCTTGCATATGTGAAATTTAATCCCCCAAGTTGCATTAGTCCAAAAGCAATGTATGTGTTAAACGTCTTGATTATGCGGTATACTTCCTTCTTCTTATCCCACAAATGGACTCAAGAAGGTAAACATATATAATCAGTGTGTATTTTTTTTTTTTTTTGGGTATGTGTTTAAAAATTTGTGTGCTAAATATAGTGAGATGCATATGTGATAAAACAGTGGAAACACGCCTAGGTGTCCATTATGGTATCTGAATTAGTTTGAAGTTGAATGGGCTGTGAAATGTACGTAATAATGGTAACATCTATATTATAATTTTAATATTTACGTGCGTGAATGCATGTATATGCATAAAAATATATATACATACATATGCCCATATATTATTAAATACATATTGAAAAAAGAAAAATAAAGATATTATTGAAATAATTGAAGTGTAGCAAGGATAGAATCGTCCAAAAAATGATTCTCACTCCCTACCTATATTAAAAGTGTGGATATTAGTTTACTATTTAAAATGGTCAACCAAAATTGTTTCCTACCTATTTGGTTTAAAAAATTTGCAAAAAAAAATTATAAGAATCCAAAAATGATATTTGTTCACGTTTGTGAAATAATTGTATGTAAATTGTAATTTTAAAAATTAGGTTTATTTGAATAAATTCAGTATTTTAATATTTTTTATTATTTTTATAGATACTTAATAGAACGTGAAATACATATGTAATTCTTGAAAATATGACATATGAAGTGTAATTTACATTCTTTATACGAAGAACTAGGGAGTGTTTCGTAAATTTCCACGTCTAATATTTTCCAAAGTAACGTTAATGATTAGAATTTAAAATACATTTTGAAATCCAAACCAACCTGTTTAAAATGAAATCCTAGAAGAACTTCATATGCATCGTTACGCCCGATACAAGTTTATTAATATGTTTATTGACTTGTTTATTTTTTTTGACTTGCATCAAATACATACAACTTCATTAGTATGCTTAATTAACATCTGCAAAATGATTTATTTACTTTTAGAAATTATGTTGTTTTAAGAGTTTTAATTCAACCATGAAACGACTTGATTAATTAACTTATTGATTATCTCCAGAGCTTCATCTAAAGCAAGAAAGAAGATTTTTATGAACTTTTTATTTTGCCAATAAATACTGTGATGATCGAATTGGTACACTTACCGAAGAAACCTAATTTGTCGTTCTTGAAAATCCAAATATTTGATAATTTAAGCTCAATTCAATCCTCTCTTTATCTTTTATTTAAGCGCATGTTTGGTAGTGTTGAAATTATAAGTTGTTAGTAAACGTGTATATTAAAAGTAGATTGTAAGTTATGGGTCCTATGAAATGTGTGGATAAAAAATATGTTTAAAAGTAGATTGTAAGTTATGGGTCATATGAAATGTGTGGATAAAAAATATGTTTAACTAATTTGACCAGCTGAAATTATAATTTAAGCAACCCAAACATGTGCTAAGATAATTCCAAAAAAAAAAATTGAAATTAATGTGCACATGTTGTTATATATACTTTTTCCCAGAGTCTTATTCTAGAACAAATTTGAAATTTCTTAAAGCAAAGGCATTCAACTTTTTTTACGTGATTAAATTATTTTAAATGAATGAACACAGACTTCGAGGAGGAATGCAAATTCGGGAAAAATTGTACTTAAGAATAGTGGCTTTTATGAAGTAAATTTAATTCAATTTTATCATATGTTTGAGTCATCTACTGTAATGAATTTTAATAAATTAAGTTTTAAATTATAAGCATGCTATTTAAGTTTCAATTGTCTAATTTGTTAATATTTAATTTTATTTTCACTTAAATTACCAATATCAAGCCAATTTGTAAAAAGAAGATATAATAAATATTATTACGTTCTTAATTATCAATACATCACGTGCATCGCACGTACTCACACTAGTCATGCATAAAAATATGTATACATACACATGCATTTAATTGGAGCTATTGTGAAATCTGAATAGGCTTGAAGTTGATGAGTGATGAAATGTGAATGTAATAATGGTGACATGTATATTATAATTTTAACACGTTCATGGGTGAATGTATATACATGCATAAAAATATTTATACATATATATGCATTTAATTGAGAGTTCAATAATAAATTAAATAAGTATTAAAAAAAGAAAAATAATGATATTATTAAAATAATTGAAGTATAGTAGATATAGGATCGTCCAAAAAATGATTCTCACGTGTGATATTCAATAAAAATTATAGATTTTTTGCAAGGCTTTATACTTTCCATATTAAACCCACTAATTCATGGAACAAAATCTAAAAACTCCTAAAATTAAGGGACTAAAGCAGTAAAAATTTACTTTATTGTAAGGAAAACATCAATCAATTGTGCGGTGGAATCATCTTCACATGTTGTTTGCGGGAAAATCTTCTTTTAATTTGTCGATGGATGTCTTCAAATTAATATTAATATGTTGTCTAAAGATTTACATTCAAGATTTTTCAAATCGTAAATGTCATCACAAATTCTTATTTTAAAAACTTTCAATGTCGCTGAAATATAAAACCCTAGTTCATAAATTGACTTACTTCTTCAATTTACCCATAGTCTTTGCTCAAACCACAAGTTATATTATAACAAAATTGTAGTATGAAATCAGAATCCATTCTGGTTTATTACAAGGGTTGTTTTCTGCTACTAATCAAAATTTCCACTTTTATAGATTACATGGTTGTTACGCGGAGTAGGAGCAAATCTTGGTTGAAAAGTGGAATTAGTCCATGTTTGGTAATGCTAAAATTAATTTTTAAGTGTTTATATTATAAGTTGTAGGTGAATATGTGGATAAAAAGTGAGTTGTAAGTTATGTGTCATATAAAATGTATGGATAAAAAATATGTTTGACTGGTGAAATTATAATTTAAGCATCCTCAAACATGGACTTAGCTATCCAATCTCCACGAGGAATCAATTTAATAATGAGGTCATTCTAAAGAAGCTCTGAAGATCTTTAATATTGTCCGATCATCACTTTATTGTATTTGGCTCGATAATCACTTTTTATGATTTGTATTTTATTATTTTTGTAAAATATGCATGTTTCGAGATTTGTCTGTGTTTTATCTAATTTCATGTCACTTTATCATCGCGACCCTTTTACTTTAGATTTTCTAATTTTTTGTATTTTGCCATATTTGGTCGTTTGTTACTTTTCAAACTTATGTTGTTGATATATAGTAGGTATTTTTGTACTATTAAGTCTTTTTGCGTGAATATTATGAAAATATATCAAAGTTGAAATCGCAGATTGTTGTTGTTGTTGTTGTTAATGAGTTTCGTTTCGTGGGAATGGTGCTGAATAGTCGGGTGACCCAACCAATTTTCCAAAATAGTCGTTGACCAATTTTGGTGTGTAAATTACCAAATATAACCCGGCCTTCTTCCCCGCTTATAACCATTTCAAACGATTTCAAATTCATTTGTCTGTGAAAAAGAGAAGATTCAAAGGTTAGAATCCAACCTATTTCAATGTTAGAATCCAACCTATTTCATTTATGTAAGAAATTTCATTTCAAAGTAGAAATTCATCATTCTTCATCTTTTTCTTTTAATTCACGGTAGAAATTGTAGATTTTGTAGTATAAATCATGAAAAAATGTATAAACCTGAGTATGAATCATGATTTTTACTTTAAATTCCTGCAAATCTGAGTTGATTTGGATGGATTAATTGAAAAAATCAGTCATAATGGTATAAATCTGCATTAACAGACTTATACTCTGTTAACACACCTGTTAACAGACCCATGGTCTGTTAACAGACCAGCAAGTCTGTTAACAGACTTGGGGTCTGTTAATGGTCGGTTAACAGACCATCTGTTAACCGACCTGTTAACAGATGGTCTGTTAACCGATGGTTTGTTAACTGATGTTATAAAATTAGTGTATTTTAGTCTATTTTACTTAAAAGAGGCCTTTAAAACTTATTTGGTATAAGTTAGGCTCTTTTGCGATTCCGAGCTTTTGACACGGCCATTTCAAAAACTCACCCGTTTCGTTACCTTAGCTTGTTAATAAAATATGTTTTTAAAGATTATTAATTTCATATGTTTGAATTTATTTTAAATTTTCATTGATACAATAACTACTAAAATTGCACTATATATGTATTGAAGTACATAATGCAAACTAAATATTTTTACAATTTGTCAATCATTTCATTCCGTGTTTCACTCTTCATTTTCTAGGAATGAGACCCGAACAAATGGTTTAGTGGAAAATTCAATGTGTCTATCTCCTAGTATGGTTAATACTCTGTATGGAAAGATCTCAGATGAGCAAAGTAAAATATATAGAGCGTCTTGTTTTGGCGGTTACCTAGATACAAAAGAAATTAGTCTCCATTCCTAATTGACCCATTAAGTATTGTTGAGGGAGGTCATACATCCAAAGCGTGACGAAATATGGCTTATGGAAATAGGCTTGTGAGATTTTCTAGTGAGGAGTTTTGTTTTTTGGTTCGGTATAATATTTTGGCCTCTAGAATAACGTATGTGAATTATTCATGTCTTCACAAATTTAAAGCAAAAATACAAAAGTTTAGAAAAGAACATACCACTAAACCTCCGGCTAATGAAAAAAACAGAGCTATAAACTTAAAATAATCCAACAAATGAAGGGATTAATAAAATTCTTACTATAAATTTGTGTACTCACGTTATACTAAGTGTCACATGCGTCGTGTGAGAAATTTTGTCGACTCGTGATTACTTTCATAATCACATTTTCCTTTGGAGTATGCGAGTATCTATATGTCCATAGAAATATGCAAATGGATCACGTATGCTATTTATCACACAATTTCCCCTTTGGAATATATCAGTGCATGTCCAAACTTTATCGTGGGACATCCCATCCCCTCTCAAACTCTCTATCCACATAGCTAAAAGTGTCCCTAGGAATCGGCATATGGACCACCTTTGCTATTTATCACACAATTTTCAAGTCCCATGTTTGTCACGAGTCACTTCTTCGTGAATACAATTTGTAAATGCTCAACCCACTATTTCATCTTGTCGCGTGTCACTTATCTCCTCATTTGTTTTGCTCGTCGAGCTAGCTTCCTTAACAATATTGACCAAACTAGCTAGCTAGTTACCTCATTATCATTTTTAGCACTCGAAGATGATGACTTACTAGAACTTCACAACTTCCTCTACTAACTCCTAATTTTAACTCCACCCCTGATCTCCTGCCCCTTTGTGGGGCATGTGGGCAGGATATCCTGCCCACAAAGGGACAGGAGATCAACAACGATTTTAACTCTATTACTTTTAAAGTGGTTGAAAATTTCATGCTTGATTTGTGAACTATCCAAAATTAATTATTTTAAGTCCACTTCATCAACCCTACGACAAGCTGGTGTTATATATTTGAATAGATAATTTTCTTAACATAAATCAAATTCACACATCAAAGTTTTGTTTTAATCGAACAAAGTGAAATAATGGCAAAAATAAAAAATTAATGTATTATATTGCTAAAAAAATTGAAAATAATACTTAAGTGCCGGTTTGATTTTGCTAAAAATTAGTTTTTTAGCAGATTTTGATAAAGTTGATGAAATATATGGTTGAAAAGTTGTAGCCACTACAAGAAATCTGACATTCAACCACCATACAAATGGTCGTAGAATATACATTTTTGGTTGTTGATTACATTCAACGACCAAAATCAGTTGGTCGTTCGTTGGTTGGCAAAGGGGTATTGGTGATTGTATTCAACGACTACAAAACGATTGGTCGTTATATGTACTGTTTCAGCAACTAAATTAATGGTTGTACAAGGTATGTATTGACAACCGATTACATTTATCCCAACCACTTATTTGATTGTTGTATCAAATATTTTAGTCTTTAAAATACAATAAAAGTAACCAAATTTTAGTTGTCTTTCATTTCAACAACAAAATAAATAGTCGTTAATATTTAATAGTGACAACGGATTTTTATTTCCCAACCACTTATTTGGTTGTTGTATCAAATATTTTTGTCGTTAAAATACAATAAAAGCAACCAAATTTTAGTTGTCTATCATTTCAACAACGAAATAAATGGTCGTTAATATGTAATAGTGACAATCGATTTTTATTTCAACAACTACTTGATTTGTCGTTGTATTAATTATTTTTGTCGTTAAATTACAATGAAAGCAACCAAAGTTTAGTTGCCTTTCATTTCAACAACAAAACAAATGGTCGTTAATATTTATATTGAAAACCGATTTTTATTTCAACAACTGTTTGATTTGTCATTATATTAATTATTTTGGTCGATAAATAAACATTGAAACAACAAGAATTTAGTGGCCTTTCTTTTTAACAACGAAAAAAGTAGTTGTAAAAATTTTATATTAACAACCAAACTATTAAAATAACGAGAAATATGCTTGGCAACAACAATATTCACGGCTCCATAACTTTCACACATTCACATCATACTACAAGCAAATCTTACCCACAACCATAAATAATTATAAGAGTAAAGGAAATAAATAAGATTAACAAAAACTAAAATTTCTATGGGCCTTCAATCAATTAAAATATCACAATATCAACTACAACTATATGTCAATATTAAATGTTATGACTTAAACAAAAGATTACACCCAATTCAGACATTGGTGTTCTCAATATAAAAACAAAAAATGTAGAGATGCAGACTATTGTTTCGATCGAAGAAAAATATATATATATATTACCACCATCACAAATAATAAAGTCAGAAACTCATTAATTATCACCATTTGAACCATTAGATGGAGACGCGTCAGGTTGAATAGGCAGCATAAGAAACTCTTCAGGAATGCGATTTAAGAATGTCTGCATAGATTTCAACTGAGAACGAAGATCTTGAACCTCATTCTGTAAAGCAACATTCTCTACAGAAGTACCACAATTTTCCAACCTTGTCTTCTTTGGATTTTTCTGTTGATCAACGTAGCTAAATCTCTTGCCCAAAACTTGCTCACATATTTCAGATTCTTTCAAAGGTATAAGGTGTTCATTCGGGTCTAGTTGAGAATTCTGTTCTTGTAAAAGGCCCAGCCTTTGATTCTGTGGATCAATGTAAATTATAAATAAATGATTACAATTTTGAAATACATATTATACCATTGCAACAAATTAAACTACTTACATAATGGGACTCCGCTTCTTTGGTTGTCCACCCATGTTCACTACAGTTCATGTCATAGAAAAATTTGATCTCACCAGGTAGCTCTTCTGTAAGCGGATCCCTCTGTTCAAAAAAAAGAATTTGATGTATGAAGTTCATTAAAAATATAATATTGTATCATTATTTATGACTTACCATTTCATGTGCATGTGCAGCATAAGATTTCGATCCTTGAAGAGTTACCAACTTTTTTTGGCACGGTTTGCTTTGCTCACTTCAGACTTTTTCTACAATGCATATGTATCACAATTCTAATCAAAATACATAATTAGAAGCATTGTTAACCACAAGTGTAAATTGCTTATACAACAAGAATTATAGAGAATGAAAAGTGACAAAATACTAGTCAAGGAGTTGCACACAAGAATTAGAGTTGCAATTCATAGAATTTATTCAATATCAAAGAAAATGGAATAAATTAGAGAATGGTAATAATTAATCTAAGAATCCATCATATGCAAGGTTTTATTTTTTAATTGAACGTCATTGAAATAGAATAAACAGCTGAAGGCAGTCCTTAGTAGAAACACAAACCATGCAACTTTTTCACGGTATTTGTACTAAGATTTTGAAGCATTTGTATTTACTTTTATTTATAGAAACTTTTGCACATGCTGTCATTTGTTTTTGCATAAAAACAGATGAAAGAGTAAAAGAAAGAAATGGGACAAAAATCATAATCCAATAATATACCCATCACTTTAAAGCCATCATCATACTTAAACCAACATACACGAGCCTCATGTTTTTGCATACAACAAATTTGACAAGTGGGTTGAGCATTCGTTCGACCACTTGACAAGCATCATCTACCACAACTTCTTCCACCCTTTGTCCACCATTGTTATGATTCTCTTTGATTTATTAATTTTTATTTTTTTTATTTTTTTCTGTATTTCTTGAAAAAAATTGTATGGGTATAAAAGATTAGCTATTAAAAAGCATCTTCCTTCTCTATCTGCCTTGTTCATAACTTTTTTCTAGAATGTAGTGGTAATTATAAAGAGTTCTAATTTATCAATCACCCATTAAATAAATCTATAGATTCTATCAATAACATCCACTACAAATAGTATCATTGCACATTACTAACCTTCATCTCATCACTTGCAAAATAATCACAAAGATAATCCCAATCGCTTTGCTCTAATACAGACGCATGCTTATTTCTTTTGGCAGGACCAATATCTTCATTGCCACTGATAAGTGCATTTTGTGCACTTATTTGGGCATTTAAACTAAGCTTTTATTTCGTTATTTTATTAATTTTTTACTTAATTTAGTCCATTATTCTTTATATTTCAGTTTTGGACCTGTTTAATAGCAATTGGAGAAAAGTGGATGAAAAGAGCAATAAATTTGAAGATATTCTGAAAGTATGAGGATCCAATTGCACTCAATTGAAAGTTAAAGGACTACATTGGAGATTATCAAAAGTTGAAGGATCAGATTGAAGATTATTGAAAGTTAAAGAACCAAATCAGAGATGATTGAAAGTTGAAGGACCAAATGGGAATTAATTAAAAGTTGGAGGACCAAAAGCTGCAGAATTCAAAAACCTAAGCTGGGCGAGCGCCCAGCAACCCAAGACAACAACAGAGAGCAAAATGGGTTTCCTGGGCGATCGCCTGCTATTTTTTGGCTGCGATATATTTTTTTCCTTTTTCAATTCCAACCCGATTAGGTAACTTTTGGCCCAAGTTTTTTAGGTCTTTTTGGCATCTTTTGGGGCACCATTAGGGTATTATATATATGAGCTATTAACTCATAATAGGGTGTGAAGTTTTTGGGGAGAAAAACACAAGACGGACACAAGAAACGAAGATCAAGAACTAACCTTTGAAGAATTGAACGAAGATCAAGATCAAGAGTTCTTCTTATTCAAGCTTCTTCATATCCGGTGATGAACTCTATGTTCTCTTCTCATCTTTCTTCTCTTATTATTAGTATGTTAGGCTAGTTTATTTTGTGCTAGGATTACGATGAAGCTTGTAATCTAAATTTTTTCATCTTGAGATTTGGTTTTTGACAATTTATTTCATTATAGTTTTGAATAATTAATTTTGATTTATATGAATCTACAATTATATGCGCAATAATTGTATGATTGTTGTGGTGTGTTTTACTGTCGAAAGATCGAAAGTATGCTAGACGCTATTTTAATTATCTTAAAGTCCGATAGGGGATAGAAATATACCGCTATGCTTTAGGTGATCTTTAATTATCTACAGAAATTTAATGATTTCATTTGTATTCGCATTCATCATAGAAATATAGTCGAGTCATGCATATGAATATGTTTAATTTTATTCGATAGAAACTGTTAAACAATCTATGGATATTGATCTTCATAACTGATGTATTTTGTCAAAACCAAGAATTAAGATAGAGAGATTAACAATTATAAGTGGATTCGGGATCCTAGTACTCTTCTTTCTCAATTTTAAAGTAATCTTTATTAATCTAATTTTTAGTTATTTGAAATATAATTAGTTTATTGTTTTTAGTTTATTATTTTAATTAGTTATTAAACACAAAATCTTCTAAAGTTCATCAGATTCAGTTAAGGTTAGTATAATTGAACTGAACTATCTAAATCTTCGTGGGAACGATACTTGGACTCAACATCCACTTTATTACTTGAGCGATCCGTGCACTTGCAGAATTATTAAAGACATAAAATCGTTGACAAGTTTTTGGCGCCGTTGCCGGGGATTTAGATTTAGTTCTTTTCAATTATTTTGACACTAATTCGAACTTATTTAATTGCTTTAATTGTTATTATTATTATTATTTTTTATTTTTTTTAGTTATTTCAGTGTCTGCTTTGTTTCTTTTCAGGCCATTGCATGCGAAGTGTGAGACACGGGTCTCTAATTCCAATTGATCCAGAGATTGAACGCACTTTTCATAGTAGGCAGAGAGAGACAAGAACGACACACCAAAAAGACAAAAAACAGCAAAGCAAAATGAACAACAACGAAATTGCTCAGGCGAGACAGGAGATTGATGAAGACAATATGCTAGTTGGAGACTTTTTGACTCCACAGATTATCTAGAACCAATCTAGCATTGTCTACCCACCTTTTGGGCAGTCGAACTTTCAGTTAAAGACTAATGTCATTCATCTATTCCAGAATGGTCATCAATTCTATGGCAGGACCGATGAAAATCCACATACACACGTTTCAAGATTCTTGGAAATATGTCAACATTTCAAATATCAAGGAATCTCAGACGACGCTATCTAGCTACGTTTGTTCCCACATACTCTTAGGGACAAAGCTCTTGAGTGGCTGGACTCACTACCAATTGATAGCATAACCACCTGGAATGATCTAGCCCAAAAGTTCTGCACAAAATTCTTTCCACCAGCAAAGGTTTCGAAGCTGAAGCATGACATTTCAATATTTCAACAGTCAGAAACAGAACCCTTTGATGAAGCGTGGAACAGATTCAAAAACATGCTAAGGAAGTGTCCTCATCATGGCATTGGCAAGGGCCAACAAATTCAATACTTTTATGCTAGACTACTCTCTTCATGTAAAGGTATGATCGACTCTTCCTCTAACGGCTCCTTATCTACCAAAACCATTGTTGAAGCTCTAGAGTTGTTTAAAAGAGTAGCTACCACCACTGCTATGTGGGCATCAGATAGAGTCATACACAAGAAACCTACAGGGGTACATGAAATAGACATTGTCTCGGCGTTATGTGCAAAAATAGACTCTTTGGCATACAAAGTGGAGAACATGTCACAATCAGCATATGTGATGCAAACAAAGAAATCAACATATGAAGAGTGTGGGGGCAAATCACAGTACATCAGAATGTCCTATTCTCTCATAGCAACCAGAGCAAGTCGAATATGTTCAAGGTGGTCAATACCCACAAAATAATCCATTATCCAATACATTTAATCCAGGATGGCGTAATCATCCAAATTTTTCCTAGAGGGATAATCAGAATAACAACAGACCACAATATTCTCAGTTTCAGCAGCCAGAAAAGAGAGTTTCATTAGAAGATGCACTCGGTAAATTCATCGAGAGAACTGATAAATTCATAGAAAAAACTGATCAGTTCATGAGACAGATAGAAATCAACTTTCAAAATCAAGGTGCTTCAATTAAAAATTTAGAAATACAGATGGGTCAGATGGCAGTTGCTATATCTAGTAGACCACAGGGTACCTTGCCAAGCAATACCGAGGTCAATCCTAGAGAGCAAGTACATGCAATAACCACCAAAAGTGGGGTTCAGTTGCCAGAAATCCATATAAAAAGACCAGTTACAGATAAAGAACAGGTACCTTCTACTGATGGAGAGCAAGTGGAACAGACTAAGCAACCAGTAGATATTGAAGAAAGTTCAGTTACACCACAGGCTAAGGCAGCCGTTCCTGTCCAACCATATGAACCTCCCATTTCTTATCCACAAAGGTTAAATCCAAAAAGGAAGAAGCAGGACCAGCAATGTGCAGAATGTCTAGATCATCTAAGGAAGCTTCATATCAACATACCATTTGTGGAAGCCCTGACTCAAATGCCCAACTACGCCAAATATATGAGACAGCTGCTTTCGAATAAGAAAAAATTGGCAGAAGGGGATATAATTCAACTTACAGGAGAAGTAAATACTATAATGGAGAGGCAACTACCAGACAAAAGACATGATCCAGGCAGCTTTACAATTCCAATTACCATCGGTAATCTCGTGATTGACAAGGTATTATGTGATCTCGGTGCAAGTATCAATTTAATGCCCCTCTCTATTTTTAGGCAATTAGGGATTGGTGAAGTTAAACCTGCAAAATTCAATCTTCAGTTGGCTGACCGGTTTGTTAAAATGCCGTTTGGAATAGTGGAATATGTGGTAATGAGAGTGCGAAAGTTATTATTTCCCATTGATTTTGTTGTTCTAGATATGCCTGAGGATGCTGAAATCCCTATCATCTTGGGACGTCCCTTCTTAGCTACTTCTGATGCTCTCATTGATGTTTCACGAGGCATATTGACATTGAGAGTTCAGCATGAATGGAAAGTATTTTATATGTTGGGTAAAGATGCAACACCTCCACCACTTCTTTCTTATTGGACAGGTTATCAAGTGGAGACTTTAAAGAAATTCAAGAACAACTTCTTTAAAAAGTTTTGGGATACAAAGCCCACAGTAAAGGTGAAAGACAAAGGTAAACAGACTGTTCAGATGCAAGAAGCTGTCGTTAAAGCTGAAATAGTCATCCCTGAAACACAAGTTGGAGCTGTTAAATAGAAAATGAAGGACAATCAGACAATAAGTCAAGCTAATGACTATAAATAAGCGCTTAAGGGAGGTAACCCATTTTCTAATCCTTTTATTTACTTGCTTTCTATATAGTAATTTTAATCAGTTTAAATAATTTATTAGTTTCTATTTATTCTCTCAATCGCAGGATGTCCCACTTTGCAAGGCACATGAGTCCTATCCCACTTCAGTCTACTTCAATCGGACCTTCAATTCGTCAGATCCATCTTTTCCACATCTATCTTCGGGGAGTAACTGATCTTTTCCCTCATCTATTTGCTTTATTTCGTTATTACATTGGGGACAATGTAATGTTTTAGTTTGGGGGTGGGTTAAGTATCAGGATACTTAAGTATTTTGAATTTGCTTATTTTTCAGGTCTAAAAAAAATTATTATTTGCGTTTATCTTTATTTAGTTAAAAAAAAAAATCTTTCATAATTATTGTTGAATATCTTGCTGCCAATGATGAGATTTATTTGAAGTTGAGTACATTTTTTTGTAAGAATATTGGACAACACGTGAACACATGCTTTTATCTGAATACTTATCCATGTTAGACTAGATTTGAAGCACGTGGCCACTGTTGACTTATCACTTATTGAAAACATGACTGGAGTGTATGTGCTGATATTATTGACTTAGATCATTGTGAAAAATACCGTTCCTAAATCTTTAGACTAGTAACCAAACTGTTTGAGAACAGTTTGGGGGTGTTAAAGTTAGTACATGTTTTTTGTAGAATTTTGATAGTTTGAATTTCCTGAATCTCATCTTTGGTTGAATAGGTTGTAGTCAAGGAATCTAAATCGAGCACTACTCACTGCTGAAAAATAAAAAATAAAAAAATAAAAAATAAAAAAATAAAAAATTTGACTCGAGCAATTAAACATGTTAGGGTATTTCAAAACCTGGTGTCCTAAAGTCATATGACTTGGGAGTCATCGGCCCAAAGCTCGCTACATGAGTCACAAAAAAAAAAAAAAAAAACTTAGATATTCACTTATCTTATAGCTTATGGGACTCGAGCAATTAAGTCTGTTAGGGTATTTCAAAACCTGGTGCCCTATGGTCATCTGACTTGGGAGTCATCGGCCCAAAGCTCGCTACAAGGGTCACATAGAAAGCTAGTGAGAGAGAAGTATTGCACAAGATGTAAGATTATTTATATTGAAAAAAAAAATTGTTAAAGTGCTCGGTAAGGATTGCTAGGTTAGTACCTAAGAGACTGAAGATGAGAATTTAGAAATCACTCACCATCATAGTTCTAGGAATACAAGTTTCTAATTTTTGCTACTTTATTTGAAAAAGCATTGTATTGATCAGCAGGAACCAAATTTGCTATAACACCTCGGGATTGGAGAGAAAAGCATAAGAAATGTGTAATTTATGAGAGGTGTAAGGAATAAATGACTACAAAGGGTTCGGAATTGTAAAAGTATCAACAACACAATATTGGTCGTGGTATAATACATGTGTAAGTTCAATTTTTGGCTAATCACACATGACATATTAAGTAAAAGAGAAGTACGTTTAGACGATCCAAAAGTGGAGTCTTAGAAGCATCGCCAATCTATTTCCATTTTTTTTTACAGCTAGAGGTGCCATTGAACGAACAATAAATCCAATTTCATTAGCCCAAGCACATGCATTCTCTCCAATAACTTCTCCATTTTTGTTAAATTCTACTTGAATTTTATGTCCAATAGTAGCCACAGCATGCTCACTCCGTTTTCCTCGCGTAGGACCTCGTCATCGTCATTTACGAGGAGGCTCTGTATCATATGTGATGGGAAAAAGAAAAAAAATGTGAAATGAAAGATTTAAAGATATGCCAAATTCGACTTCACAGGGTTAAGATCAAAGAGAAATAGATAAATTCTATTCTCATAATCTATTATCTATAATCAAAATACTCAAGTCTACCTTTTACTACAGAGAACATACATGTTTATATGCTAGACAACCCTCTAGTTGTATGTCTTCCAAAACAACATTAATAACCAAATTGACATTACATTTATCAAGCCTAGGATAGGACCATATAAACTTGACTTAGACGACCAAATACAAGAAAGACTATTTGGAAACTAAAAGGGCATCAATGTCATTGAAATTATTGAAAATAAATTGAATTCCCTCAGCTATATGGCTCTGGAGACAGCACTGTACTACTTTACGAAAATGGCCATATCTCAATGTAGAAAACTCGAAATTGCGAACCGTTTTTTTTTTGTATGAAACTAGACTTATAGATATTTCCAACCATATAAAAATTTTCAGCTAAAACATTATGAGAAAAAGCAGTTTATTTGTTGAATTGTTGACTGAAATACAAATAGTTGCTCTTGTGTCATTCAATTTGCATGCAATACCAGGTATGTCACATAATATAATTCTTACCTAAGTATTAACACCAAAACATAAGATAAAAAAAAGAAATCAAATGCAGCCACTTGATGAATTATAATATAACATTATAAAAAATTCCACACAAGTACCTGAAGCGGGGTCGCCGGACTGCGTCATTAAACAACCCTCTTCTTGCATTGGAAGAGAACTAATGGTACACCTAAGTAAACCAAAACACATATATATATGTAAAGTTAATAAGCATACATGGATATAAAAGGTTAGAAGATGTGTACATAATTAACTTACCTAAATATTTACAAATTACATGTTGCAAAGTAATTCACATGATTAGTGTACTAGAGTATATATTCTAATCAGTATCATTTTCTAACACATCATCATCGTCACTGTGATCTTCATTTGCACCATCTTCTGAATCATCATTATCTAAATCAGGTTCATCATTCTCGTACTCATCTATAAAATCTTCATATTGTTCAGCATCATCGATGGGATCGTAATCTTCAACTGAAGTTGCTCTTTTTTCATTTTGTATGAGATTATCATCAAGCATAATTGGTTCAACATCATCACGGGCAAATGATTGAGTTTCTAAATCTGGTTGTACAGAACTGAATTGAATTGTTGACGAATCATCTTCTTGTATAACCATTTGTTCGTCTTGGCTTTGACTATCATCTTTTTCTCTATTTTCAACTTTGTCCCACAAGTGACGATGAAAAACCTTTTTAACAACTTTCCAATTAGCTCCATTTTTGGGGTCATCAATATAAAATACTTGTTGGGCTTGAGAGGCAAGAATGAAAGGATCATTTTTGTACCATTCACGTGCAATGCTTATAGAAGTAATGTTACAATCTTCATGTATTTTTCTTTTCTTCTTGTCTATATCGAACCACTTGCATCTAAACAAATAAGCACGACACCCTTTTATATAGCATAACTCTATAACTTCTGTCAATACTCCGAAAATGTAAATGTGTGCAGTGTGAGAGTGTCGAATGAACTAGGTTCTGGGCACCCGGGAAGGGCAAAATTCTCAGCAGCGGTGGCTGGGATCACTTCTCTTCTACTCGGTTTCTTATTCTCTCTTATCTTATTGGTCACCACTAAGCAGTACCCGGCAATGTTTTCAAATAGTTCGGAAGTTAAGCACCTTTTAGAAGAGCTCACGCCATTGCTAGGGATATGCATACTCTTTACAAATGTTCAATATGCTCTCACTGGTATTCATCAATTTTCAAACTTATCAGTTTTGAACTTGAAATCTATCATTGTGACGATAGCTTCAGCTATAAGCCCTCTCTGTTTATGTTTAGTCAAAGAAATAGTATTAATTAATTAGAAACTGTAGGAGTGGCCGCTGGGGCAGGGTGGCAAGTTCCCCGTCGCCTACATAAATGTTGGATGCTACTTCCTGCTAGGTGTTCCTTTGGGAGTTTTGATGGCCTACAAGTTCAAAATGGGCATTAAGGTAACTATTTCTACCCATTACTTTTGGTGTAACTTATACTTGAAGACCACAGACAAAAATTAATGAATTTGAGAATGTTATTTCAATAAATAAGAAGATGTTTGAACCCAAGGTTGAAAGTGACATATGTATCCTAAAACACAAAATAATAACTACAACAAGAGGCAATAAAATCTTAGAGCAATGAAGAACCAAGAAAAATCAATGGGAAGTCAACCCATACCAAAGCAAGCAAATGAACAGCAATATTCCCAGATCAAGAAACAGGGGAAACAATCCCGCGTTAATAGATTTTTATGAAATTTCACAAGGATGTTACTAGACTTTAATAAAATGTTGACGTTTATGGGATATTCTAAGAATGATATCTTAACTTTTACAATAAAAAACTAAGAATTCTAAGCAAGTCGGTGAAAATTGAGCAGTTCATATTCCATTGCATGTAAACTAGAGCACTGAAATACAAGATGAAAGGCACATGCTAAACAAATATGTAGAATCAGAACAAACAATTGAACCTTTATTAGTCATTCAAGCTTATGTTCTTGAATATCATTTGTGCCAAGCACAAGAACTAGATTTAATCAAGCACAAGAAACAAGAAACTGATTTAATATGTCTACGAAAACTGAAAAGAACTAACTAGATTTAACCAAGCACAAGAAACTTTATTGATCAGATTATAGTACCTTTCTTTTGGAACTAAACTTTGAATTAAAGAATGAAGCTAGAGATCTTCCACTTGTCAGGAACAATGATAAAGACATCTGATAAATGGATTGGAATGGATGGTAGATAAACCTAACAATACTCAAAATTATTCAGGATGCAAGATTTTTCCCCAAAACATCAAAAGAATAAGCAAGGTTTTCCACTAGATCCACCAATAACAGGTAAATTTATCACTAAGCCATTAGAAAATAAGTTAATTTATCGATTTAATAATTTTTTATATGATGTGTGTATCAATTATTCATGTCAATTGCTCAATCTATTCATAAACCTAGGAAAGTAGAATATAAATACTATATAGAGCACACAAGAATCCCATAATTACAACCTCTTATAATAACTCGCATAATTAATCCAAAAAACATTGGAGAAAAAGAAAGTAATCATTCAATACAAGAATACTTACCTGATTACAACAGAGAACACAAGCTCCAAGTACCAGTCTACAGAGCAATTGAGGAATTGGACAACACCAACAAGTCGATTTTGCTTATTTTCACGGGCAAAGGAAAATAATAAGAGTTTAATTTGTGAACTTAGGGTTTCCGAATGTAAATATGGTAGGATTTTGTGGTATTGGAGAATTTCCATTGGTTTCCTTATGAGATAGAGGTTTGGAATCCGGCAGAATTTTGGGGCAGAATTTGGCAGGGAAAGAGTGCGTGAAATACCGTGTGAAATTGTGGGAATCACACACACACACACACACACACACACACACACACACACAGAGAGAAAGAGAGAGAGAATTAGTCCAAGAATGCTCACCTTACCAACTAATATATCTTCATATTTATGGTCGCTAAAGTTCCATCTTAAAAAGATGTTTGATGGGCCTCGCGGTATTTTAGTTCAAGAATGCTAAGATGTCTGATGGGCCTCCGGGGCCTTCTTAGAATTTACGAGGCCCTCGCTGGGCCCATGTGGGGCTTTCGTTGGGCCTTTGCTGACGTGGAGGCCCTATCAAAATCGGGTGGTAACAGTGATGTTAATTGTGATAATTAAAATTTAATAGTTTAAGAATTTTTTTTTATTATTATTATTATTATTCTTGGATTGTTATTAATTTTTTTTAAAATGTAAATGATGAAAGTTCATGACGATCGTGTCTACCGTGGCAAATAATATTACATAATTATAAACTTATATTAAAAAGCTTCAATGACTTTTTATAAAAAGAAAATGATAATTTTACATTGTAATTTAATTATATTTCATCAGTTGGCAATAATATTATAGTTAATATTGTTCAACTCATTTTGTGTTCTAGATTATAAAATAAAATTAATATTTTACGATGGTCAATTTTTTTGTTATCTCTTTAACATATTTATAAAAGAAAATAATGATTGAGACATAGTTGACACAATGTTTTGAGAACATTAGATATGTCCATAAACCCACTTTGATCAATCATTCTGAAAAATAATCAAGCAATAAGCCTTGATCGTTACCCTCAAATCTTAGTACCACTAGTCAAAATCATCTCGACTCTATTTTGTGTGGGATTACATTTAGAGATTATCGTAACTTAATTCTGAAGAAGGACTCGACGAACGAGGGATGGTCAAAGTAGGAGAAATTTGTATCTTATTTTCACTTTAAGTGATAAATCTGAAAAAGGATAATGTAGGCGGAGATGATTAAATGAGAACAAAATCGCATCTTGTCTTTCCTTTTAATTGATAGTGGGGGTGAGCCACTCCAAGTAGAAAGCAATATTGAATCCCAAACTTGGTTATGCTCATCCAATCCTGCGAAGCTTCAAAGAATTAGAAAAATGAGGCAGTGACGTCCAAGTCCATGGCAATATTAAGACCCCTATGCAAGCCCTTGGTCACCAAGTCGACCTCGTCTTCTCAAAAAGCTACAGTAAAGATCACTACCCAGACACCGCTAAATGTAATCAACTAAGCCCTTGGTTGTTAATTCTCATTTTGGCCACTACAAGAAATATAGGATCAACAACTAATACTTTGGTCATTACAACATATTTATAGCTAACTAAAAATTTGATTGTATAGAATTTATTGTCAACAACCAAGCATATCATTTAGTTGTTGAAAACGGTTTCTAATGACCAAGTTTATTGGTCGTGAATAGTATTTTAACAACCATCTAATATAGTTGACAAATATTCCTTTTAACAACCATCTAATATTGGTTGTAGCTTTTTATCACTTTTAGCAACTGAAATAATATGGTCGTTAACTTATTCTAAATACAAACAATTATTCGGTCGTCAAATATATTGTTTTAGTCGTTTATTGTTTTGGCGGGTTTCAAAGTTTTGGCGCCAAACATACAACGACCGGCTTTATCTTGGTCGTAAAACATTTACAACTAATGTCGTGGTTGTTAAATCTCATCTCCAACTAACTCAATATACAATTGTTTGTGACACACTATTTACGACCAATGATTTATTCTAGTCATGGATAAACATTTGTAACGACCATATATATTGGGTCATCAAAAAATTAATTGTTAATTCTCATTTTGGCCACTACATAGAAATATAGGATTAACAACTAATACTTTGGTCCTTACAACATATTTCTAACCAAGTATATCATTTAGTAGTTGAAAACGGTTTTTAATGACCAAGTTTATTGGTCGTGAATAGTATTTTTAACGACCATCTAATATGGTTGACAAATATTCCTTTTAACGACCATCTAATATTGGTTGTAATTTGTTTATCACTGTTAACGACTGAAATAAGATGGTCGTTAACTTATTCTAAATACAACCAATTATTCGGACGTCAACTATATTGTTTTGGTCATTGATTGTTTTAGCGGTTTTCAAGGTTTTGGCGCCACACACACAACTTTGGTCGTCGAATATAAATACTTTACAACTAATGTCGTGGTCGTGAAACCTCATCTCTAACTATCCCAAAATACAATAGGTGTGACACATTATTTACAACTAAACATTTATTGGTTATAATGTGTTTTTATCACTTTTAACGACTCAAATATGATTGTCGTTAAATTAGTCTAACTACAACTAATTATTCGGTCATCAAATATATTGTTTTAGTCATTGTTTGTTTTGGCGGGTTTGAAAGTTTTGGCGCCACACATACAACGACCAACCTTAACTTGGTTGTCGAAAATAATAAATTTGCAACTACTTACATGGTCGTTAAATCTAATCTCCAACTCGCTCAACATACAGTTGTTTGTGACACACTATTTATGACTAAATATTTATTTTGGTCGTTGGTAAATATTTGTAACGACCATATTTATTTGGTCGTTAAAAATTTGGTTGTTAATTCTCATTTTAAAATAAATTTGTTGACTTTGACTTCAACTTTTTAACAAAATTTTAAGCAAAATCAAACAAACCCTAAATTATCATAAATCCATCTCATAGGATGCATTTATTAGTGTCAATGGTTTGAGTTACTCCTCTTAACAAGGTTGACTTTTTAAGATGGAACCACAAATCTTAATATGGTACTAGAGCATATTAAGCTTAAATGAGTAATTCAATCCGTCTAAAGCTCAAACAAGCATTCGGATTCCTAGATTAGTGTGCTCAAACGAGCCGCCATCTTGCGGGGGCCATGTTAAGGGTTTGTGCTACTCCTCTTAACAAGGTTGACGTTTTAAGATGGAACCCCAAGTCTTAATAATTACCACAAATGTATCAATTAAATAGTTTCAATATATTTATATATATTATATTTGAGAAATAAATTTTATTTTATTTTTTTCCATTTGGATTTGCTTCTGCACATGATTCACAGCTTCTTGGCTAAACAACCCACGTGAAATACGTCAACTATTAACTCTTCATATGATCATCCCATGATTTCTTCAACTGACTTTCATTAAAAACAGAAAACACTCTATTGATATTTATAAATAAAAAAGATTACTAACTGTTTAAACCACCGAAAAACTTTCTATTTTTAGTAAATTAATTCATTATAAATAACTCCAACAAATGTTCATACTAACTCAACTCTTCTCCTGCATTTCAATCCTAATGGCTTCTTTTAGTCGAATAAACTATGTTTTTGGAGTTTTATTGTTCTTAGTTGTTGCTTGTGAAGCTAGGGTTCCAAGAAATGAAGCTTTTGTTAGAACAAGGGGTGCTCATTTTGTTCTCCATGGATCATCCTTTCTCTTCAATGGATTCAATTCATATTGGATGATGCATGTATCGTCTGATCCCGGTGAGAGGTACAAAGTCTCTGAGGTATTCAGAGAAGCCTCTGCTGCTGGCTTAACTGTTTGCAGAACTTGGGCTTTTAGTGATGGAGGTGATAATGCACTACAAATATCTCCCGGCCATTATGATGAGCTTGTATTTCAGGTTGCTTAGTTATTTTCAGACAACCTTGTTTTTTATATATAATCAAATTTAATGTTAAGTAATTTTATATATTATTAATTAATATGGATTTACATGAATTTTAGGGACTAGATTTTGTGATTTCTGAAGCAAGAAGATATGGGATTCGACTGATACTGAGTTTCGTCAACAATTACAATGATTTCGGAGGAAAATCACAATATGCTCAATGGGCAAGAAATGCAGGAGTACAGATTGACAATGAAGATGATTTCTACACACATCAAGTGCTTAAAGATTATTACAAGAACCATATCAGGGTAAGAAACTGAATTCTATTATTATTAAGACTTAAGTTATATCTTCAAACGTCAATTATTTTCTCTGCATGTAGAGAGTTGTGACGAGGTTCAACACCATCACCAAAATTTCATACAAGAACGATCCCACAATCATGGCATGGGAGCTCATGAATGAGCCCCGATGCCAAACCGATTATTCTGGAAAAACAGTCAATGTAAGATTAATTTACATTTCAAATTACTTATTTTCTTCTAGCAAATAATTAATGCTTTTAAAAAATTCCTAAAAATATCAGGGTTGGGTTCAAGAAATGGCAACTTTTGTCAAGTCCCTAGATAAAAGACACTTGCTTGAGATTGGCATGGAAGGATTTTATGGAGACACAATGCCAGAAAGGAAGCAAGTCAATCCTGGTTACCAAGTCGGGACGGATTTTATTAGCAACAACCTTATTAGAGAGATTGATTTCGCTACCATACATGCATATCCTGATATCTGGTGAGTTAGCAATTTATTATAGGTCCTACAGAATGTGTGAATTTATAAGTGCTTATAAGACTATTGGTATAATTTGACAGGTTATCTGGGAAAAGTAATAATGAACAAATGTCATTTATGGAAAGATGGATGTCGAGCCACTGGAATGATGCAAGAGGAATTTTAAAGAAGCCATTGATAATAGCCGAATTCGGGAAATCTAGCAAAGATCCAGGATACAGTTTAACTACGCGGGATTTGTACATGGGCGACGTATACAGAGATATATACAGATTTGAAAGAACAGGAGGAACAATGAGTGGAAGTTTGGTGTGGCAACTGATGGCACGAGGCATGGATTCATACCATGATGGATATGAAATTGTCTTATCACAAAATCCCTCAACTGCTGGAATCATGTCAAGGCAATCTCATGCAATGACAGCTTTATCTCATTTGTTCAATGGACCTCACGCTCATCCCGCAAGACATAATCACTATAAATTGGGAAAAACACGTTGAAGTGTGTTTCTTGATAGGATTATGTATGATCACATTGTCTTGAATCTTGATTGATTGCTTTAGAATAATAATTTTAGGCAATAGCTGTAAGTGCACAATATAGTGGCTAGTAAAAGTTGATTGTGAGTCTGGTGTCGATGCCATTGTATTACTAAGTATTCAAGGGGTTGTTTGATTCACATTTTAATGGGTTTTTTTGTTTCCATTATTTGACTTTTGAGAAAAAATGACCAAAATGCCCATATTTTCTAGTCAAATATTACGGCTGCTTTGAAAAGCAAAAAGGCATTTGTGTCATTTTTTTTTTCAAAAGTCAAAAAATGGGTAAAAAAAACCCATTAAAATGGGAATCAAACAACCCGTTAATCCTAAGTGATGGTTTTAACTATAAACAACAGAAAGAAATTAAAAACATTTCAGTTGAAATCAATGAAATTGGGATGTTAGGACTTCACGATTTCAAAGTAATTTATCCATTATAATTTTGCTTATTGAGTTATGACATTATAATTCATTCGTGTTGACGATTGAAATCATCTAAAATATTTAACAATCTCTCTCAAGTAAAATCAAACATACATAAAGATTAAAAATTTAGTATATCTTTACATAAATCACGACAAATCCAAATACATTCAATCACAACAAATTTACACATGGCATGTAGTTATTGTATAACTATATTTCTATATTTCTATCTTGTACCTAAACTTATGAGTATTTTACCTCTCAATTTTAACACGAATTCAATAACAAGTCATAAATTGACCGAATTTAAGGAAACAATAAAAGCAACAATAAAAAATCAATACGAAATCATAATTGGAGTCAAAACAGAAAAGTTGAAATTAAACAATCAAACTAGATTATATCTTCGTCCTAACTATGAAATTTATCCAAGCATGTTCATCGATCTTAAACAAATAAAGTTTAAGAACACATAACTAGATTAAGAATAGAAGATGAAAGGAGAGTTTAAAGTTGAATCTTAAATCTTGATTTAGAATCTTGTTGTGAAAATAATATGATTGGAAGTGTAAAATTTTTCAAACAAATAATAAAGTGGACCTATTGAGTCCGGATTATCGTTTACACGAAGACTATCTTATTTAGATACTAGTTAAATTAATCGTAATGCTAATTTATTTAAAACAATTTGAATTGAGTTGATTTGATTTGATTTGAAAGATTTAAAGTAGAACTACGAATTTAAGGAAATAATATAGAACTTATGTAAAAGCAAATAAAAAGAATTTATAAGAGAATGATGGTTAAAGCATTTGGACAAACGAATTCACCATAGTTGTCATCTCTAATTTCTCTTCTCAAGATTTGTTCCTAAAGTTGTATTCGGTCGAATTCACGAATTTAACCTAATTTACCTCTCTCGAGTTCAAATTAGTCCTATCTAATTAAGTCAATTTAGGCAGTTAGAATGGTCCATAATTAGATGCATTAATTCTCCTAAGAATTCAATTAAGACCGTAGCAATAATAAAAGTGTATCTCTACCTTTTATCCAATTGTCGGATTTTACTACGTGGTCTATATTAATAATTTGCTTTTCAGTTCATTACAATCCACGATATCAATGAAATAATGGCCAGTTATTCCAAGCATTAAGAGAAGAAGTAAAATCAAATACTTAAACAATTTATAAGTCAAAACTTGAGATTCGAAATTAAAGAATTAAAATTAGGCTACATCGTTTATCCAAATTATGAATTTAGCTACTCATGATTCGGGAGGAAGAAAACATTAGAAGATTTAAATACATAACCGGGTTTTGAATAAAAGATGAAAAGATGTTGATTATCTTGCACCAAGATATCTTGATATTCACGTTCCAATCTTCTTGATCTTGGTCGTTCTTCGTTTTCTTCGCCGTTCTTTTCTCGGTCTTTTCCAAAGAATTAACCACCATACTTTGACATAGGTTAGGTCTTTATATAGTGTTTTACTAATTTAACAACTCATGTACATGAAAAGACGAAAAAAGCCATGACTAGAATTAAAAATAAGCTAAAAAACACCCAGACGCCACTACAAGAAATATCACATTCAACCACCACATAAATGGTCGTAGAATATACATTTTTGGTTGTTGATTACATTCAACGATCAAAATTAGTTGGTCGTTCGTTGGTTGGCAAAGAAGTGTTAGCGAATGTATTCAATGACTGAACAACGTTTGGTCGTTAAATATATTATTTCAGCAACTAGATAGCTGGTCGTTAAAAAGTTTGTATTGACCACCAATTCTTTTTTCTAAAACCACTTGTTTGGTTGTTGTATCAACTATTTTTGTCATTAAAATACAATGAAAGCAACCAAATTTCATTTCAACAACAAAATAAATAGTCGTTAATATTTAATATTGACAACCGATTTTTATTTCAACAACTGCTTATTTTGTCGTTGTATTAATTATTTTTGTTGTTAAAATACAATAAAAACAATCAAATTTTAGTTGCCTTTCTTTTCAACAACGAAATAGATGGTCGTTAATATTTAATATTGATAATCGATTTTTATTTTAACAACTATTTGATTTGTCGTTGTACTAATTATTTTTGTCGAACTAAAATTTAGTTGCCTTCCTTTTTTAAGAACAAAAAAAATGGTTGTAAAAAATTAATATTAACAACCAAACTATTAAAATAACGAGAAATTTTGAAGTCATCAACAATAATATTCATGGTTTTTTAATTTTCACACATTTACATCATACTACAAGCAAATCTTACCCACAACCATAAATAATTATAAGAAGTGGAGAAAAGCAATCGTAAATAACATTAACAAGAACTAAAAATTTCCTGAGCCTTCAATCAATTAAAATATTCTAATATCAATTACAACTACATGTCAATATCAAATGTCAAGACATAAACAAAAGATTACACCGGTTCAACTATTGGTGTTCTCAGCATAAAAACAAGCAAATGTAAGTTAGAAAACACATTAATTATCATCAGAACTATTAGATGGAGACTCATCAGGTTGAATAGGCCATAGAAGAAACTCTCTAGGAATGCGACTTAAAAATGTCTGCACATATTTCAACTGAGAACCAAGATCTTGATCACCATTCCGTAAAGTAGCATTCTCTACACAAGTACTACAATTTTCTAACATTGTCTTCTTTGGATTTTTCTGTTGATCATCGGAGCTAAATCCCTTGCCCAAAACTTGCTCACATATTTCAGATTCTTATAAAAGCACAAGTTGTTCATTCAAGTCTAGTTGAGAATTCTGTTCTTGTAAAAGGTCGAACATTTGATTCTGTGATCCATATAAATTATAAATAAAAGATTAGAATTTTGAAATATATATTATATCATTGCAACAAATAAAACTACTTACATAATGGGACTATGCGACTCTGCTTCTTTAGTTGTCCAACCAAGTTCGCTTCAGTACATGTCATAGAAAAATTTGATCTAACCAAGTAGCTCTTTTGTAAGTGATCCATCTGTTTAAAAAAATAGAATTGATGTATGAAGTTCATGAAATATAATATTGTATCCTTATTTATAATATGATTTACCATTTCACGTGCACATGCAACATAAGATTTAGATCATTGAAGAGTTATCAACTTTTTTTTGCACGGTTTGCTTTGCTCACTTCAAACTTTTTGTGCAATGCATATGTATCACAATTCCAATTAAAATGCATGATTAGAAGTATTGTTAACCAAAAGTGTAAAGTGCTTAGACAACAAGAATTACATGAAATGAAAACTGACAAAACACTAGTCAAGGAGTTGCACACAAAAATTAGAGTTGCAATTCATATAATTGATTCACTATTAAATAAAATAGAAGAAATTAGAGAATTGTTTCCACCATTTGGTGCCATTAAAAAATTAAATAGTAACCAAAGGACAAATGCCAAGCACGGCTTCACAAAGCTGAAAATAGGTGGAGATTAAACAACAATATAACAAAATAAAACAGAAAACACATTTAAATATATACTAACTTCAATTTCAAATAAACAATATCAAACTAGTAATTTATTGCAGTTGTTCATCTCTTGCCATCCTCCACCCCAACCTAAACTGTTTATCAATCTACAAAGCCAAGAGAATGAGATGATTGATGAAGAAAACTGTTCGTTCCCATAATTATTCAAGAGATTGAAAGAGTAACCAAATCAAACACAATGAAAGAAAAAGGACTTCTAATTAAGCTTAACATTCCAATTATAGTCTCCAGATTTTATGAAGAAAACGAAAAGCTAAATCCAGAAATATAAATTCATATTGCTGACATTTCTTACTCCCTTTATAAACAAGCATTCTGAATCTAAAAATTCTAAGCAACCACCATATATAACATTGCCCAAATTTCTTTACCAATAACAGGGATCGAATTTTATCAACGGAAAAATTATCATAAAAAAAAACAAGAAAGAAAAACAGATTGAAATCAAACCTTTAATCTATTTTCCCCCTAAATTTGGAATCACCAACCGAAGATGACCAAACACAAAATCAATCAGGAGATGATTTTTGTGAAAACCGAGCAAAAATTTTCACCTAAAGACGTGCAAAGTGCAATTCAATCAACCAACAGAGGCAATAACCATCAAAATCCAATCTTGCAACAAACCCATTTCATAGAATCCCGTAACCAATAATTTATACAACAGAATGAACGTCTCTTGAATTCTGCGACCGCGAGTAATAAGAAAATTGACAAAAAAAAAAACCCTCAAAATTGATAGAAGGAAATTGAAAAATTTTACCAAACGCCCATGAAAAAGATGGCTTACCCAACGTTTAATAACGATAATTTGATCTAATTCTTCTTCTTCTTCAATCTTCGTGCACAAGGTCTGCGTTGTCCAGTTTTGCCTCTTTTCTTCCCCTTCACTGATTTGCCCGATAGAATAACCCCTTTTTTGGGATGGAGTCTTGATGGGCGAGGGCAGTGGTTATGGTATTAGGTGATGAATTGAGGTGATGAGTAGAGATTGGAGATGATTGTTGAGGGAGGGTTTGGTTTGAGGGGCAAGATTGAAGACATTGTTTTGAGAAAAAAAAAAAAGAATAATTGTTATGGTGGGAGAAAAACACTATGAAGAAAAAATGGTGGGAACCAAAAATCCTTTTAGGGCTCTATTATTTTTATTTTTTTAAAAAAAATTATTTCTTCTTTATTTGTTTGAAATGAAATTGATAATTATTTTTACTTTATGGCTTGTTTTGTATAGATTTTTTAAAATTGATTTTTTGAAATATATGTTGTGGAAAAGTGAAAAAAAATTATGGTCTCATAGAATGTGTAGTTGGAAATGTGTGAGAAAAATTAATTTTTGAAAAAATCTAAACCAAACAAGTACTTAATTAACTTTAAAAAATTTATGAATAACTTATTTATTATTACCATAGTTACAAAAAATTTTAGTCGAAATAAGCCAAGCACACCGTGGGTGAAAATGTGATGTTTTGTAGTGTTCTGTGATTAAGGTAACTAGTGCTTCAAATGTTCTTCCATGACTGTGTTTTTTATTTTTGTAAAATTAATCTTATTTTACATGTCTAGACATGATTAATAGTGGATCAACGTACGAGCAAAAAGTACCATATATGTGACCGCTACTTTGATAGCTTATAAATAGAGCCAGAGAACTTGTTAACTGTTTATTTGATTTAGTAGGGATGAAAAAAACAACATTCCCGACCCGCTCTGAATAAGACAGAGAATTCTCGTCCCGTTAGTTAAATGAGATGGGAGACCACCGCCCTGAATCTATTTAATTTTTTTTTGTAGAAATTGTATTTGATAAAATAAATAATAAAATTTAAAAATTATAAATAACCAAGCGGAGTGGTAAACGAGGAGTTATATAATCTCTGTCCCTGCCTCGACCACAAATCCCAGGCTGGGCAAGGATGGTATTTTAATTCCTCACCCCGTCCCTACCCACATCTCGTCATCCCTATCTATTAGTACACATGAGCTAGACTTTGATGACCAGAAATAAGGCAAGAAGGATTACCTTTTAATTTATGTCTCTTCGATTCTTAAATAATAGAGAAATATTGATAAATGTATAACTTCGAGACTGGTAAAATGATTATTTACGTACCTCAGTAATGAGATGAGTTGCATATTTTCCTATAAATGCTTTTTCTATTCGCATTATAAGTAGTATTGAAATATGTCATTCTTGTACTACAACATATAATGTTAGTGCATTAACAATCCGTACACTTAGTGCTCGATCAAGCCTCGCTCTGTCAAAATGGGCTCATTCACTCTTATTGACAAGGGGTGGATTTGGTGCGGGTCGGCCAATCTGTGTGCTGCCCTGCCAATGATTTTCCTCCTGTTTCTCCTATATCCCGATTAAGTTCGGAGTAGGGTAGATTTGGGGTACCCACCTCGTTTATTTTAAATTTTTTATTTAAACAAGATAAAACGGAGCACCCAAACCCACCCCGATGCCAAGATGGAGCAAAAAAACTCCCTCTGCCTTGTCTCGTCCCGTCCAACCAATTCAACGAGGCAACGAACTTTTTCTCGTTCAGGACATGGCGGGTTTCCTTTTTTGCCATAGTGATAAACAAGGTATTATCAAGATGCTTACAGCCAAAAAATCAATGACATTTAGGAATATGCTAACATTGTTTTGAAATAATTTATTTTTTTAACAAAACATATAGTTATTGAAAGACATAGCCAGTTTGAAATGTTTTAATACTTTTGACAATGAATATTATGCTTACAGTTAATTACTTTTTTTTTTAATTTAAACAATTAAAACAATTTTTTCGCTACATACTCGTTCTCAACGACCGATAGTATAGTCGTTGAATGTCGAAAACTATTTTGGGGCCAAATTAGAGTTGGTATCCATGTTAATTATCTAGTCATTGAATCTCACCTCTAACAACTAAATAGTACTAGTCGTGGAATGTCGAATTTTCCTCTACTTCCAACAACGAGATACAATTAGTTGTTGTTTTAATATATTAACGACCAAATATTATGGTCATTGAATATTTACTATATTATTTGTGTTTTTAACAACCGATTACGTTCTCGTTGAATATCAATAGATATTTTGGCGAGATTTCTTGATTTGGCGTCCACTCACAACGTCCAATCTTAATTTAGTCGAAGGAAATATACGATTGTATACGATCCACTTTGCAACGACCAAACATATAATTTAGTTGTTGAAAACAGTGTTTAATGACCAAGTTTATTGGTTGTGAATAGTATTTTTTAACGACTCTTTAATATGGTTGGCAAATATTCCTTGTAACGACCAAAAATATTGGTTGTAATGTTTTATCACTTTTAACTACTCAAATTAGATGGTCGTTAAATTAGTCTAACTACAACCAATTATTCGGTCGTCAAATATATTGTTTTCGTAGTTGATTATTTTGGCGGATTTCAAAATTTTGGCGCCACACATACAACGACCAACTTTAAATTGGTCGTCGAAAATAAACAATTTACAACTAATGACATGGTTCTTAAAATTCATCTCCAACTAGCTCAATATACCATTGCTTGTGACCAACTATTTACGACTAAACATTTATTTTGGTCGTTGATAAATATTTGTGACGACCATATTTATTTGGTCGTTAAAAACTTAGTTGTTAATTCTCATTTTTCTTGTTGTACGCACGCTGTCCGCGCATTGCCGCAGTTAACCGCGGTCACACCGCGGCAATCAGCATACAAATTACCAAATTTGGTTCCGATCACCAAATTGCACATTTGGTCCTCCAAGGTTCAACATATATATAGTTTGGTCCTTTTCATAATTTGTCCTTTTGTCCTCTTTAGTCTTCTTATTTGCATTCCAAGTCCTTCAGTTTTGTATTTTGTCCTCTTTAGTCCTCTAATTTCTTCTTTCATTTCAATTTAGTCCTCTTTTATTTGCAATCCAAATCCTTCAACTTTTGGATATTTACAAGTTGATCCCTATATCCAAGTTTTCATACGTCTTCAGTTCCTTTTTGCCTATTTTGCTTTGTTTTTCTCCAATTTCATCCGATCTCAAGTTTTGACCTAAAACAATTAAATCAACACACAATTAAGTAGAAAATCACTTAAGAGTACTTGCAATTGCCCGCTTTTAATGGTCCAGATAAGTGTAAAATCACACTTATCAAATCTTCAAGCTTTTCTCCTTCTTCTTGACGTCAAACCCTAGATGAGAGATTTTTATGCTTGTGTTGTGATATATATTCTCAAACTCCTTTGATGTTAAAGACATGTAGTATATATAGAGGAAGAGTTTAGGTCATCGAAAAAACGTGTAAAAAATCCTGAAAGTGCCCTTGAAATCGTGCAAGTCAAGTAAATGTAGGATTCTAGTTGAGCAGAGTTGCAAACGCAACTCTGATTTATCCTGAAAAAGTTGCGATTGAAACTTTGTGCAATGTGGTTAATTTCCTTGAGTTGCGCTCGCAACTTTTTTTGTCTTCCAGGGAGTGCTCTCGCAACTCGGTTGCGCACACAACTTCACTTGGTCGCTTTTTCTTCTTCTTTCTCGTCTTGCAATGCTCGGCTCTTGATCTTACTTCCAACCCTAAACTTCTTTTCATTTTCTTGCATCTTTCACATATGTAAATCAAGTCGAGGGATTTTGTTCAGCAATCATAAAAATAAACTTAATTTAATAATAATAGTATTTAATACAAACGAAATACTACCAAAAACTCTCGTTAAGAGGTCGAGATAAATATAAAATTCACTAATATTGATTTCCATAACAACTGAAGAAATTAAGTGCTTGTTTGGTACAGATTTTAATGGATTTTTGGTTTTCCATTTTTTGACTTTTGGGATAAAATGACCAAAATAATCATTTGCTTTCTAAGGTAGCCGCAATATTTGACTAGAAAATAGAGTTATTTTGGTCATTTTTTTTTCAAAAGTCGAAAAATAGAAAACTAAAAATCTATTAAAATATGTACCAAACAAGCTCTTATTTAATGGTCAGTCTTGTATTTCATAAAGTTAGATGGGAAAGTTTGTGAATGTTTGACAGGGGATACTAATTATAAGTAAGTCATAGCTTGATTTTATATCAAGTCTAATTGTTGAAGAATCTAACTTTAATTACCAGATAAATTGAATCTGGTAAATTTAAGAAACATACCAGGAAAAATATAGAAATAGAATTTATTATCTCCAGAAATGAAATATTTATATAATCCTCCTTCTCTTTAAGGGCCCGATTAGTATATGCATGGTTAAAGGTTAAAGATATGGATAAAATTTGTTTTCTCTTAATTGGACAAAATTGAAGTCCCGAAAACATTTTTACTCGAATAACAATGTAAGCAAAAAATTAAGAGAAGTTTTATCCTTGGAAAAAGAAGGACAAATTTTTTTTTATCAGAATATAGATTTACTCAAAAAAAAAAATTTAATAGACAAACGTACTTTTTATAATATAGAACAAATATATTTTTGGACATTTGCCTTTGCGGCTTTGTAGTTTGCCCTCCGTTGCCACCACCCTCCGGCGCAACACCTTTTTTTTCTCTTTTAGTTTTTTTTTTTTTTTTTGTTTAATTAAGAATAATGGTAAAATTGTGTTTTTTTTTATGAAAAGCTGACTTTTAACAGTGATTTTTTCTATTCTTATACATAGTTGAACCAAATAGGATAATGATAAACTTGATATTCTGATAACTTTTATTCAGATAAACAGTTTTATCTACAAACCAAATGGCCTTAAATAAATATATTTACATATTCCATCTTGAGACTAAAAGGAAATATATTTGGATTTTTCTATTACTTCTCAAACTTATATGCAGATGTCGAGATTGATATGAAGAAACACTAGTTATTTGGATTGGGTGACGAGTCCTTTGAGGGGTATTGGTCGATCCCATTCGTTGTACCAATCTATATATACGATCTTTATATCTAGATCTTACTCGTTTATCCTATATTATAAAAACAAAGTTGAATTATTAATAATCGTATGCCTTAAACTACTTTAAAAAAAAAAAAAAAAACAATTCTTATTAAGTGCTACTTATTGGTTTAGTTGCACCACGTGTTTTTTTTTTCTTTTTCAAATTGAACAATCCTAATCTGTTGAAACAGTAGCAGTGTGCAAAGAGTAATTTGACCATCTCCATCATGCACCATTATACTTATTGTATTCTTTTCGTTTCACAAAGATAGACTCATTTTTTTTCCACACAGATTAAGAAAACATATTTAATGTGATTGAAATTATAATTTATTCACACACTTTTCCTATTATACCCTCATTTAATATTAGTCATTCATGAGTCTAATAAATTTAAATACTTGTTTTAGGTTGATAACAATGTAAATTAAATAAGGGTATATTAGGAAAATGAAAAATTTAATACACCCTTTATAAAGTAAGTGGCCTATAATTTGGGACAGATAAAGAAGGAAAACGAGTCTATCTTTGTGGGACGGAGGGAGTATTTGTTTATTGAGATTTTGGCGCAAATGGTCCCTAACCTTTGTCTTTAGTGTGGAATTGGTCCCTAACGTTTAATTTTTGGCAAACAAGTCCCTAACCTATGCGTTTTGGTGCGAATTTGGTCCTTATGAGATGAAAAAGACAAACATACCCTTATTTTAATTAGAAGAAATTGTATATTGATTCCTAATCATTACAAAATGTGCAAATATGTCCAACACTTTTATTTTTTATAAAAAAATTAAAGAAAACTAATGAATTTTTTTTTTTGAAATTAACACTTTAGTAATAAATATGTTAAATAAAATTATTATTTTATTATTAAGTAATTATATTATTTAAAATTTAAACTTTTATTTTATTGTTGTATAAAAAAGAATAACTTTGTCACAAACTTGATATTCAAATACTTTTATTTAATTGAGTTATATGTTTATTAATTACAAATACTAGAAATTCAACTATATTCTTCATATTTTAATTTATCATTTTATTTTCGTTCAAAAATAAAACACATAATGTGTAAATTAATTATTATTATTATTTTTATGTTAAATAAAAATGTAATAAGATTAGTTTAATGTCATAAAATTATATACGTCATTTTGTTATTTATTTAACTTAATTTTTAAAGTAAAGAGGGAGAAAAAATTTTATAAGTAAGGAGGGAGAAAAATGATTTCTCACAATGGTTTCTCCATCTTTAAATAATATAATTACTTAATAATAAAAATAATAATTTTATTTGACATGTTTATTACTAAAGTGTTGAGTGAAAAAAAAAAATTCATCAGTTTTCTTTAATTTTTTTTATAAAAAATAAAAGTATTGGACCTATTTGCACATTTTGTAATGATTAGGAATCCACATACAATTTCTTCTAATTAAAACTAAGGACATATTTGTCACAAGGACCAATTTTGCACCAAAACACATAGGTTAGGAACTTGTTTGCCAAAAAATAAACGTTAGGGACCAATTCCACACTAAGGGCAAAGGTTAGGGACCATTTGCGCTAAAATCCCTTGTTTATTTTATTGTGAAAAGTTTGTAATTCTATCTATTTATTATCTACAAATTCTATAACTTATAAATAGTTAAAAAAATATAATTTCATCTTGCTTTGGCTTGTAACATTGAGTGTGAAGGGACCGATAGAGAAATATTTGAGAGCGAGTCTAAAGAAAAATTGATCAATCCTATGTAAAAACGCAAAAATGTACTTTTAATATAAAGTGCTCATTTTTAAATTCTGAGCTTAAGAACTTGCTTGGCTAAAGTTAAACTCTAATTTAAATTGGTTAAATTAGTTAAACATGTTTTTTATTTACGCATTTTATAAAATTCACAATTTGCTATCTACATATATTTCATAACACTTACGACTTATAAATGATTAAAAATTAATTTTAAAAATAAGAATTAATGATTGGTTGGGAAATGTTACCCGAGGAAAACCGGCGGCGTGCAATGGGGATGTTAACGTGCGTGATGAATGCAATGCATGTGGCGGGCAGGATCTGTTAAAGTGGGGCCCCGTCACCATGCATTACGTTAAAATTGTTAGGATCCCATGCACCCCTTCCCATAAATAACTTATCTGATGATTCAAGTGCTGAATTTCATTATTCTCAAAGTATACGTGATAATTAATAATATAATTAAATTGAGTTGCATTATTAATTATTGAAAATTTGGTAATTCTAACTTTATTTGAACAGTCAAATTTTGAGTTGATTTTTAACCTAAAACTAACTAAGTTTTTAAGAAAATTCAATGACATGACTTCACCAAAACTAATCTAGTTCAATTTCGTTTATCAAGTTTTGATAATATACAATCACGTAGTTGATCATATTTTCCTAACCTATTTGGTAGTCTCATAAAATGAAACTACAATATATAAAAGCGCATTAAAAGCTAAAAATTTCACACACGGTCAAACAAATCTTTATGTCATATCTAAATTAATAGCAATCGTTATTTGAGCTAAAGCGTGTATATTACCTCTCGGTCCCAATACAGTTCACATTATTGATCAAATAATTAAAACTATTAAAAGCTATTTAGAGTCAAAACATAAAAAATTTAATTTAATTATTAAAACTAGACTACATTGTTTGTCCAAATTAAAAGATTTAGTTCATCATTAAATCACGAGAACACGAAGCTTAATCGGAGAACATCACCGGGTTTTGAAATACAAGGAAAGAAAGATGGAGTTGAATGTTGGAACTCGTAGCACAAACTCTGAAGATTGCAACTTGATCGCCTTCTCCGTGCTTCTTCTTGTTTAACCTAAACTTGAAAGCTCTTACATGTTTTCTCTTTCTCTTTCTCGTACCTAAGATTGTGTCGCTTCTCTAATGTCGAAGAGGTAAGATGTATAGACTATAGGGTTAGGACCTTTATTGTCATGCAAAACTTCCCCATTATACCCCTGAAAGCCTCGCAAGTCGAGTCAAAGTCGAACGACAACCTTTTAACTTTTGTTGGTGCAAAAATTTGTTCATCAATTTTTACCCCGCATAAATTATCAATCATCTCAATTCCCTTTCCATTCCTATTTTTGTCACATGCTTCGTAAAAGTTTAGGGTTTGTCTCTAAAACACAAAAACACACTAAAATAAATAGAACAAGAACGCTAATATATATATATATATAAATCAAGCAGTCGGTCCTCTTAGTTGGTAAGGCCTTGTCCTATTCTGGAGTCTCTGGAGCGTTGGTCAGCCAAGGGAGTGTGTCCTGATTTGGTGGTCCCGTTGAGATTGAATAGTAGGTCAAGCCAACCTTGTTGTCCCTTCTCCTTGAAGTCAGGTATCAAAACTTTTCTTGCAATGTCTTGGTCTAGGTCTTGGTTCAATAGGTCTCGAAGCATGAGTAGTTCGAGTAGAGATCCTCTCAATAGTTTCAATAATGATGAAGATAACAATGAGTTAGAAAATAATCAAACAAATCTTGAGTCCCTTAACGTTAGAGAAACTCAAATTGCAGAAATCGAACAAAGGTTACACAATTGGTCTATTCCTACAGTTGATGAGAAAACAATCTATCAAATTGGCACGTTTGATTTCAAATCTGATTATGCTATCAAAACCTGTGAACAATCTATTTCTGTTCAGCCAAACTCCAACACAATTAGATTATTTTCAAGAGATGCAATTCTTCGTCATAGACAAAAGTATAAATACTTGCATGTTGGACTTGTTCAAATTGCTGTCAAACCCCTTTTTAGACTTGGTTTAGACATTCCTATTTGTTTAACTCTTAGAGATAAGAGATGGGGAAGATTTGAGAAATCCTTATTATCAATAATTGACTCTAATCTTGAAAGTGGTCCCGCATATTGCAACTGCTTTCCCAATTTTACTCTTGATCTCTCGGATGATTCAATAATGAAATGTTTATGTCTTGATCTCCAAACAAAAAATCTTGATATGGATCCTAGATCAAAAGCCATTTGTATTATCTACCGTATTTACTACAAAGTCATGAGTACAAATATGAGTCCTAGAGCTCTTAGGTCTTCACCCAAACATGAAACTCTTCTTATCGAAGTCAATCCTTTACATTCAAATGTCGCTATTCCAAGAAGACTTGCTTGGAATGAAGTTACTAGAAATCCCCTTTGGACCTTTGAAAATGAGCAGGCTCCAATTAGGGAAGTTCCTAGAACAAAACTCAAAGAAATCAATGAGCTTCCGGATGGGAGTGTGCAAATTCAATTCGCCCCTTCATCCTCCACAGCTCGCTCCTCGTTCTGTTCTTCTAGAACAGAACCCTTTCAAACCTTCAGACAAGCTGATAAACAACCTTCAAATGAGAAATTCAAAGGTGTTGATTTCACACCAATCATTCCCAAAACTCATTACTCTGAGGAAGAAGATGATTCAACCCATCGCGGATCTGAATCCCCTACTTTCTCGGATATGAGATCCGACAGAAACAATTAAATGTAATTTCATCTACAATTGATAGAAAAAGAGAATTCAAAAATGACAAATCCCCTGAAGTTACTTCTTTTCGTAGAGAACTCCGTAACTCATTTTCAAAAAAGGAAATTAAAAAATACTGGGAAGAATTCTATTCTTTTCCAGAAGATATTAGTTTCTACGAGTGGAGTCATCTCAAAGTTTTTGGAAGAAAACCCAAAAAACCCAAACCCATTGTCAGTACCATCCATGACAAAACCAAAGTTTGGAAAACCCCTTCTGGTAATACCTTCCAATCTGTTCATCCACCTCTTGAGGAAATTGTTATCCCCAAGGGAGATGTCAAAGTTATTGCCTCTCCTCTCAAACAAATTTCCGACAAAAATGAACATGAAAACCCAACCATCAAAGATATTAAGAATCTTCAACAACAGAATAATTATACAAATATTCTTCTTCATTCTGTTGCTTCTCAGCTTAATCAAATTGATCAGCCATCCAAAGTTGAAGTTCCTCCAGCAATTAATAAGGGAAAAGAAAAGGTCCAGACTCCGAAATCTGAACCTAATCCCACAACAAAAACTCTCTTCAAACCAACCGAAAATAAAGTTCAATTCGGTTCTTGCCCGTCTTCTTCTTCGGATGTGTTGAAAGAAATCCTTAAACACCTTAACAACAAGGAATCAACAAGCAAAATTAATGTTATTGACTCTATTCAAGAATTACAAGGACAGTTCGAAGATCTACAAATCAACAAACTCAAAAATACTTATCAAAACGTTCCTACTTTCTACCCTCGGTCAACCTTTCCTGACATGCTCCATGAAGAACCGAGACAACCAAAAACATCCTTCACCGGTGACGAAGTTACCGCCTGGGATATTGATGGTCTGACCGATCATCAAATCCTTCATGTTATCGGAGAAATGACTATGGCTGCTGCTGCTTACAGTGGTCGTAATCTCTCTGACAAAGTCTCTGCCACCAATATCGCCAGTGGCTTCGTTGGTCAATTAAAACATTGGTGGATCAATTATCTTACTGAAACCAATCGAACCACAATTCTTCAAGCTGTCAAAAAAGAAGGTGATAGTCATCTTGACCCTGACAAGCAAGACGCCGTTAACACTCTTCTTTATACTATCCTCAAGCATTTCATCGGAGAACCTTCCATCTTAATGGAAAAAGCCTCTGATATTCTGATGAACCTTTCTTGCCCAAAACTTCAAGACTTTCGTTGGTACAAAGATATCTTCCTTCAAAAGGTCATGCTCCGCGATGACTGCAATAATGCTTTCTGGAAGGAAAGGTTTATTGCTGGTCTTCCCAAACTCTTTGCTGAAAGGGTTCGTGAGACTATCAGAGATGAATACTCTGGTCTTCCTTATGACGCCCTAACCTACGGTCAAATCATTGGTTACATTAACAAAGAAGGCCTATCTCTCTGTAATGATTTAAAACTCAAAGCAAAGCTCAGATCTGAAAGATCTGAAGGAAGGAAAGAACTTGGTTCTTTCTGCGAGCAATATGGTTACGAACGTATCCATCCTCCTCCTTCAAAGACTTTTAAAAAGCAAAGAAAACATTTCAAAAATAAGAAATACCATAAAGAACCTCCTCCTGAGTATTACAATAAAAATAAAAAACATAATCGTTTTTACAAATATAATAAATATAAAAGAAAACGCGGTAATTTCAAAGGTAAAGAAAAGTCTTCAAAAACTCGTGATCCCAAAGACACAACCTGTTGGAAGTGTCAAAAGAAAGGCCACTATGCCAACAAATGTCCTCTAAAAGACAAAATCAATAATCTTCAAATCGATCAAGATATCAAAAATCAATTACTTCACCTTATCAATTCATCCAGCTCCTCTGATTCTGAAGATATCATTTATAATATTCAGGAAGATTCTGATTATTATAGTTCATCTTCCTCCCCTCAATCTTCCGATTCTAAAGAAATTTGCAATTGTAAGGACAACTGTTCTTGCGAAACAAACACTATTAACGTTCTTTCTTCTGAAAAGGATTTAATTCAAGAAATAATTAACCAAATTAGTGACCCTAATTTAAAGCAGAAGTTCCAAAGCATTCTTGAACCATCTGATTCTAAACCACCTCCAAGAACTTATAATCTCAATGATGTCATGAACAAATTCAAAACAACCAAAGCATCTTCCAGTCAAGATCTGCGTTTTGAAGTCAATCAAATGAAAAGTCAAATCTCCAATCTCGAAGATGAACTCTCTCAAATAAAATTCGATGTCTCTATCCTCAAAACAAAATCCTTTGAAAAAGGAAAAGAGAAAATCCAATCAAGCTCCTCTCAGTTAAGCCCTGAATCCTCTGATAATGATAATGAGATTTCTTCACCTATTAAAATTCAAAGTCCCCAAAGTGAAGAGCAATCCATGAATGTTATCAGTCAAATCCGTCTTCAAAAATGGTATACTTATGCAACCATCATTATCAATAAAGAATTCAAGCTCAATTCCAAAGTTCTCCTCGATTCTGGTGCTGATCAAAATTGCATTAGGGAAGGTCTTGTCCCTACCAAATATTTTGAAAAAACCACTGAGAATCTTTATGGTGCTAGTGGGAAAAGTCTCAACATCAAATATAAATTATCAAAAGCCCATGTCTGCAATGGTAACGTCTGTCTCAAAAATAGCTTTTATCTTGTCAAAGATCTTGACCAAGAAGTTATCTTAGGAACACCATTCTTGGTTCAATTATATCCTATTTCTGTTACGAAAAAAGGATTAAAATCCAAATATCTTGATCAGGAAATATCTTTCGAATTTATCAATCCTCCTTCATCCAGAGATATTAATCTCATCAAAAAACACTCTATTTCACAAATAATCAATAATATTAATCTCAAAAAACAGCATATCAAGTATTTAAAAGAAGATATCCGATTTACTAGGATTTCTGAACAATTGGAAACCAAAAGTATCAAAGATCAAATTAAAGAAATTGATCAAGCTATTAGGTCCGAAGTATGTTCTTCTATTCCTAATGCTTTCTGGGAAAGGAAGAAGCATATTGTTACTCTTCCCTATATTCCAAATTTTGACGAAAAGCAAATACCAACAAAAGCTAGACCCATTCAAATGAACAAAGATCTCCTTGAAACCTGTACCAATGAAATTCAAGATCTCATTCAAAAAGGGTTAATTAGGCCTAGCAAGTCCCCTTGGAGTTGTGCCGCTTTTTACGTCAACAATCATGGTGAAATTGAAAGAGGTGTCCCTAGGTTAGTCATCAATTACAAACCTCTCAATCAAGTCCTCCAATGGATTAGGTATCCCATGCCTCAAAAGAAAGATCTCCTCAATAGATTAAATAATGCTGTTATCTTTTCAAAGTTTGACCTTAAATCAGGATTCTGGCAAATTCAAATAAATGAAAAAGATAGATATAAAACTGCTTTCAATGTCCCATTTGGCCAATATGAATGGAATGTCATGCCCTTTGGCCTCAAGAATGCCCCTTCTGAGTTTCAAAAAATCATGAATGATATTTTCAATCCGTATCAAAATTTCTCTATTGTTTACATTGACGATGTTCTTATTTATTCCAATAGTATTGAGCAACACCTCAAACATCTTCAAATTTTTCTTTCAATCGCCAAAAGAAATGGTTTAGCTGTCTCTGAAAAGAAAATTGTCCTCTGTCAGACTAGGATTAAGTTCTTAGGTCATGAAATCTTTAGAGGAACAATTACACCGGTCAAACGTAGTCTTGAGTTTGCATCCAAATTCCCTGACCAAATCTTGGAAAAAACAAGCCTTCAAAGATTTTTAGGATGTGTCAATTATATTTCAGACTTTATCCCAAACATTAGACAAATTTGTGAACCTCTTTATCAAAGACTTAGAAAGGTCCCTCCTGAGTGGTCTGATAAACATACCCAAGCTGTCAAACTCGTCAAAGAAAAGGTCAAAACCCTTCCTTGCCTCAATATTGTTAACCCAAAAGCCTCCCTTATTGTGGAAACTGATGCTTCTGATATTGGCTATGGAGGAATACTCAAACAATCAATTGATCAAGGCAAAGAGCAACTTGTCCGTTTTCATTCGGGTATCTGGCTTGGCCCGCAAAAAAATTATTCTACTTTCAAAAAGGAATGTTTATCTATTGTTTTATGTATTTCAAAATTTCAGGACGATCTTATCAACAAATCTTTTCTTGTCAGAACAGACTGTAAAGCGTCAAAAGACGTCCTTCAGAAAGATGTCAAAAATCTTGTGTCTAAACAAATCTTTGCCAGGTGGCAAGCAATATTATCTTGTTTTGATTTTACAATTGAGTTTTTAAAAGGTGAGGATAACTCTCTCCCAGATTATCTTACCAGAGAATTCTTACAAGGAAAAAATGTCCAAGAAACCTCTCCCCCCGAAAGGAAGGACTCCGGAGGATTACCTCCTTGAGAGCTCCAGCTCTTCTTCAAAAATTTTGTCTTCTCAAAAATCCAAACAAACTACTGGAACCTCAAATCCTTTTACCGTCCTTGGTACTCTCCTGTCTCAAACAAAAATTCCAGCAAGCTACAAAAATGTCCTTAAACCTGATACTGTCCCCGGATCAGGAAAACTCCCCGAAATCAACACCCAGAAAAATCAATATGTTTCCAAACCCTCAACAATTCATGTTTTTGATTTCGAAAATGAATGGGCCAAATACCCTTCTCTTGATGAATGTTTTGCAAGGATCTTTCCTCCTTTCCTCAAAGACGATGATCCGCTCAATTTCATTGACCAACAATATCATGTTCTTAATGAATTCTACTACATTCCTCAATCTCTTCATCAATCAAGAATGTGGTATGAAACTATTCTCAAAGTCACCAAATCTGCAATTATTTCTCATACCCCAAACAAGCCAAATACTCATTGGATCGATTTTTCAAAAATCAAGATTCTCCAGGTTCTTTCTCCTTCTGACTGGGGACAGGAACCTTGGGAACCGAAGGTTTTCTCTTTCAAAAATGGCCAGAAATCTCAATTTACTTATCTTGACTATATCAAAGCTTGGCACAATGTTTTTTATTTTCGTCCTACAAGCCATTCATGGTTTGTCCTTTTTGACCAAAATTGTCCTAAGAAATTTCCGGTCTGGTTTCAATCCTGGTGGCACTTCTTTGGTGCTTCCGAAGAAATCTTCCCCAGCCGTATTTCTGAAGGATTCAACCTCTTCAAATCAAACCCAATCAATCTGGTTCAAAATGAATGTCTTCTTTTCCAATACTGCCAAATTTTCAAAATCGCTTGGATTTTTTGTTGGGAATTCCAACTTCTCCCATCTTCAAATGAACCTTTTGTTTACAAATCTATCCGTCGCCATTGTAAGGTAAAATGGTGGGATAAGTTCAATGACTCAAATGCATGTTCCAAAGCTGTACAATCATGGATCAATCAGCAACTTAAAACAAAGGCTCCAGCTTCTTCTCAAAGTGATTTCCTGTCCGAAAAATAAAAAATTTTGGCACAAATGGCTCAATGTTCTGACCCTGAGGTCTTTGCTGTTCTCGCGCATAAGGCCGCTTCCATGGCAAAGGCTGAATCAAGCAAAGGTTCTGCCATCGGATCCGATGAAGAACCCGACCCGGAATTTGATCTCAACGAAGATGACTGCCTAGGTGTCAATGTTGATTTCTTTGAATCTTAGCCTTTCCCTTTATCATTACTCTGCAATTATGTAGAGAAACACTGTGGAATTTGGCAAAAAATTCAAAGATTCCAAACATGTCAATCATCAACAGTGACGTCTCCGACAATCTTTTCAAAAGAAAATAGTGAAAGCAGATTCCTTCCTTCAGAATTCAAAAGTTGAACAGTTCAAGAAACTTTTCAAAGATGGCCGACAAAAGGTGTCTCAATTATCAAGAAAAGCAAATTCCTCCAAGCATCCAAGGCAGATTTTATCTATTTAATGTTGTATTTCTCATTGTAATAGATAGAGTGTGTTTTTTTTCCCTTGCAATTTTCAATTACTCTCCAAAGCATTGATTATCTTGTATATCTTTACTTTGTTTTCGATTATGTCTGTATCCAATTAAGTATTACTTTCAAACATGGATGTTTCAAATCTTTTTGATTGTTCAATTGAATTCTTTCATGAATTTGTATTTCAAAAGGATGATCTTCAATTATTAGAACAATTATTTCTTTTCTTTTTACTCCTTCTCAGGAACGAATTGAAAGATTTTCTTCAAAAGAACAAAGAAACTTAAAGGTAAAAATCATGAACAATCGTATTGAGTATCTCCGTGCCAAACACTTCCTTTCCCATTTTCCAGATCGAATGTTCCCAAACAAAGAACAATACCTCTCAGAAATGTGTGATCCCCCACTCAAATTCACTCATGTCCGTTCCGCGTCCAAACTGGTATCAGAGCCAAGTTCAAGTCAAAGCAAGCAAAGTGAGATCCCTTCTTCAAGCAGTCGGTCCTCTTAGTTGGTAAGGCCTTGTCCTATTCTGGAGTCTCTGGAGCGTTGGTCAGCCAAGGGAGATATATATATATATATATATATTACGCTTATCAAGAACACTTAATTAAAAGATCAAATCTTGAGTATATTGGTAAATCAAGTGGAATAATAGTAGCAACAAAGAAATAATCATCATTATTGTTATCAGTATCATTTTATCATTAAAAATTGGGAAATTGGGGGGAAATGGTCTCTAACCTTTGCTCTTATTACGGAAATGGTCCATAACCTTTGTTTTTTGGTACAACAACCCCTAACATATGTATTTTGGTGTGCAATTGGTTCTTATATGATAAAAAGATAAAAATACATTTAGGTTTAATTAAAAAAAATTATAATTAGATTTTTAACATTTGCAAAATGTACAAATATATCCGATATATTTATTAAATAATATCTAATTTAGTATATTAAATATTATTAATTTTTTTCATAAGATAAAAATGTAAAATTATTGCGCTTTAGGTGTATGTAATTGCTATGTGATGTGAAAATTTTGAATAAAAATTAAGTTAAATAAATAACAAAATAGTGCATATAATTTTGTGATATTGAACCAATTTTATTATGTTTTTTAAACATGAAAATACTAACAGAAATTTATTTACACATTATGTGTTCTTTATAACAAAACGATAAATTAAAATACAAAGAATACAATTTAAATTCTAATATTTGTAGTTAATTAACGAATAGCTCAATTAAATAAAAATATTTGAGGATCAAGTTTGTGACAAAGTTATTTTTCTTTTTATGTTGTTACGGTAAAATTAAAGTTTAAATTTTAAATAATATGATTACTTAATAATAATAAAATGATTTTAATTACACATTTGTTAATAATTATGAGCTTAAATTTTAGTTATTTTATAATAGTTCGTAAAATATACAAAATAATTTAGTATATTATCAATTTGTTAGTTTTTTTTTAATTCTTTTTTATAAAAAATAAAAGTATAGGACCATTTGTACTTTTGGCAAATGTTAGGAATTCAAATGAAAATTTCTCTAGTTAAAAGTAATGACATATTTGTCTTTTTTATCAAATAAGAATGAATTGCACACCAAAACACGTAGGTTATAGACTTCTATGCCAAAACATAAAGGTTAGGTATCATTTCCGCACTGAGATCAAAGATTAGGAATCATTTGCACCAATCTTCCTTAAAAAATAATATAAAACGACAATCAGCAAATATGTATCATAGAATTATTAACATTCCACCGTCAATTTCCGTTTGAGCATATTATAGCATGTTTGGCCATGGTGAAATTATTTTTTAAATGCTTATAAATTATAGATTCTATAAAATATGTGGATAAAAAGTATGTTTAACCAATTTAAATTATAATTTAAACTTAGCCAAATATGGACTCAGACAAATAGGAGATATTAAAACAAATAAATATCATTTTATTTTTTTATTGTGAATGAAAAAAAAAATACTCCAAATTACAAATTAAAAATTACAAAAGCTTATTCAAAAGCAATAAATCAAGACCACATGATGGTATAAAATTTGATCATGGAGCAGACTTTCTTTTATTCTGATTATGCATTGCAAGCTGAGCATGATGAGGTCCAATGAACAAATGAGATAAATCTGTCATGGCATGAGATTGTCTTGACATAATTCCAGCAGTTGAGGGATTTTGTGATAATATAATTTCATATCCATCATAGTATGATTCCATGCCTTGTGCCATCAGTTGCCACACCAAACTCCCACTCATTGTTCCTCCTGTTCTTGCAAATCTGTATATATCTCTGTATACGTTGCTCATGTATAAATCCCGCGTAGTTAAACTGTATCCCGGATCTTTACTAGATTTCCCGAATTCGGCTATTATCAATGGCTTCTTTAAAATTCCTCTTGCATCATTCCAGTGGCTCGACATCCATCTTTCCATAAATGCCATTTGTTCATTGTCACTTTTCCCCGATAACCTGTCAAATTATACCAATAGTCTTGTAAGCACTTATAAACTGGTCAAACATCACTTTTATCTACACATTCCCTATGACCTAACTCACCAGATATCAGGATATGCATGTATGGTAGCAAAATCGATCTCTCTAATAAGGTTGTTGCTAATAAAATCTGTCCCGACTTGGTAACCAGGATTGACTTGCTTCCTTTCTGGCATTGTGTCTCCATAAAATCCTTCCATGCCAATCTCAAGCAAGTGTCTTTTATCTAGGGATTTCACAAAAGTTGCCATTTCTTGAACCCAACCCTGTTATTGTAAGAATTTTTTAAAAGCTTTAATTATTGACTTGGACATGCAATGACTTATTATAGTATGTAATTAATTACTCTTACATTGACTGTTTTTCCAGAGTAATCTGCTTGGCAGCGGGGCTCATTCATGAGCTCCCATGCCATGATTGTGGGATCGTCCTTGTAAGCAATTTTGGTGATGGTGTTGAACCTCGTCACAACTCTCTACAACATACACAAAGAAACGAGTAAAGTTATGAGAAAACATTTGACGTTTTAAGATGGAACTCTAAGTCTTAATTATAAAAATTGAATTCAGTTTCTTACCTTGATATGGTTCTTGTAATAACCTTTAAGCACTTGATTTGTGTAGAAATCATCTTCACTTCTAATTTGTACTCCTGCATTTCTTGCCCATTGAGCATATTGTGATCTTCCTCCAAAATCGTTGTAATTGTTGACGAAGCTCAATATCAGACGAATCCCATATTTTCTTGCTTCAGAAATCACAAAATCTAGTCCCTAAAATTCATGTAACATCCATATTAATATATATATATATAAAATTACTTAATATTAAGTGCACGTGTAGTTAAAAAGTTGATAAAAGTTGTGGATCCCATAAAGCAACCTGAAATACAGTTTCATCATATGTGCCGGGAGATATTTGTAGTGCGCGATCGCCTCCATCACTGAAAGCCCAAGTTCTGCAAACAGTTAAGCCAGCAGCAGAGGCTTCTCTGAATACCTCAGAGACTTTGTACCTCTCACTGCGATCAGCCGATACATGCATCATCCAGTAGGCATTGAATCCATTGAATAGAAAAGGCGACCCATTAAGAACAAAATGAGAATCCTTAGTTGTAACAAATCCTACATTACTAAGAACCCTAGCTTCACAGGCAAGAACTAAGAACAATAAAACCCCAAAAACATAACTTATTCTGCTAAAAGAAGCCATTAATTATCCTATGAAAATGTAATGCAGGAGAGATTATGTGAATTGTGAGTTAAGTATGAACATTTGTGGTAGCTATTTATAATGAATTAGAGATAAATAAATTTACTAAAAATAGAAAGTTTTTCGGTGGTTTAAACAGTTAGTAACGGTGCTTAATTTGTGAAGTTTTTTCCTTCTTTCTTTATATTGAGATATGTAGAAAAAGTGATAATTAGTTGAAAGTGGGAATGTCAGTTGAAGAAATCATGGGAGGATCTTAGGAACACTTACTAAATATAGCTTACTTCTTTTTTGGGCTTATCCATGTTGTTTGTTTTAGCCATGAAACTGTCAAGCATGTGCAGATTCCAATAGAAAAATGAAATTGCCATGACACTTGAATTATTCAAAAGATTTTTAACATTTGGTGTCTTATTAATCTAGGCATGTGATGTGAAGATGAATCTTGAAATAGAATTTCTTGAAAATTGATTATACATCAAGAACTTTTATTATATTAATGGTCATTAATGCTCTCCTATTATTTGATAAGTATATTCTATGCACTTCTCTAGGGTCTCAAGTATCTATTGATTTTTACCATGTTTTCGTGTCTTAGGAACAATCACAAGCTTAAATAACACATTAACGAAAAATGAGAAAAAAGAACTTCAAATGCTGTTAAAGTTAACATTTTAGAGCATCATGAGAAGATGCAAAAGTTTTTACCTAGCATTTAATATATAATTTGAAAGCTCTCATCGAGTATGAAGTACTCTATAGGTTGCAACTCGAAATATTCTATCAAAAGTTATTTTCGAGAGGTTTAATATAGGTGTAAGTACGGTTTTAGCAAATAACATAGAGTCCGATAGGAGATAGAAATATACTCTTAAGTTTTGCGCAATCCTTGATTGAATATTCTAGTATTGACTTTTTTTTTTTTTTTTTTTAAACTTTCATATAGATATAAGAGCATCCCCAATGCATTTTATGGATTGCTATCTAGGTGGATTTTATTTTATTAAAATAAATACTAGATTATAATTAAATATGCAAAAGAAATTTAAATCTATATAAAAAATATAAATATTGATGAGTCAGCTTGTCTAAAACTAGACAGAGTATTATATATTGTCTATTTTTTTTTCTGCCACGTTAGCTTGACAGAGTGCCTAACAACTTGCATTGGAGGAAAAAAAAATTTAAACATTATCTATTTTGCTTATGTGGCATTTTGTTGTTGTTGCAATCCATGGTTGCATTGGAAGAAGTTTGCACTAGACAAATGTTTAACCTTACTCCATAAAAATCGTTAGACAAATTAATGACATTGATTGTCAACCTAAGCATGAATTGATTAAATTACGAAAATTTGAGAATTAAAATAGATTGTAATAGTGGAGTCACAATCCTACCGCCCTTTCTCTTTGAATTTTCTTTACATATCATTACATATTTTAAATTGTTTTCATAGAATTGATAGAATAATTAGTTTGAAACACCAAAATTATTGAATGTGTGTGTGTGTTCGATTAAAGTTTGTCTTAATTAAGTCAAAGTTAGAATTTCAATCCACGTAAGATTATATTTATATTACTTGTTTACGATATAGTATACTTGCATAATTTTAGGGGATTTAGGCGCAATTGGTCCCTAACGTATGCACTCAGTGCGGTTTTGGTCCCTAACTTTTCATTTTTGGCTAGGAGGTCCCTAACCTATGCATTTGGTTGCAAAACTGGTCCCTATTGAATGAATCTGTCCAATTGTGCCGTTAGCCATTAATTTGTTTTGGGATTTTGGCACAAATGGTCCCTAACCTTTATCCTTAGTGTGGAATTGGTCCCTAACGTTTATTTTTTGCATACATGTCCCTAACCTATGTGTTTGGTGCAAAATTTGTCTTTATGGGATAAAAAGATAAATATGCCCTTAGTTAATTAGAAAAAATTGTATGTGGATTCCTAATAATGTGCAAATAGGTCAAATACTTTTATTTTTTATAAAAAATTAAGGAAAACTGATGGTTTTTTTTTTTTTAAATTAACACCTTCGTAATAAACATGTCGAATAAAATTATTATTTTTATTATTAAGTAATTATATTATTTAAAATTTAAAATTTTATTTTATTGTTGTATAAAAAAATAACTTTGTCACAAACTTGATGTACAAATACTTTTATTTAATTGAGTTATATGTTTATTAACTACAAATATTAGAGATCCAACTATATTATTCATATTTTAATTTATTGTTTTATTTTCATTCAAAAATAAAACACATAATGTGTAAATTAACTTTTATTAGTATTTTTATGATAAATAATAATAAAATAAAATCTGGTAAATAAAAATACTAATTTTTATCAGTCACTATCACCTGCCATCATGCCGCTGCCAAACTATTAAATCTAGTAAATAAAATAATTTGGAATGTGAGCATTCTAAAAAAATAATATTCAATAGTATATACACACTACATTGAAAAAATTATATAACCCACACGACATGTCACAATAAAAATTATACACGACATGTTAAATAAAAATTAAATTTTTATTAAATAAAAATTATTACATAACTTGAACTAATCTTATTACAATTTTATTTAATATAAAAATACTAATAAAAGTTAATTTACACATTATGTGTTTTATTTTTGAACGAAAATAAAACGATAAATTAAAATATGAAGAATATAGTTGCATCTCTAATATTTGTGTTAATAAACATATAACCTAATTAAATAAAAATATTTGTACATCAAATTTGTGACAAATATTTTTTTATACAACAATAAAATAAAATTTTAAATTTTAAATGATATAATTACTTAATAATAAAAATAATAATTTTATTTGACATGTTTATTACTAAAGTGTTAATTCCAAAAAAAAAAATTCATTAATTTTCTTTAATTTTTTATGAATAATAAAAACATTGGACCTATTTGCACATTTTGTAATGATTAGGAATTCACATACAATTTTTTCAATTAACTAAGGACATATTTGTCTTTTTATCTAATAAGGACCAATTTCGCACCAAAACACATAGGTTAGGGACATGTATGCCAAAATTAAACGTTAGGGACCAATTCCACACTAAGCGTGAAGGTTAGGGACCATTTGCGCCAAAATCTCAAAACAAATTAATGGCTAACGGCACAATTGGACAGATTCCGTCCATAGGGACCAATTTTGCACCCAAATGCATAGGTTATGGACTTTTTAGCCAAAAATAAAAGGTTAGGGACCAAAACCACACTGAGTGCATACGTTAGAGACTATTTGCGCCAAAATCTCTAATTTTAGCGATCAATACATATGATTAATACAGTCTTTGACTATATTTTGAACCATAATTTACAAGGATTGTCATTCTTTTAGAAAATTTTGTAAATTTGGGTAAATAACATCAAATTCCCTCGAACTATTAATTAATATATAGGATAAATAGCTAAGGCCAGGGGCAGTGAGCCTTTATAAACAATGGGTGCAGCTGCAGGTTTTGAAATCAATTTTTTTTTTTATTAAAATCTCATCTACTTGACAGTTATAAAACTTCCATAGTTCCATTTCAGTTTTCTTAATTTCGAGAAGGTTCGTTGCATATGCATTTGTTTTGGTTCTAATTTGTACATATCTGTATTAATTTCTCTCCACTTGTTTAATAAAGGTGTTAATTATGACGACCCAAGTTGTTTGTAAATACTATCATTAATTATCGACTCACACTACAAAAAACGGTACTTATAGCCACGACACTATTATCGACGACAAAATATCGCCATTACTTGTTCTATACAGTGAGAACGACAAAAAAATATCGTCAATATACGTTCCAATTCTAGAATGACGACAAAAGTCATATGTATATTTAAATAGTCGTTGCTATTACTTTGGATATATAGCGACAACATAATTTGTCGTCGTTCTATATATTCCAAATGGCGGGAATAATTCGCATCATTTATGTGTACATATAGAGACGACATGAGTCGTCGCAAGAGAGTTACAACTGTTATTTTTAGTCATGTGACACATGATTCTCCTCGTAAATTGTATTAATATCTATTGAGATGACTTTTGTGGTCGCTTTAGAGTTGTCAAATTTGGCGGAAAAATTGGCGCACATTTCTTAACTATAGAGACGACTTACTTAATCTATAGAGACGACATTTGTTGCCGCTAAAAAATCTCCTTTTTCAGATCTTCATCTCTGCATTTCTCTACTGTAATTCTTTCCATTTCATTTTCATCTCCATCTTCTTTCCATTTAATTTCCATCTCCATCTTCTTTTTCGCCTATTTTATCACTATATTTTTGAAAATTCTATACTTCACTGCCAAAAAAATATTAATCAGGTATGGATATTGATAAAAGTTGGACAAAAATTAGAAATCGCACAAAATCGTCAAATTTTCGAAACGGTTTGAAAGCATTTATAAACATGGCTAAGCCATACGTAAACGACAGAGGAATGATTAAATGTCCGTATACAAGATGTTTAAACGGTCTCACACATCCATTGAAAATTGTCGAGGCTCATATATTTCGAAATAGTTTTGCGAAGAGTCATGTAACCTGAATATACTATGGCGAGACCGATGTTTAGACTGCGAATGTGTATACATAGAATGAGAGAGCAGGTGTGGAAAATGAGATGATGGATATTATGGACAATGTAGTCGGTGATGATCATGCTGGTACAAGCACCGATAGTTACTATGACGAATTGTTTGAGGCTCTGCATTCATAATTTTACCCGGGAGTTTCATCATTTTTGTCCTTAAATTTTTGTTGGTTGGATTTTTTGTAAAGTGACTGGAAACGAGAAAACTGAATGAAATAGATGAAATGTAAGTCGAGGCAAGTATTGAACACTTTGTCCTTAAGTCGAATTTACCTCGCAACGGTGCCTACGGTTTATAACAATCAACTCCCAAGATACAACGACTTCTACTTGTGTTTGTAACACTTCAAAACACAAGCACAACGAACCAAAAATGGTTTTGTACTCCAAAGATGAATATGAAATGGAAAAAACCAGAATTTTATGCAACAAATGCAAGAATTTTAGTTCAAATGATGAAATATGATTTTAGTGTGTTTGCATATCTTTTCTGTACTGAATAAGACGTCCATATTGTCCTATTTAACATTGATGAAGTGTTGGGAACGAAGAGGTGTGGAGCCAAATCGTACAACACTTCAAAAAGACATGCATGTTCACGCTTAGACCCATGCGATCGCATGGTTTTAACATGCTACGATCACAAGGTACACTTTTGAAGACAGAATTTAATCTAGGCTAACCTTGCGATCGCATGGCTTTGTCTCTTGCGATCGCATGGTAAGACCAAAAAGCATTCTGCTTAAAAATTCATCAAGTTGTGATCGCATGATAAAATACCTATGCGATCATATGGTCAAAAATTGACCCGATTTTGTCCTTTTCCATAATTTCTCATTCATTCGATATTGGTTTCGAGATGCCAAATATACTCTTCAACACATACAGGTCAAACCCCGTTTCTCCGAAACGGCGAAGTGGCAAACTATTTTACCTAAACGAATTGGATCGGGTCTGTATATTTTGGCCAAGTTGACACGAAGTCATTTTAATTGTTTTTAAACACTTAGTCAATTTCTCGAATTCTTAAACCAATTTCCAACCATCCTCCACATAAATGGAAATTCCTTGATTCGCAAAACACGATGCAAATGAAATGCAAATGAAATGCATACTCTAACAAATAGATTACATGCGACAAGTCATAGCATCAAGATAGGTGGCTTGTGGTTTTGAACCTTCTTTAGTTGAGTACTATCGAATTTACTAGGCTTAGTTGGTGAACGCGACGTTTTTGAACCATCTAGCCGTTCATGTAAACCCAAACAATTGTACCAACACCATAACTTATCTAACCAATTCAGTTATCATGGTTGTATCTATTTTGGCACTGGACAACTCTTGATTTCATAAGTGCTCTAAGAGAATTAAGCCTCGAATTCTCGTAGAAGCGGCCCCACTTTACACTTATATAGGTGATCTCTTACCTTTCTATTTCAAGGTTTTGAATCATTAAAAGTATATATGTATACTTAGAGATGGCAATTGGACCGGGCCGCCCGTCAGCCCGGCGGCCCGGTCCGCAAATTCACGGACCCGGGCCGGCCCGGGCCCGTAGGAAGAAGGGCCCGGTCCCGGACCGGGCCGTGTTTTTCTTCACGGGTCGAGCCAGGCTCGGCCCGTGAAATCCACGGGCCGGCCCGTGGATACGGCCCGTGGACCGGACCGTGGGCCGGCCCGTGTATCCGGCCCGTGGACCGGACCACGGGCCGGCCCGTGGACCAGGCCCGTGGGCATGGTCCACGGATCAGGACCGTGGACCACGGATCCGTGGTCCACAGTCCAATTTAGTCCCCAGCAAAAGCTGGGGACTGACCGTTGCAAATTGCAACGGTCAGAAATATGACCGTTGCAACGGTCATATTTCTGACCGTTTGCAATTTGGTCCCCAAATTTTTTTTTTTTTTTTTCAAACGGCTATTTTTTTCCCCCTATATATATCCCATAAATTAACTATATTCTCCTCACAAATCTCTCAAATCTCAACTTACAATCTTACATTCATACTTTCATTTGCCGAAAAAATTATATTGTGCAATTTATATAATTTTTAGATTTATAATCTTATTCTTCTTATCTTCTACATCCCTACATTTCAATTTTCATATTTATTTTTTCTACTTCTAATCACTAGTCTTCTACATTTCTATTATCTACAATTATTCATGGATCAATACAATTTTCAAAGAAGTGCCAAGTCTGTCGAAAACCAAATTCAAGATGATTTTAGTGGTTTAAACAATGTTCCAATTCCAGAATTTGGTGAAGATTTTGGAGCTGGGAACACTGCTCCAATTTTCAATTTAGATGATATTGACGAAGAGTTGGAAACGACCAACACTACTCAATTGACTACTAAACGAAGAGCCACAAAACAAAAAGCTCGGTGTTGGGATCATTTCAATAGAGTGCAGACCGGTGCATCTGCAGATGGGCAACCAATTTTCAAGGCGGTTTGTAAATATTGTAAGCAACAGTTTGCATGGAAAAAGGGTGGTGGAACGAGCCATCTTAACCGACATTTTCCGAAGTGTATGCAAAAGCATGGCGAAGTTGATACCAACCAAGCCCAACTACATTTCGGCTCTCCGGGTGGATCTACTAGTTCTTCTCCCAATCTTAATAATTGGGTTTATTCACAAGAGGTTTTGCGTCGAGAAGGCATGTGCCAGTTGGTGGCCAGTGGTGAGTTCCCGCTTAGCATAGTGGAAAGCTCTCATTTCACACGGTTTGTACAACGGTATCTTCAACCAAGGTATCAACCATTTGCTAGAAACACTCTTCGTTCTGATACTATTGCTGCATATAATAAAAGAAAACAAACTATAAAAAATGATTTAAGTAAATATCTTGGTGTGGTATCATTCACTTCGGACTTATGGTCCGGTATAAATGATAAAGGATATATTGCAGCTACTTTACATTATATTGATAAATTATGGATTATGCATAAAAGAATAATTGCTTTTAAAGTAATTGACTACCCTCATAATGGCCTACAGATTTTTAATTATGTAATGGCAATTATTAAAGAATTTAATTGCGAATCTAGAATTCGCAGTATGACTTTTGACAATGCTCCGCCTAATAATATTGTAATAGAAAAATTAATTGAGGAATTACAACCTGATTTCGGTGGAATTTTGTTTCATGTTAGATGTGTATGCCATATTTTTAATTTAATTGTTCAAAACGGTTTAAAGTATATAGGCCCACAATTAGAAAAAATTAGGTATGCATTGAACTATATTACTGTTTCACCTAATCGGAAACAAGTATTTCATGAATTATGCGTAGAAAATTCTCTTCCAACTAAAAGTATATGTACAGACATACGTAATAGATGGAACTCTACTTATTTAATGCTTGAATCATGTGAAGGTTATGAACATTGTATAACTGGTTATTATAATGGTCGACATTCACACGATCCACAATACGATTTACAACCACATGATTGGCAAATTGCATTTCATGTTCGTAGATTTTTAAAAGTATTTTATGATGCCACGAATGCATGTGGTGGTGTATACTATCCTACTAGTCCATTAGTTTTAAATCATTTTTATTTTATTGCAAATAATTTTAATAGATATAAGACGTATGCAATTTTTTCTGATATTGTTGAAACAATGGAAATGAAGTTTAGAAAATATTGGGAAGACTTGCCCATGTTGTTCCCGTTAGCGTCAATTATGGATCCTAGAGTAAATTTATAAGGTACTAAACATACTATTTCTGAAATTTCTAATAATTTGAGTTACGGTGATCCATTAACTTACGGTAATTTAGAAAAAACATTATGTGAAATGTACGAATTTTATGCAGAAAAAACCGGTAGGAATGTTAGAAGACCTCCTGCGCCAAATCCTTCTTCTTCTTCAAATAACCCTAATCCTAATGATTATTGGAGTTTCCTTATTTATAAGGGAAATCAAAATCCTAGTTCTTCTTCTTCTTCTTCTTCTTCGCTTTCCCGTGCTACAAATGTTGAACCTAATATTAGAGATATACCATTAGAGTTAGCTAGATATTTTGGTCACGATATGCTTAATTTGTTAGATGAAGAGGAGAGGAATAATTTTGATATACTTAGGTGGTGGAGACAAAACGAGCGTCAATACCCAATTGTTTCTATTATAGCACGTGATTTACTAACACCCCCGATATCAACTGTAGCATCGGAGTCTGCTTTTAGTACAGGTGGTAGGATTCTTACTGATTTGAGGTCAAGACTTAAACCAGATATATTAGAGAGTTTAATGTGTTTGAAAAATTGGGAGGATGCAGAACATCGAATCCAAGATAAAGTAAGCATGATATTGGCCGAAGAGATGGACGAACTGAATACGTAGTAAGTAAAATGTAAGTATATTTATTATTTTGTATAAATTCATTCTATTTTTATTTATTTTAACTTATCAGTTTTTATATTTAACTTTACAAAAAATTGTACACGTAACAACTTGTTCGTGTACAATTTTAACTCTGCCTACGCTAATAGTAGCCGGTCCCAAGCCCGAAAAAAGGAGGAGGGTTTGAATTGAACATTTTTTCTTCACTTATTTTTTATTTTTATTTTATTGAACTTAAAAAAAAAAATATTGAAATTTCACGTGGGTCCGTGGACCGGCCCGTGACACGCGGACACGGGCCGGTCCGTGGATCGGCCCGTGGGCCCGCGGTCCATGGGCCAGTCTGGACCTCTTTTTTTGAGACTTCACGGGCCGAACTCGGCCCGTTTCAAGGGCCGAGCCGGACCAAGTCAACCACGGGCCGAGCCGGCCCGGCTCGGCCCATTGCCATCTCTATGTATACTTGTCCTTATACATATTTGACATAGCACTTCAAATTTTAGGAATTGGAATAAGTGCTTTATTCTGAATCTTTTATAACTTAGTTGTCCCATTGAACCAAGATTTTGGGATCTCCAATCTACAATGTTAGGTTTTCGTTATAGTAATTATATTCAATAGGCTTTAGGTCTGTTGTAAAAATATCGTGATTGCAAGTGTACAATATTGCAAACAAGTAATAAAATAGACCTATTGAGTCCGGATTATCGTTCTCACGAAAACTGTCTTATTTAGATACTAGTTAAATTAATCGTAATGCTAATTGATTTAAAACAATTTGAATTGAGTTGATTTTATTTGAAAGATTTAAATTAGAACTATGAATTTAAGGAAATAATATGATAACGAATATCAAGAATTAATAAAATATGGTTATTAAAGAGTTTGGACAAACGAATTCACCTAGTTATTATCTCTAATTTCTCATCTCAAGATTTGTTCCTAAAGTTGTATTCGGTCAAATTTACGAATTTAACCTAATTTACCTGTCCCAAGTTCAAGTTAGTCATATCTAATTAAATCAACTTAGGCAGTCAGAATGATCATTAATTAGATGCATTAATTCTCCTAAGAATTCAATTCAGACCGCAACAATAATAAAAGTTTATATCTACCTTTTATCCAATTGCCGGATTTTACTACGTGGTCTACATTAATAATTTGCTTCTCAGTTCATTACAATTCAAAAGATCAATGAAATAATGACCAGTTATTCCAAACATCATGAGAAGAAGTAAATCAAATACTTAAACAATTTATAAATCAAAACTTGATATTCTAATATAAAGAATTAAACTTAGGCTACATCGTTAATCCAAACTTTAAATCTAGCTATTCATGATTCGGTAGAAAGACAAGATGAAGAGTTTTGAATACATAACCAGATCTTGAATAAAAGAGAAAAAGACGTTGAATATCTTGCACCAAGAATTTTTTATCTTTACATTTCAATCTTCAAGATCTTGGTCGTTCTTCGTGTTCTTCGCCGTTCTTTCCTTCCTTTTCTCTTCCGTTCTTCAAGATTCAATTCCACTTTATTTTGACATAAGTTAGGTTTTTATATAGTATTTTACTAATTTTACAACTCATGCACATGGAAAAACAAAAAAGACCCTGACTAGAATTAAAAATAAGCCAAAAGCCATCCAGACACGTCTACCGCGCAACATCGGTTTGACCGCGGCAAACAGTGAAATAATTACCAATTTTGTTCCAATCTCCAAATTGCAAGATTTAGTCCTCCAAGGTTTGATATATATTTTATTTGGTCCCTGCTTTATGTTTTTTCATAATTTGTCCGTTTTGTCTTCTTATTTGCATCCAAGGTCTTTAAACTTTTGATTTTGTCCTCTTTAGTCCTCCAATTTCTTCTTTCATTTCAATTTAGTCCTCTTTTATTTGTAACCCAAGCCCTTCAACTTTTGTATGTTTGCAAGTTGATCCCCATATCCAAGTTTTCGTACGCTTTCAGTCCCTTTTCGCCTATTTTGCTTTGTTTTTCTCCAATTCCATTCGATCTCGCACATAATTATGTAGAAAATTATTTAAGAGTACTTACAATTATTCACTTTTGATGATCCAGATAAGTGTAAAACTACACTTATCAAATACCCCCAAACTTGAACATTTGTTCGTCCCCGAACATGACTATTTACTTAAACAATCAAACAAATAATATTAAAATATATTATAATAGATAGCTTACCGTATTTGCCTCATGTTTTTAAAACAGCTCAATCAATTCATAAAAAACTTCTAAATTATGCTACCAAAATTAATTTTTTACTTATCCAATATTCGATTGATATATGTGTGTGCGCATAGTCAATCCAATCAACATATACCTTTAGGTTGGTAATATTCTTCCTCCAATTGTCAAATATTTTCTTTCTCTCTCGTAAGAATACACACTCCCATATTGATATTCATTCTCTCACCCTGGGTATTAACTCTAAAGTTGCCTTTAAAACACTTATTCTTTTACTGCTTAAAATTTGGTTATGTATAGCTAATACATTTGCTATCTAAATATGTGATGATTTTCCTTTTATTGAATGCTTTGGCCATCAAGCTTCTACTAGGTAAGTCAATCCCACTAGTCATTTAAATCCTCAAGTTATACGCACAAAGGCTCAATCTTGCTTTTGCTTAAACTTTCTAGATATGACCTCACTCCTTTAAACTTTCGAGATGACTCTTGTAGCGAGCTTTAGACCGATGGCTCCCACGTCTAATAAACTTTAGGGCACCGAGTTTTGAGAACTCCAACGGGCTTCATCACTCGAGTCAACTAGACTATGAAGATAGGTATAAGATAATACAAGTGCAATGCATTTCATTTTATTTATTTATTTATTTATTTTGCAAGATAAATAAGCGGGGATTAGATTCATAGCATCCGGTTAATACCTAGATTCCACTTGGTAGCCAAATACACTCCACACAACTATTACTCAAGCATAGAATCAACACCTATCTAAACAGCTTCTGCAATGGTTTAACCACCCCAAACTATCCTTTCAACTGGTTATGTAATTGAGTTATCAACTGGTGGTCTTGGTTTCAGAACTTAGATTCACTATTCTTTCATTGTATTCTATTTAATATACCAACAAAATGTAGTGATATTTATAACTATTGTGCTCACACTTAATCATATCTCATATGGATAAGTATAGTCTATAAAAACAGTTTGAGCAGCATCACCTAGTCATAATTCATGAATTGATAACAGTTTCAAATAATATCATCATAAGCTAGCAAGGATATCCAACATATAAGCACACAAATAAATTTTTTTTCACACACACACACACACAACAATAATGAAAATAATAAAGTCTCACCCCCAAACTTAAAATCTAAATTGTCCTCAATTTGACAAAAGAAAGCAAAATAAAAAAATAAAAAAAAAGTTAACTTGAATCAAAAGACGTGGAGACAACATTGACTTTTCAGCTGATCAGTATGTATTGTAATTGGAATGACGATGTGTAGCCTGAAATTAAAAAAATAAAAAAAATTAAATGTAAACATTTACTAAAAATCGAGAAACATGCTCTAATTCCTAATGCATTCATAAAATTCTACATGCAATGCGATAAACATATAAGGGATAAAAAAAAATAGGTTGCCTCCCATTAAGCGCTCCATTTATAGTATAGAGCTCAACTTATTGTATGGTTGCTTTACGACAATTAAATAGTGCTTTGAAGGACTTGCTTTACTTGTATCTATTAACTTTGCACTATTTTTCATTTATCCTCCAAAAATTTAACTTGGGCTTCTCAGATAAATATAATTGTAGTTTAACACCTTGCTCGAACACCACTACGAAAACTTCAACTTCCTCATCGGCCTTAATCACAAAATCAATTTTAGAATAAATACGGGAGTCAGAGAATTGCTTGATAAGTACAATATCATTGAATGTCAATTTTTTATTTTGCTCATTTAAGATCAACTTCTCTTTTTCCACACACTCTTCTTCTTTTGATTTTGCATCTTACTTCCCAGCTTATTCTTCTTCAATTGCCAACTGTTTGTCTTTTTTCTCTAACCTTTTCACGTGAATTTCTGGCAGTTGTACATCGCTTCTAGTAGTGATTTCATTTACATGTTCTTTTGGATTTGTCATTGTATTGCTAAGCAAAGTGCATGGTTTCCTATCTGACAATTGCAGGGCTAACTGGCCAATCTGAGACTCTAATTTTCTGATCGACACCTGTTGATTTTAACAGTTTGTGTTTAGCCACTCCAATACTTTATCAATTTTCTGCATATATTGTTGGAACATCTCTTCCAAACTTGGTCCCCTTTCTTGCTGAGCATTATAGGCATGACCACTTTGTTGATTCTCAGACCCCCTAAAATTTGGGTGTTGCTTCCAACCCGGATTGTATGTTTGTGAATATGGATTATACTACTAATGTGCATTATTTAGCACAAAATTGATCTGTTCTGAAGAGGCCAATAACATACAATCTGATGTCGAGTGGTTAGCCCCACAATTTCGCACAAGAGGGTTGCTTGGATGGCATTCATTCTTTGCGTCTGTGTTCTGACCAAGAGCTCCACCTGCTATGTATGGTATATCCGGTCTTGTGTAGTTAGTAATGTACATCAAACTGCTTATGACACGTGAATATTCTAATTGAGATACATGCTCACCAGTATTCTTGGCTAAGTATATCCCTAAGTCAACTGGTGACTTAACTGGTTTATCGTCATACGCCTTAAACTTCTTAAGTATAGTCTCAACATAATGTGATTGAGATAATGACAAACCAACGGATGTCTTAGAGATTTTAATTCCTAATATTACATCAGCCACTCCTATGTCCTTCATGACAAAATATTTTGTTAACATTTTCTTAGTCGAGGAAATGACTTTTGAGTTATTTTCCATAATTAGCATATCGTCAACGTATAGGCATACGATCACATATTCGTTGGGTGTATTTTAATGTAGACACACTTGTCACATTCATTGATTTTGAAGCCATTTGACAACATAGTTTTATCAAACTTTTTATGTCATTTCTTCGGTGCTTGTTTTAATCCATACAAAGATTTTACAAGTTTGCACATCTTCTGTTCATTTTCCGGTGCAATAAACCATTCTGGTTGTTCCACGTAGATTTCTTCTTCTAATTCACCGTTTAGAAATGTTTTTTTAACATCCATTTGATGTATTTCAAGATTATGCAATGCCGCGATTGTAATCAAGACATGTATAGACGTGATTCTTGTCACAGGTGAATAAGTATCAAAGAAATCGAATCCTTCCTTTTGTCTATACCATTTGACTACTAATCTAACCTTGTATTTATCTATTGATCCATTTGATTTCAATTTCTTTTTGAATATCCATTTGCAGCCTAAAACTTTGTTTCCCGGTGGGAGTTCAACCAATTTTCAAGTATGGTTACTCATGATGGATTCAATTTTGTTACATACAGCTTCTTTCCAAAAAGGAGCTTTGGGAGTAGACATTGCTTCATCAAATGTCCTTGGATCATTTTCAAGTAAATTGGTTACGAATTCTGGACCGAATGTCTTAAGAATTCGTTGCCTTTTACTACGTCTTGGTTCTTCATTTATTTGAAAATTGTCGTCATTTCCATGTATGTTATTATAAGTTCGTTTAATTAAACTTACTTCTTTTTCTTTACAAGAAAATTTGTCTTCAAAAAAGACCGCATTTCTTGATTCAATAATCGTACCTTCATGTACATCAAGTACTTCGGATTTATGAACCAATAATCAATATGAACTACTATTGATTGCATATCCAATAAAGACACAATCAATTGTCTTCGGTCCAATTAGGTTTGGATATTTGTACTTTTGCTAAGTACCCTCACACTTTGAGATATTTGTATGAAAGTTTCCGACCTTTCCATAATTCGTAATGTGATTCAACCTTATTCTTATGTGGTATCTTATTTAGGATATGATTTGCACAAAGTATGGCTTCCCCCTCCCCTCCACCCCACCCCACCCCACCCCACCCCACCCCACAAGTTTTGAAGTAAGCCCACAAGTTTTGATAAATGATTCCAAATTCTGCACAAAATTCTTCAAATGATGCAACGTATTCTCCACCTCTATCACTACGAATCATTTTTATTCGTTTTCTAAGTTGATTTTCAACTTCGATTTTGTAGTGTTTGAACACTTCCAAAGTTTCATCTTTGCTTTTCAACAAGTATACGTAGCAATACCTTGTACAATCATCTATGAACATGATAAAATACTACTTACCCGCTCTTGTTTGTACGAACTTTAAATCACACACATCCGTGTGAATTAATTCTAAAGGTGTTGTAGTTCGTTCAACCGAATGAAAATGTGTTTTGCCCGCTTTTCCTCTACACATGTATCGCATTTTCCATTATTAAAATACATATTCGGAATTAAACTTAAATTCATTAACTTACATATTGAATTAAAGTTTCCTAATCTATGGTGCCATAAATTAGATGACTCAAGAATATAAACGGAAGATGACGTTTTATTCTTCATATTTTTCGATACAATAGTTAGGACATTCATTTTGAATAGTCTATCTTTTACATAGCCTTTGCCTACATACATGTTATTCTTGGTAAGTACAAACTTATCCGAAACAAAGACTAACTTAAAGCCATTCTTACTTAACAAAGAACCTGACACAAGGTTCTTGCGAATATCCGGTACGTGAAGAACATTGTTGAGGCTAAGTCCCTTTCCCGATGTCATCTTCAATATCACTTTGCCTTGTCCTTCCGTTTTAGATCTTGAGGAGTTCCCATAAACAGTTTTTCTCTCTCGGTTGGAATGTAGGATGTGAACATAACTTTATCAGCTCATATGTGACGGGTTGCACTCGTATCAACCCATCATTCCACGGGATTTCCAATGTTGTTGCATTCTGAAACAACTGTCGATAAGTTCATATCAGATATACCATTTGATATGACATCAGATTCGACTATGTTCGCTTGGGCTTACTTCTTTGGTTTGCGACAATCGACGGAGCGATGTCCAGCATTTCCACAATTATAGCAGTTGCCCTTGAACTTCTTTGCTTTCTTCTTTGTAGGTTCAATAAAATACTTTCTCTTCTTTCCTTTGTTGTTGTTGGATGCCTTTGATTCTGGTATGCTATTTTCAACACGACTGTCCGAACTTTGGTTGTCTTCTTCAATCCTTAGTCGGACTACAAGTTCTTCAATATTCATCTCCTTGCGCTTATGCTTGAGATAGTTCTTGAAGTCCCTCCACATAGGTAGAAGTTTCTCAATGATTGCAGCCACTTGAAATGATACACTTAGAGACATATTCTCTACGTGAATGTCATGAAATATGATCTGCAATTCTTGCACTTGACAGATGACTGTCTTTGAATCTACTATTTTGTAGTCCAAGAACTTTTTCAAGATGAACTTCTTTGTTCCCGCATCTTCAATTTTGTATTTCCTTTCTAAGGATTTCCATCAGTCCTTTGCAGATTGCTTGGAACAATACACGTTGTGTAAAGTGTTGTCCAAACCATTCAAAATATAATTCTTACATAAAAAATCTGAATGTTTCCAGGCATCCAAAGCAATCAATGATGCCCAATTGTTTTTTCCTTCTTGTATGGCGGAAGGATCTTCATTCAAGAATTTTGCCAAGTTGAGAGTCGTGAGATAGAATAGCATTTTCTGATGCCATCTTTTGAATTCAACTACAATAAACTTCAGAAAGTGACTAGAAACGAGAAAACCGGATGAAAAATATGAAATGTAAGTCGAGGCAAGTGTTGAATATTTTGTCCTTAAGTCAAATTTGTCCTACAACGATGTCTACGATTTATGACAATCAACACCCAAGATATAATGACTTCTACTTGTGTTTGTAACACTTCAAAACACAAGCACAACGAACCAGAAATGGTTTTGTACTCCAAAGATGAATATGAAATGAAAAAAACCAGAATTTTATGCAACAAATGCAAAAATTTTTGTTCAAATGATGAAATATGATTTTAGTGTGTTTGCATATCTTTTATGTATTGAATAGGACGTCTATAGTATCCTATTTAATGTTGATGTAGTGTTGGGAACGAAGAGGTGTGGAGCCAAATCGTGTAACACTTCAAAAGGACATGCCTGTTCGAGCTTAGACCCATGCGATTGCATAGTTTTAACATGCTGCGATCGCAAGGTACACTTTTGAAGACAGAATTTAATTTAGGCTAACCATGAGATCGCATGGTAGGACCAAAAAGCATTCTGCTTAAAAATTTATCAAGTTACGATCGCATGATAAAATACCTATGCGATAGCATGGTCAAAAATTGACCCGATTTTGTCATTTTCTATAATTTCTCATTCATTCGATATTGGTTTCGAGATGTCAAATATACCCTTCAACACATGCAGGTCGAACCCCGTTTCTCCGAAGGACGAAGTGGCAAACTATTTTGCCTAAACAGATTGGGACGGGTCTGTATATTTTGGCCAAATTAACACGAATTCACTTTAGTTGTTTTTAAACACTTAGTCAATTTCTCGAATTTTTAAACCAATTTTCAACAATTTTTTAGTGAATTTGATGCATATTAAGGTTGTGAACAAATGGACAAACTAGTATGTCGATGATCTTTTAAAGTTGCTGAAGTTAGCTTTCCCAAACATCACTACAACAAAATTGTGATTTCGCAACAATATATTTTTCGACATACAAAAAGTTGTCGTAATAAGTGATTTAGTGCGACACTTTTTAAACGTTTGTCGTAAAATTGTGACGGTATTAAAAATATATAAGGCGACATATAAGGTTGTCGTAAAATATCAAAATGTGCGACAAATAATAAAGATTGTCGTCAAAAATATGATGGGAAGCATGGAGCCAAACTTTTATTTCTTGCAACAAAATTTTTGTGATGCAATAAGATCTACTTTTTGCGACAACGAATATTTGTTGCTAAAAAATTTAGGAGCGGAGGGAAAAATTTGCGACACATATATTTGATATTTTGATACCTAACTCATTATGATTGAATTTAAATTTCGACTAAAATTTAACTAAAATAATGTAGCATTGTAAATGCGAGCTTACAAATTTCCTTGACGAGTTTCACAATTTTATTATAAAGGGAAACTAAATAAAAATATTTTATCACTAACTTATGTATTATCATTAATTACTTTTATCGGTGCTGCTGAACTCCTACCTACTGGGGGTAGGATATCAGCTGCCCACCGCTGATGTGGCTGGGCACCACATCAACAGTGGTTTATACAACAACAAAAAAAATTTAGGCTCAAATATTTTTTCACTCCCCTGACTCTCTCTCCCTAAATCGCGTTGTGCCCTAGCCCCCTCCCCACCACGACTGCAATTGCTATCTCCGGCGAGAGATCCTATCCGGCGCCCAATCCGGTCAAATCCTTCATCCTCTCTCTTCCCCTTGCCTTCTCCCAGACTTCGCAACTGCACCAACCGCATCACGTTCTCCCAGCCTTTGCGACTGAAATCTGAAAATCATTCCCAAATCGTTGTCCCCCGAAACAGTGTACTTCCTCTGCGACTTCATTGACTGAAATCCGAGTACCATTTCCAAGCCGGTTTTGTGAAAGTAACTCCCACATTAGCGCAGTCGTGGCAGAGAGAAGGAATTGTGGGGTTCAAGTGAGCCTTGGATTCGCGGGATCCGAGCATCATTTCTGGAACCAACGGATTTTTTTAAAGGTATAATAAATGTAGAAATTTGAGCTGAATTTTTTGTTTTTGTAGCTGAAATTTGAGCTGAAATTGGAGCTAAAATTTCAAATTTCAGTTGAGCTGAAATTGGAGCTCAAATTTCAACTAACAGTTGAACTAAAATTGGAGCTAGCATTTGCATGTAGTGCAGCTAAAATTGGTTGCTGGATTGGGAGAAAAATATTTACAGCTTGGTTAAAAAAAAAGTTGGAATGTTGCTGCTTCCATATTGATTAGTTGTTGTTGCAGTTTTTGGTTGGAAATTAATTTATTTCATTCACTTTTCTTACTTAACAGGAATGGAAGCTGAAAGTACGATAATGTGTTTGTTCCCCAAGTTTCTGTTAGTCGAATTCCAAAGATTGGACAAGAATTTGAATCGCATGAAGAAGCCTACAAATTTTACAATGATTACGCACGTGAAGCTGGTTTTAGTGCACGTATAGCGAATAGTAAAAAAAAAGAGACACGAATGAAACGTACTGGAAATTATTTGTTTGCTCAAAGGAAAGTAAAACAGATGAGACATATCAGAAGAAACAGAAAGATGCGGTTGTACGGGTTGGGAAAAGAAATCGAGGGCATACTAGAATGGGATGCAATTCAAAATTATCTGTTGTGAAACAGCAAACGGGCCATTTATGGGTTGTGAATAAATTTGTAGATGAACACAACTATGCTCTTACAACGCCAAGTAGGATACATTTGCTACATTCACATCGGCATGTATCTACAACGAAGAAGGCACTAAGCCAATAGTTTTCTGAAGCAAACATACCAACATGTCAGCAAATTCGACTAATGGATATAGACTCATGTGGACCATCATCGATTGGGTGTGTGTAGAGAAACTTGAGGAATCATGAGCGGAGTATTCGAGAAGAGGTACGTGGTCACGATGCTGAAACATTTATCGAGTTGTTCATATTTGAGAAAGAGAAAAGCTCGATTTTTTTTTATTACGAGACTGACTCAGAGGAGAAGTTGGTTCGTTGTTTTTGGGCTGATTCTGAGTCACGTAGATCATATGCATTCTTCGGTGATGCCGTTGTGTTGGACACCACCTACAACACAAACAAGTATTCGATGATATTTGCACCATTTGTAGGGGTGAACCATCATGGCCAAACGATCCTGTTTGTATGTAGGTTATTGACTGATGAGACAACAGAGTCATTTGTGTGGTTATTTTTGAAGTTCTTGGAGGCTATGCCGACACAAGCACCACAAATTCTGATTACCGACCAGGATGCAGCAATTGCAAAAGCTATTTCTATTGTCTTGCCAGGTACATTCCACCATTTATGTCTTTAGCACATTCTGAACAAATTTTCAGAGAAGATGAATGTCACAGTACACAATGAGCAGTATCATATGTTGATTAATATCATTAGACAGTCGGAGTCTCCTGAGGAGTTCGAGGCACGCTGGGCTGCAGTTATGGAAGATGTGGATTTGGCTGGTAACGAATGGTTGTCTACCATGTATGATATCCGCGGTCGATGAGTTCCAGCGTATGTGAAGCATATTTTCAGTGCAGGATTATCGAGTAGTCAAAGGTCAGAAAGTGGACACTCTTTATTCAAGCGGTATGTGAACAAGAAAAACTCACTTATGGATTTCATTACTCATTTCAATATGGCACTACGCCATCAACGACACGAGGAGTTAGTGGCTAATCATATTGATATCAGCGAACAACCTCGTCTAATGTCAAAATTCCAAATGGAGACTCAAATGGTACATAGCTACACTAAGAAGATTTTTTTGATATTTCAAAAAGAAATTGATCAAAGTCATTTCTACATTTGCACAAAGAAATACACTACACAAGATGCAAAAGTGTATGAGGTGGTGCGCGTTGAGCATGGAAAAACCTTTGATCGGCATCGACAACTTACATATTATCCGATAACTGATCTGATTTGATTTGTTGTAGTTGTCGCACATATGAGTTCGATGGATATTCGTGTCATCACATGATTAGATATTGGAGGAAAAAACAAGTACTTCTTGTACTAGATAATTTCATACTCCGGAGATGGACTAAGAATGCCAAAGTAAGTTGTGTTGGCGATTCTGCACTGGCCTTCCAAACCGATGATTGTTCTAGTACGTCCTTGATGTCACGACATGGTTTATTGGCTAACAATGCTTCTTTGATTGTCGATGACGGGGCATTGACAGATGCGCGAATCACTTACTTGATGGACGAGTTTGAGGCATTGCATTTACGGGTGAAGGATATAGACAATGGAGGTACAATTAGCTAGAGGCAAAACAAGAGTGTAAATCATGATGACAGTATTGTGATTCTTGATCCTAATCCAGTATGAGCTAAAGGATGTGGGAAAAGACTGAAGTCTTCTAAAGAAAAAGCAATTGCGAAAGGGCATAGACAATGCCATATATGTGGACATGTTGGGCACGACAAGAGAACTTGTCCTCAAGTTATTGAAAGGTTAGTACAAATATGTTCAATTGTTTTTTAATACGTATTTATTTTTCGAAGTTCATATATGATTATTTTTATTTACAAGTTTCTCATTTTCATAGGTCTACTACGGATACACAGCGGGCCGACAACGACTACGTGTGCACCGAGGACAACGTTGTACGAGATGATGGAACATTCGCCTCTAATGCAAGTAGTCATCATGGTGTTGTCGAATGGTTTTTGTGAAATACTTGTTTGCTTGTTTAAATGAAACATTGTCGAATGGTTTTTGTGCAATACTTGTTTGCTTCTTTAAATGAAACATTGTTATTTGAGTGGATTGTAATTTGAGTTGGTTCTTGTAATATACATGTGTGCATTTGGTGGATTGTCTTTTGGAGTTTCTAATTTACATGCCTTCATTGTAGATGAATTTAGAACATGTGTAAATTATTAAATGTACAGTACGTAAACACCAAATTAATCATTTAGTTGAAATATTGTCTTACAATATCAATTTTACAACAACGATGAAAATACAAAAACAAAAGACTAATTTCATATCGCGGCGGAGGGAGGTTACGTCATACATGACTTTGTCTAGCTTCTCTGATAACTTAAGTACATCAACCTTCAATTCATTCAACGGAGGCGTGTGTATTTCATATACGAATAATTGACTTCCCATTTGTGCTTCAACTTCATATGCCCATGTAAAACCTCTACACATGACACCATCCTACGTATAAAAAAAAAGGTCAAATACTTACTAATATGACGAAATAAAAATAATTGGAAATTCATAACGTACCTTAACGATATGGCATCTCCAGTACTTTCAAAGAGGATTTCGTTCAGTATGCGATGTGTGTATTTTCATATACGCACCACAACTACATCTAACACGGGATTGCGCATCATTCACATTAGAGGAAGACATCTTTTGTTCCTATATCTTCAACGGAGTTCAAACCAAAACCAACAATCATCTAACAAGTTAAGTTCTAAAAATATATAAGTTCTACATATTCTAAGAGGCTTAGATAGTTATATTTCCCTGGGCAAGAGATGTATGTCACCGCCATGGCTGCATATCGGTTGCATTTGATATGAAGGTTGCAATAACCCGTTATCACCTGCCGTCTGATTTGCCAAGCCAAGATACGGATCCGGTTATCTCCTACTCCATATCAGGTGTTCATATTTTCACACATCATAACATAATCACTGCCTCTTACGTCCTCGATCATTGTAATATACGTCAACATCAACAATCTCGGCCTAACGAAACAGTTATCATCTACGTTCACAATCAAAATCAATCGTTACTACCAAGCTCACAGTTAACATCAAGGTCCACAATTAACATCAACAGAAAGGTCCACAATTAACATCAACAGAAAGGGGTAACAATTAACATCAACACAATGACTACCAAGCTCACAGTTAACATCAATGTCCACAGATAAAACCTACATTCACTCCCAGTCTCAAAATGTGCAGAGCAAGCAATTAAAATTTATCTCAAAATCAAGGGTGGTTAGTATAGCCAAAATCATCAGGGAGGAAGGGGTAACAACCCTGGAAGAATTTCGCATCTTCCAATCCCATCAGGGCAACAGAAATGAAGGGGACATACCGCGAACCTAGGAGAACACAAATTAAGGGTACATACCGCGAACCCAAGGCAACAGAAATGATGCTCGGATTAAGGGTACATACTGCGAATCTAGAAATGATGCTCGGATTGCGCGAACCCAAAGCTCACTTGAACCCCACAATTCCTTCCCTCTGCTGCGACTACTCTAATGTGGGAGTTACTTTCACAAAACCGGCTTGGGAATGGTGCTCGAATTTCAGTCAATGAAGTCGCGAAGGAAGTACACTGTTTTGGGGGACAGCGATTTGGGAATGATTTTCGAATTTCAGTCGCGAAGGCTGGGAGAAGGTGATGCGGCCGGAGATGCAGTTGCGAAGTCTAGGGGAAGGCAGGGGGGAGAGGGGGATGAAGGATTTGACTTGATTGGGTGCCGGAGAGGATCTCTCGCTGGAGATAGCAATTGCAGTCGCGGTGGGAAGGGGGCTAGGGCACAGCGCGATTTGGGGAGAGAGAGTCCGGGGAGTGAAAAAATATTTGAGCCTATTTTTTTTTTTTTTTTTGTATAAACCACCGCTGATGTGGCTGGGCCGTTGATATCCTACCCCCAGGGAGTAGGAGATTAGCACCGTCACTCTAGAATATGTTATAAAAGTAAGAGTGAAACTCTATTAGTAATTGATATTTTTACAATAGAGACACAGTACCAGGCCCTTCCTTGTTCCAAATTGAAAGAGACAGTCGAAACCCTAGTTCGCCAGTCTTCATCGCAAATCGGACCGAAAATCATTGCCGGCCACCTCCTCTCTATCTCATCTCTTTCTTCACCGACCATCTAGTCCAAATTTGTTGGAAATTGGAAGAAAACCAACTGGCCATCTCGTCCAAAGTCTGAACAACTCTTCTCTCTGTCTCATCTCTCTTGTCGGACATCTCATCTGAACACACCTGTTGTGTCACATCTCTCTCACCGATTGGACACATCTGCTCTCAGGTAATTTCCTAAACTAAGTAAGGAAGAAAATTTTTGTTTTGTTGGACTATCTTGATTTGCTAAATTGATTTCTTCCTTATTCAATTGATTGAAAAGTGTCTACATTATTTGAAAATTTTCCAAACCAACAAGTCATCATTACGATAATTAGTATAACCAAATTGTATATTATTCGAGTCACTAGAAGTCATCATTACGATAATTAGTATAACCAACACTTACAATTTTGTTACGATAATTAGTATAACCATATGGTCGGTGGTGGCCAACGGCGGTTTTAGAATAGAAGAAGTTCTAAGATTTTATATTTTAATTTGAAAAAGAGTAATTTTGTCATTTTAAGAAAATTTTGACCATTTAACAGTCAAAGTAACAGTGTTTTTTTTAACAGAAGAACTTTGTTCGCATATTTTTTAAAGATTATGGATTCTGAGTGCTAGATATTAAAAATTCGAGACCCATCGTCATAAAGTTCAAAGTTTCGGACCTCCATTGCTATTTACCCGAATATTACTTACGTATATTGCGCATTCAGCTACAAAGTCAAAGCCTACATTTCTCTTTCATTTTCATTGGATATTTTGTAGATTAATTTTATAAAAAGGTACGGCCATTCTTTCACTATTCGCTGCTGCTTGTTGATTTTTCTTCCAATTTCTTTAATCTCCAGTGCATATCAAGTCTGATTTCAAGATTTTTCAACTAGGTTTCTTTTGTAGGTATCAGTATGTGAATTGTGATAATACTGTCTTGTGGTTCTGAGATTGATTGTTGACCTTTTCCCCATTCATTCTTGAATTATTGTCTGAAATTTGAAAATCCCATCTGATATTTACTAAAGATTAAATTTTTGATACCCAATTTAAAATCAATTATTCAAATAATGTATGGCTAATCCGAATATTTAATGCTGCGTTATTCTTCAAGAACTATTATTTTGCAATCAATTTTTGTTTTTTGTGTAAATTTTGTTATACTTTATACAATTGATGCTCTAGATATGGAAAGAAAGACAATTTTCTAAGAACTGGAATTAGCTTTCTTTGTTGCCAGCAGCTAGTTGTACGTGCTTTTCCTTTTGATAAATAATTATTTGCGTGTATTACCTGCAATCTCCTTAATAAACTATTGAAATGCATGATCACAACTTGTATTTGAGCATGTCATAAAGGAGGTCTGGTTACCAATTTTTTCATATTGATTTAGCTCTATTTCTGCGTATTTGTATCTTGCTTAGTTGTATGTAAAGTATATGAGAGAGATATAAGTTGCAGTAAATTAGTTGAAAATGATGGCAAACAAGCGACCTATAAATTTAAGGATTGTAGTTTGGGGCAAACAATACATTTCACTTTTGTTAAATTTTTGCCTTTCGTTGTACTTTGTTTAGCCGTTATCTGTACTTTCTCTGTAAATGAAGGATTGGGAATTTAGTGGTGTAATGTTAAGAGTTCAGGGATATGCTGGGATGCGAAGAGCAGCACCTTATGATGTTCACGACCGATTGGATCCATCCAATAGGTACCAGAGGAGACCGCATATTGTATCACTATGATTGTTATTGTATTCACAAAGTGTTTGGATAATTTTGCAATGTCTTAACCAAATGCCTATTGGCATAATCAAAGCTGGTGACCGTAAGGTATGTCCTCCATCTCAAAGCTGGTGACCGGAAAGTATGTCCTCCATCAGGATGTCGAATGACACTATCCATGAATTTGTGCATGTGAAACCTAGATCATTGTTGTTCTTAACCGAGACTCAGGTTAAGCTCCATTTTGGAATCTTGTGGGGTTAGGAGTAAAGCATCCCAAGGTTGGTACATCTTGTTGAGCGTGGATAAGCATTGGGAACCCCAATTTCTTTCTCCAGAGCAGTTTCTTTTCAGTCCCCCTATGCGCTTCCGGTTCTTCGAAATAATCAACTTACATCCCTTCTTCATTGATCAAAACTTTATCATAGCCATACCTACGTTTTTAAAGTGTTTAAGTTCTTGATCAATAAATATGTCTATTTTACAATGTGATTGAATTTATGTGCTAAACTTCAGTATTTGGCAGAACCTTTTTATGTGATTGACCATTCTTATTAGGTCCCTAAACACCTTTATGTCTATTTTATAATTATTTCTTTCCCTGTGCCCCTTCACCGCTTTCGTCCTTCCATTTCCCCATGTGCTTATTCTTTGAAACCCAAAATGCTTGAGTTTTCTTTTGACGCTGTAGTGAGTGTGCGGTGTGAACGACACGAAATCTATTTGGCATGTTTGGAAAAAAATGTATAACCTTATATATTTATACTTCTGATTCCTAAGTGTTAGAAGTTTCCCATATGAAGTAAGATCAGATTTTTCTTTTTAATTTTTTCCCTAAACAAGAAACCTGAAGTAAATACTTTTTGCTTTATTACATTAAATGTTGAGGCATCTAGCATGATGGCTCCCTCATTGGCTACAATTGGTTGATTAGGGGAAGGGAGAAAACAGTTTGGCTAGTTTCTTTTGGTAAAACGCTTTGAAATGCCATTAGAAAAGGTGCCCCAAAATCATTCTCCTAACGGAAAAGGATGTAGTGTAATTTGCTAAATTTTGATGATTTTGTATTTACTTGTTTTATCATATTGAGATTTGAACTGATCCGCTGAAAGTTAAAATTCCATACTTCTTCTTTATACCTCGCCAATTGATTTCTTGGTTGTTCCAAGTGCTTGAGCCAACTAGTGTCAGGATTTGTGGCACAATCTCTCTCTCTCTCTCAATTGTGGCTTTGTGCCAAAAAAACGTTTGCTACTTGTATGCGGACCTTCTGACTAGCTGCTGGTTTCTATACTTTTGTTCGTTCAGATTCTCTTTCTTACATTAGATGGGTGTTTGCTCGATTTCTTCTTCCATACGAGTTCAAACTAAGCATCCAATAATGCTCATTCTTTTATATGTTTTGCCATGTTAATAGCCTATGTAATTTGCTTAATAGCAATGTCTCTGCCCTCGTTCATTTTTCTGCTCCTACATTTGGGATAAGCATCCGAGTAAAGTTGTTCGTGTTAAAAAACATTCATATGACTTGTTGTCTCGTGAGATTGGGACTAGGTAGTTCAATTTAGAAAGCCTGAAATCTCTGAAGGGAATGGCTCCAATGAGTGGTGTTGCATAGAGTGTGAAAAATTGACATTTAAATATATCAGTACTTCTTTTTGTGTGGAACTGAAGATTGGGCTTAGGTAGATCCAATATAGAAAGAGTGACAATCTCTGATGAGGAGAACGATACCATGACTGCTATTACATAAAGAAAGTGAGAATTGGTCATTTAAATATATCTGTTCTTCTCTGTGTGGAACTGAAGATGCAAACAACTCACTATGTTGAGAAGTTGTCCACAAGAAAGAAGAGAACACAGCTCAAGACATAACAAGCAAGAGAAAAAACACCAAAAAGTTAAGCTAGCAAGAAACACTCGTGTCAATATAACAATTACAGCAGAAGTGATAGTGTTTTTTTGGCATACAGTGTTGGATGGGGCTAGACTTTACAATACACAAGATTTTAGCTTCTTCTTTTTTCTTAATAGTATCCACTACTTTCTAGTCTAATGTAAGAAAACGTGCTATAGATGTAAAATATTTTGTTGCTTGTCCAACCGGCAAATGTTCGCCCATTAGGTATTTTTGCCTCCTTCCAACTTCCTGCCGAGTTTGACGGCTTTATATATTTAAAATGATGTTAATGCTGTTCTTTTCGAAAAATGTGACTTGTGTGAACTGTGTGTAATCTTTTTTTTTTTTTTTTTTTTTTTTTCCTTTGAAACATCATTCCTAAATATGTTTGGCAGGGTACTTGATTATGGATATCAAGGAACAGGAAAGTAAAACTGGAAATGTGGAGGGTGATGAGGAGGAGAAGGATAGTAGATCTGTTGTGATAAAGGTTCTGTTTTTCGCACGAGCAAGAGATCTTACTGGATTGACTGATATGCCCTTGGAAGTTTCACCCTCTAGTACTGCTGATGATTGCCTTAATAAGCTTATTGCCAAATTTCCTAGCCTGGAAGAGATTTGTGATTGTATGGTCCTCGCTCTGAATGAAGAATATGCCTCCAAATCCACCATTGTTAAAGATAGAGATGAATTGGCCATCATACCTCCTATAAGTGGAGGGTAGATTTTCTCAAGTCGCGTTCATATCTTCCGAATGCAAATACATGTAAGCAATATTTACCATCGTTATATTCAATGCAAACTGTGATAACTTCTACTTTCCCAATATGCTGTTTCTTACATTGTTGGAAAATATGAAAAATTGAATTCTGAAATCAGATTTAAAAAAAAAAAAATTTAAAAATGAAACTTTTACAAGCCATTCTTAGATTACCAAGTGGAAGGGTCATAAACACCCTTTTGTTGTGGCATCAATTTGGAATCAAAATTTGGCACTTGTTCAACTTGGTGCTGATACTTGGATTTAGTTTGTGCATTAGCACGTAGGACTGCAATTTCAGCTTGATTTTTGGACAAGTGAGTTTGAGCGTTGTATATTTGCTGATGGAAAAGAGTGAATATTCCAACACTGCCATGAATGGGATCTTTAATTCGACAATGAGCCTCATAGTACAATGAATCAGCAGCCTCACCTCGTCGGTTCACCGGGAGGTCCTGTTTCACCATATCAAACCATAAATAAACTCATTAGTGTGACTGATATAGAATTATGTAGGTAGGTACCTGGAGAATCTTTGCGACATTGCTAGCGCCATAGATTTTGTGTACATAAGCAAATCTTTGAGGATTATAAGAAGGAAAATAAGGAGAAAATATGCAATCTGATGGGCATCTCCTTCTCAAATGCTTACAAGCAGCACAACGAGTTGAACTCATGGTTTTAATCGAATTCAAGATAATCAAAAACAAAATAAAAATTTTACAAAGATTTTTGGAATCTAATGAGAGATCTTTTTTGATTTATTGTATCATTATTTATATGTATATATGTATGGAGAATGATGAAATAACTGCTATATTAGATTATATGTGGTAAGTTACCAGTGTAATTGAATTGCTATCTTTAAATCTGTATGAACCATTTCTGTCTCAACTTATTCTTTTTCCAAAAAGGAAAAAATGGTAATGGATAGATAGACTACTTGTTATTGTATATTGCACGTTTGGCCAAGCTTTAAAAATTAAGTATTTTTTATTTTCAAACAAATTTCAATAATTTATTTTTTCTTATGTTAAAAAGTTACTTATTGTAAATATAATATTTCCAAAATTAGGAAAGCTGAGAAACCCAATAACTAAGATGATAGAATAGATTGGTATGATACAGAAAAAGACCAGAGAAAATGGAGTGGCGGTGGTGGTGGCGCCATTGGTGTGTGAGAACCGAAATTTAAAAGGTAGTTGTTGATATTAATGTTCATAAGCCCCAACCCAACCTTAATAGGCCATGGGTTTGGCCAATTTCTATAATTTCAGGCACTCATGCTTAAAAGTCGATTTTTAGTCGTTAAAATTTAATTTTTTAGTGGGATTTTGGCGCAAATGGTCCTTAATCTTTACCCTTAGCGTGGAATTGGTTCTTAACATTTATTTTTTTGGCATACAAGTCCCTAACCTATGTATTTTGGTGCGAAATTGGTCCTTATAGGATGAAAAAGACAAATATATCTTTAGTTTTAATTAGAAGAAATTGTGTGTGGATTCCTAATCATTACAAAATGTGCAAATAGGTTCAATATTTTAATTTTTTTATAAAAAATTAAAGAAAACTAATGAGTTTTTTTTTTTTGGAATTAACATTTTAGTAATAAACATGTCAAATAAATTTATTATTTTTATTATTAAGTAATTATATTATTTAAATTTAAAATTTTATTTTATTGTTATATAAAAAAAATAATTCGGTCACAAATTATTTAATTGGTAAATTAGAAAAACTAGATCTAGGAAAAACTAAAGAAATAAGTAAATTTAAAAAGACTAATGGGTATATACATAATGAATAAAGAAAAACAAGTCGTAGCTAGTAGTAGTAGAATTTTAGGAAATCTTTTAATGAGATCTTCAACTAGAAGAATAGAATCAGAAACTATATTAGAATCCTTAATAGATATAGAAGAACAAATAGAAATGTTTAGACAAAATAAATTAAAATTAATAAAAGCTTTAGACATATATAAAAAAGAAATTTTTTTTAGTAAATCTTTGATATACCAACATTATGGAGAAATATATATTTCTTGTACACACGAAGATTAGTTCATATCTTTAGATTTAGTAGAAAACGATTTTTATAAAGAAATAACAAATAAAAACTTTCAACAGACACATCTAAGACTAATAATGGTAGGAGTAAAAGGATTACGCATAGAAAATTTAGGAGCAAAGACATTAATATGTTTATATGATAATAGATTTACAGACATAGAATATGGATTATTAGGAAGCATAGAATTAGACTTGAATAACAAAGAAGGTATGGTTTATTTCACACCCGATTATTTAGTCAGAACAAAGAATTTTTATAAAGAAAATCTATTAATATGCACAGGATTTGTAGGAAGACTTAGCGAAAATAGCACAACTGAATATAAATTCGAAAATGATCAAATCATCACTTTATTAGGACAAAAAGGTATAAAAGCAATCCCAGCATTTGGTATTAATACTTTAGATGAAGAAGGTGAAGATGAAAGTGAAGACAAGTCTATGATATATTTATGATACTATCATTAAATGATAAGACTTTATCTACCAATTGAATATAGTTATGTCCTTATATGGTAATTATGAATACGTAATAAATGTTGATCTTTAGTCTTTGTCTAACTTTGTGATATGTATTCTAACTTGGTCTTTTTATATTTTTCTACAGGATCTTTAATCAAGAAGTTCAGATGTTGAGAAATAGAGTTCTCAACCATTTGCAACTTAATCTGTTAAGAGGAGTAACCTCTATTTCTATCTAACAGATATTGATAATAAACAATTAAGCAAATATATGAAGTTTAATTGCATAAATAACAAAGCTTAAAACAATATTGATGTAATAGCCTTAATTCGAGTACTTTACCATTCAGCAAAATTAATTTTCTTCAATTTTTTTTTTAATCCTTTTCTTGACATTTCTAAAAGGTTTAAGACTGTAGCTAAAATAAAATTTCATCATGTTTAAATAGGTTTTGAACAAATTCCCATTCTTGGGATAAAAAACAACATTTCTTAACTCAGAGGATTACTTTTTTCTTTTAGCCATGGAATCCAGAAAAAGAGGTTAAGTTTAAACAAAAAATTCTCGAAATATAAAGATAATATTTTTGAAGGAATTAATTGCTTACTAGATTTTTCTTCTTTTAGGTCTTTACTGAAAATATAATAAAGTAACAGATAATTAAATAAGAAGAGATGAAGAACTTACTTTTATTGAAAATGTCTAAGAAAATCTTTACAATTGAGAGCAATACAAAAGTATGTAAATCTCTGTGTGTTTTATTTTTCGAGTGTTTTTTTTTTTTTGCGTGTGTTTTCTGTATGCTATGAACTAAGGTATTTATGGACAAGGGAAATAATAAAATAATTTTATAATTTTTACAAGTGTAAGGTTGGGAAAAGAAAGAAGAAAAATTCAAAGCTTTCTCTGCACACTTTACTGTTTACCATGAATGCTTGTACTATTAACACTGTACACTTTTTGATTATGCAGTATTTTCTTTTGCATTTTCTTTCTTTATTTGTATTTCTTGTAGCCTTTTTGACCTTTCTTTAAGAATTATTGCACATGTACTGAATTATTGTCCTTGTGCTGAATTATTGCCCATGTGCTGTCAAATCTAATTATTATCTGTCCATCATTTCAATAGGCTTCTTCCAGATCAGTATCCATTTCATTGTTTGCTCTGTCTGAGATATTTTCTGTATCTGAATGGTTCTTTGATGCTTCACAATAGCTTTCAATACAATAATTTTCTTGAAAAGTCATCAGATATAAATCTTTTTGATGAGTATTCGGAACACATAATCTTTCTACCTTGATATTTTTTTGCTAAAAATTCTTCAAAGACTATTATTCCATTATTCCATTGCGCCACAAGTCTGTAGTGGGTCCTTTGCATTTCTATGAGAGCAGCTGTTTCTGAAATTCTTCTTTCATAATCAATAAAACCTTGATATCAGTCTTTGAAGAAGGCCTGAATTTTCTAGAATCTTCAAAAATTATAATAAAATGATATGTTGGGATAATAATACCATTATTTACAATTTGTGGTCTGTAAATAAATTGAATCATTAAAGGGTGTTGTATAAGTTGATCAAAAAATTTTTTAAGAGAAGGTGGAAAAAAGTTAAAAAGCTATTTTTAAGATATATATTGTGTCAATCATGCCGTATTGTAAAGCTGAATAAAATATATCGTCTTCTTTTTGATAAACTGTATAGTCAAATGAAATTGTAGGGTAATTATGTCTAAGAAAGGAAGAGTCCTGGATAGCTGTTTTATAGAGAGGGTCATATTGAAGGAAATATTGATTCTCATTATGATAATATTGTAAAGTTTGGGAGAAATCAATAATTTCTTGGATAAGTGAATTTTTTATAGAATTTCGAACAATGTTGGTACAATCTCCAATATTTTATTGTAGATCAACAAGAGTTTTTTTCTTGTCCTGCAGCTGTAGAATCTGTTAGTTCAATAAGTCTTTTTATTTTAGGCGGATATTTTGTACTAGAAAAAGTAATGGTATTTTTTGAATAATTTTTTTCAACAATATTAAATCTTTCTAGGGTCTCATGTAATTTAAATATTTCATCTTGGTATTTAGTTATTTCTTGTTGATGAGAAGATACTTGGTCTTCCAAAATTTCTAGTTTTACTTCTAAAGTGTGCTTTTTATAATTAAAATCTCTAACTACCCTAGTCATAGTTTCACAGCTGTTCGTAGCCGACCCTGGGCCTAAGCGGCTAGGCAACCGCCTAGGGCTCCTAACCATTTAGGGCTCAAAATTTTTGGTCCAATTTTTATTTTTAAAATCAGTCTACTTACATATGAAATAAGAATAAATAGAAAACAAGTCCAAATTTAACCTACGTTTTCAACCTTAATCTAGTCTTTAAATTATAGACAGTGCAATTTTTCATTTAAACCTCATTTTATAAATCTTTATCTTGATTCAAAATAATTTTCCTAGGGGTGTGTTTGATTGGCAATGGTGGTAAATGGTGGAAAAGGAAAACAATTTCTATGTAAGGTGGGAAAAAAAAATCCACCAAAATGGTGAGAAAACATTTTTCAAGAAAGCGGTCAAATCCATGCTTTAAGTGATTGTACATTAAAAAATGTTTTTTTCCCCACCTTCTATCAACAGCCAAAGTTGGAAAACATGGTGCAATCAAACAAAGCCTAATTGTTAGGATTGGAGAAATAAATGAAAGGGCAAAAAATAATGAACACAAAGATTTATACAGGTTCGCCTCATGTGAGACTACGTCTTGTCTTCAGCCGCTGCAGTATTTTGACTATAATGAATAATTATATTTGATTACAAGAGATTAATCATATATATAAGAATCTAATGAAAGTTTCCTAATTATAATAAAATTCTAAGGCAATATAATGAAGGTTCCTAATTATAATGATGATGATGATGAAGAAGAAGAAGAAGAAGAAAAATGTACATTTTTTGGGCTTGTAAGGCTGTTCAAAATTTATATTTTATAACATCTCAATTTATTAAGGGTCTCATTTTAATTTTCACCTAAGGCCCCCTAAATCTAAGGGCCGGCCCTGCAGCTGTTACACAGTTGCAAAGATGAAGATGATGTTTGAGAAGAAGAGGATGATGATTGAAAAGTATACGCATGCATTGTCTGTCTAATTTTTTCAGATATGTAAAAATTAAATCCGATAGTCTATCTACAATGATTTAAAGCTTCTTTAAGAGAGTAAAATCCTTTAAAAAGAGGTTCTGGAAATCTGTCTATCTGTTCAATTACTTCTGGCAAGTAGTTATAAACTCCTTGTTGTCTTTCTTTGATTACTACAAAGAAGTTGAAAATTTTACTTTGTATTTGATTATGGGTCTGTCTAAAATAATTAGCTAAAGCATTAATGCTGTCTAATTTCTGTCTAGAGTCTCTTGCCATCCAGAGATTATCTAGTAGGCACCTTTCTTTTTTTCTGGAAGTATTTCTAAATTATTTCATCTGAATCAAAGATTAGACCTTCAGGGACCACTCTTGATGTTTCCAAAGTTCATCATCCTTTGATCCATCTGCAATATGAACAAAATTGGTCAGAAAGTCAATAACTTGTTTACTTAAATTATCGGCTAAAACGTTATTTTTTCTATCTATGTGTTCAATACTTACCTTATAACTATTTAAGATTAGCTAACATTTGCACAACTATAGGTGAGATAAAATTAACTCTTATCTATCTAGGAATGGCAATGAGGTAAGCCGCCCCGCCCCGCCCCAATTTGAGGTGCGGGACGTTCCAATAACTTGCCAGTCCTGTTTATTTCTTTTATTGTAAATTAAAGCAAACAAATGTTTCAAACTCAAAACAAACCAACAAAATAAAAAAGTGCAAAATTGGTGTTGTAGTGTAGTGATTAAGTTGTGTATTTTTGCATCTTCCACTCATGTTCAAATCCATTCCTAGTAATTTGTCTTGATTTTATATTTTTTGAAAAAAAAAATATCAATGGGCGGGTCCAGGATAGATAATCGAGACGGGGCATGGGGTTGGGCGCAGGTCTCGAGTCAATTTGTCATCTCTATACTTAACACGTGATACTAATAGTTAAATTAACATATTTATTGTATATGCACTTAAGGCAAATGTTAACAAAACCTATAAAAAAATCGATCAATTCTTTTATCAACAAATGAAAATATTTGACTCTTTGATTTATTTATTACAAAAATAAAACCAATTAAAGTGGATTGTATTGGTGTTCAAAGAAGATTTAGAAAATTCACATGTGACGGCCATGTATAAATTGTTATATATAAACAAATATATATTTCAAAAACATATATACCCTATTTTCATCTTGATAATTTCAATTATACTGGCCCAAGTTGGAATTTGTAACTATACTGGATTTAGTCAAAATGTTACCAAATATACTGGGCTTGAAAATAAAGCCCACAGTAAACTGAGATCCATCCCTTAGATTTAGCATTGTTTTTAGGGAAAATTGCAAATAAGTCATCTCCACATGACTTGTTTCAAATTAAGTCAAAACTTTTTTTAAAATTGTGATTAAGTCATACTTCACATCAATATTTTATATTAATTCCAAAATCACCCCTTTTAACCATATTTTTCATTGACACAATCTTTCAACTCCACAAACCTCCTCCACCTCCGGCCACCTCCGGCGACAACCTCCGGCCACCTCCAGCACGCCTCCACCTCCGGCGACCTCCGGCGACAACCACCTCCAACTCCGGCGACCTCTAGCGACCACCGCTTCCACCTCCGGTGACCTCCGGCGAGTGCTTCTAAGGCATAGTGTCACTTTTTAGGCACTTTTCTTGGTGAAGATTTTGGATCACTTTTTAGGCAGTTTTTTTGGTGAAGATTTTGTTAGCTGTGAAACTAAAAAAATAACGTTTTATGAACTTTGGTCACAGTGTTTGAATCCTTATCTTTGGTTTGTATGCTTTTTTATTTCTTCATCTTCTGTGGTTGTACTCTATTCTTAATGTCTTAACAGTTAGCATTGATCTATCCGTGCTGCAAGAGAGGCTGACCAATATGATTAACCTGGGTTGAGTATTTAGGTTGAGTATTTTAGCATTTATGTAAACAATGAGCATTTTCTAGTTATATAAACAATGAGGTAACATCTGTTGTTGATACTGTATTATAGAATAACAATTTGATATTGTATTAAATAAAACAGTATCACAACAGAAATGAGCATAGAATGTTGTATATATGAGCTTGAATGCTGTAAATATGAGCTTGAATACTCTACTATCTTATGTAAATAGGAGCTTGAATGCTTCACTATCTAATTGCTGTAAATAGGAGATTGAATGTTCCATCATCTAATGTTTAGTCATGGTATTTTATTTGATACTATATTATATAAAACAGTATCACAGAAAACAGTATCACAATATAAATGGACATAGAATTGTTGTAAATAGGAGCTTGAATGTTCCATCATCTAATATTTGAATATCTTAGTTTTAATCCATGATACTGTTTTAATGCCTTAGTTTTAATCTATGATACTGTTTAATTATGGCAAGGTTTAATAGATTGAAACTTTGTCATAATATTTCATTATCATTTGAAACATGTTTTAATCTATGATACTGTTTTAATTCTGTGATACTGTTTTGAATATATATATATATATGTGTGATCTTTGATACTGTTTAATTATGGCAATGTTTGAACCTGTGATATTGTTTGAATGTCTTAGTTTTAATCTATGATACTGTTTTAATCTATGATACTGTTTTGTTTGGTAATTAGTATATTTTGATATCGTTTTAATCCATGATAGTGTTTTAATCCTGTGATACTGTTTGATTATGGCAATGTTTGAACCTGTGATATTGTTTGAATGTCTTAGTTTTAATCTATGATATTGTTTTAATCCATGATATTGTTTTGTTTAGGTAATTAGTATATTTTGATACCGTTTTAATCCATGATACTATTTTTATCCTGTGATACTTCTATGTGATCTTTGATATTGTTTAATTATGGCAAGGTTTGAATAAGTGATACTGTTTGAATGTCTTAGTTTTAATCCATGATAATGTTTTGTTTAGGTAATATGCATTCATATAAATTGATATTTGTTTTAATCCATGTTTTAATCTATGATACTGTTTTACATAATAGAGTATCAAACAAAACATATGACTAATTAAACAGTATCAAAGATAAAAGCATGATATCATAGTCATGTGTGTTGTTTGATACTGTATTATGTAAAACAGTATCACAAAAACAGTATCACAATAGAAATGATCATAGAATTTGCACACATGCTCATAATTTTTATTATAATATGTTTTCGGAATGGTCTCGACGAGACGGTCAAGACCAGTCGCTTCGCCACTGCCTATGATGGATTTTACCCGTTTGAAGTAGTCTCTTTAGCTTAAAATGTCAATCTTTAATTTTTTTTTTCAAAACACTATCACAAATTCTTTAAAATAGTATCACGGATAAATGTACATCATTTTGCTGCAAATTAAAGCTCTTCCAAGGTATCTGAGTCCTTTAAAAACAAACACATACTTCAGAGCAATGCTAAAATGAAGAAAGAAGAACTGCTAATCATTCTCAAGTTAAAGGGAAGTCATCTAAAACTATGTAGGCATATGTATTAATCCTATGATACTGTTTGAATGTCTTAGTTTTAATCTATGATACTGTTTTATTTAGGTAATGTGCATTAGTATATTTTGATACTATTTTAATTCATGATACTGTTTTATTCTATGTGGAATGAGTTTTATTTATGATACCGTGCTTTTATTCTTTGATACTGTCTAATTATGCCAAGGTTTGAACCTGTGATACTGTTTGAATGTCTTATTTTTGTCTATGATACTATTTTAATCTATGTTACTGTTTTGTTTAGGTAATGTGCATTAGTAATTTTTATACTGTTTTAATCCATGTTCTAATCCATTATATTGTTTTGCATAATATAGTATCAAAGATAAAAGCATGGTATCATAGTCATGTGTGTTGTTTGATACTGTATTATGCAAAACAGTATCACAAAAAATAGTATCACAATAGAAATGAACATAGAATTTGCACACGTGCTCAGAATTTTTATTATAATATATTTTCGGAATGGTCTCGACGAGACGGTCAAGACCAGTCGCTTCGCCACTGCCTATGATGGATGTTACCCGTTTGAAATCGTCTCTTTAGCTTAAAATGACAATCTTTAAAAAAAAATTTCAAAACAGTATCACAAATCCTCTAAAACAGTATCACGGATAAATATATCTTTATTGAAGCCACCATTCATCTTTCTCTTGTTGAACATTCTTTGAACTTGATCTTTTTTCATTAACACTCCCAGTTCTTGATTGATCAGATCCTAGTTCTTCATTATCACTACAAGAATCATAAAGGTTCACTACAAGAATCATAGGTTTAACAATCTTTAATTTTTTTTTCAAAACAGTATCACAAATCCTCTAAAACAGTATCATGGATTAATGTACATCCTTTTGGTGCAAATTAAAGCTCTTCCAAGATATCTGAGTCCCTTAAAAACAATCAAACACATACTTCATAGCAATGCCAAGATGAAGAAAGAATAACTGCTCACTATCATTACAAACAGAGAAAAAAAATCAGCAAATTTCACTATCATTAGAAACAGTATCATATATTGAAACACATCTATTGAAACAGTATCAAGCATTTTACATGTTCCAACATAAAATCCTAACTCACAACAACTACATTATCAAAAACTAGTTGAATCAGTTTATCCAAACTCCATTTATTAATTGCATTGAATATGTTTCAATTGGAACAATATCTCAATATTTTCATGATTATTTTTAACCGAAAATGCTTACTTTATACAAAAAAAATAAATAAAACAATATGTTCGCCATTGAAATATCAGCTTTCGAATTGTTTGTATGCAGTTACAGGTTATGGTAAGAAGAATCAAACACAAGAAGAAGATGAAAATTGTTAAAAGTAAATGAAGGAGTTTGTAAACAGGCATTGAAATGATTTTGTTGGTTTTTACGTGTTTAAATGACAGTTTTTACAATTGGAGGGTATATTGGTCTTTTAGTAATAAAGTATGACTTTAGTTGAATTAAGATTATAACATATGACTTTTCAGCCCACCATGGCGTTAACAGTGACCGGCCCAAAATTTTCCCTTGTTTTTAACACAGATACACATCACATTACCAGAATCAAGATAATAACCATATTATCTGCGATGATTATGGTGAATTCAAATTTTGAAATTAATATTTTCAAAATGGTAATGAAATTGAATGTTTTCGTAAAAAGTATTCGTAACGCATGTATCAGAACTCATCAGGTAACCATATTATCAGCATTAAAATCTCTGCAATTGGATTTTATTGTTGTGGAATATCGATCTGTAACTCTCAGTTGGGTGCTTAATTGACGAATTTGTGAGGTAATTTTCTATTTTATCCTTAGGATTTAACATTAATGTTGTGTCATCCTCATTCTACAAATCGATATAAATACTTAGATATAATCAATGGCGGAATTTTGTTAATCTAGTATGATACTGTTTTGTTATTGATGTTAAATTTGAATACAAAGGTTATAACAATTGAAGTATCATGATGATTATCTTAAAAAATGGCACACAATATAAATAACATATTTGGAATGGTACTGTATAATTTTTTTACTGCTTCGGAAATCAAATTTTTTGTGAATATAATTTTTTGATTATTTTGAATTTATGTTTCTATGTTCAGATCGGATTTTACATAATTTAGGCAATATTATAACACCATTCACATTCAGTATGTATTATCAGATATTGTGTATTGGAATGAAGTATCAAAATGACTATAATGCAAATAAATACATATGTGTTTGTTCATATTGTCTAATTTGTATTTGATTATGTCTGCTAGTGTTTCTCTTCAGGTAAAAGCATTCACATCAGCAGCTATGCGGTTTTTCTGGCCAATTACTGAGAAGAAGCTTCAGGAAGTCCTAGGGGAAAGGTGTAGTGGTGCTTTTGTTGTAAGGCTTAGGTGGCAAGCAAGAGAGGATGTTTGTTAAATGCAGCAGCTTCAAATGCAACCAAAGGGGTTATGAAATCCCTTGCTGGATTGCGTTCTACCAAGAATGGGGAAAGAAGTCTTCCTAGCATTTCTGCATATGTTTTGTTCATGGAAGAGAGTTTAGGTGGTCTAATAGTTGGTCCCTACCTTAATTACGCTTTCAAGAAACGATGGCGAAAACAGATTGAACAGGCCACCACTTACAATGTTGTAAAGATCTTTTTGCTTGAAGTAAGCTTCTTGCTGTAGCTGGTTTTTATGCTCATTTGTGCTTACACTATCTGATTAATGATCAGCCTATCAAGTCTTATAGGTAGTAGATGCGAAGGCACAAATGTTTTGATGATGTGAACAGTACTTGACTTTCCAGTGTTCATGTGTATCTGTTTTGTCTATGCGACATGCATGATGCATGTTTATCTTTTCTAGCCCTTTTCTCAATCTCCATGGACGATGAACCTGGGTTTTGAGATATTTAGTCTTTTACTATATATTTAGCTTGATCTTTCACGAGGTTGAGATTTCTCTCTCGACCATTTACCTAACCACTGATAGTTAATATAGTTGGTGTTCTGTTTACGACGCTCTTTATGTTTGTTGACGTCATATACTTTCAGTTGCATGACGGTGTTTGTGTTGGCAGCTTGAGGAGAACATACGCATCATTGCTCTTTCTGGAGATTGGGTGAAGCTTGTTGATAGTCGTTCAACTAAATCTTCTGCCTCTCAAAGTGCAGCCATTGCTGCTGGATCTACTCAGAAGCCTAGACCAGGGATGCATGGCAGGAAGTAATCTGCTACGGCTGAGGTGGCTATTGATTGCCATGACTTGTTGAGTGACTTCACTTGGTGGCGAGGAGGAACACTAACGAAGCGTGTATTCCAAATAGGGATTCTTCCATGTTCAATGATAAAAAAGCCGCCCGGCAAGGTGATACTCCCAGCTTTTCTTGTTCTATGGAAAAAGCTGAACGAATAATACATTTGTTTTGTGATGTTTGCAATATACTGTTTTTTAGAGGTACCATTTTGCTAGATCTAAAAGTAGTTTACTGACACGTTAGCATACATGTGGTTCAAAAAAGATACCTATTATTCAATATGTCGAAGGATATGAGACTCCCAAAAGAAGCATGTAGCTTGTCTGGCGGTCAACAGTTGAGATGAGTAGGAATGTAGCACAACTTGCACTTCAGGTGCATTTTTAACATTCAATCTTTTGTATCCTGGCTTTATATATGTGCTGTTCTTTTACTTTCTTCTGGCAGCAATCAGAGTTCGTGAAATTTGATGATACTTTCCCTAATACTTACTATTGGCTCTTGTATCAGGTCAGATACCTTGATTTTCATGTCACATGGAGTGATCTTGTCGGTCGGGAACAGACTCCCTTTGATGGAAAAGGTCAATAAACAAAAGCTTCTGCTTTTAGAAATGCTTTTATATGTGGTAAGAAAATTATGGAACACAAAATTAGATACTGCATTTCTTTTTGGAGTCAGAAGCATCTGCCTTCTCGGGTGATAAAAATGAGCACCATGAACGCGCTTCGTTTCCTAATCTTATTTGTGTGGTTTTTTTTTATTTTTTATTTTTGCAGGGGCTGAGAATCATGTCAAATTAACTTACCAATACTTTCAGCAAAAGGCATTGAAATGTGATGTATATAATTAGTTAGAGATTTTCAATCTCCCATATGTTTTTAAGTTGTTATTTGACATTTATTGATCACATCTATTCTTGGTTGGAACCATAAAATAAATTTCATGTACCAACTGATCTTAGTACCAGCATTTTACCAATTAGTATCAATTTTTTTAATGAATTCTTAGTTGTTATCAGGCACGACCACACCTTACATTCAATTGCAATTGTATGTTATCTTTAGATGGTAAAATGTAATATATCATTTTAAACCTTGATCAATTCAATTGTGTTATAATGTTATTTGACAATTTCAGCACCTCAAAATCGTTAATAATTGTTTCAAATACATTTTGTGGATCTACAAAGGTAATGAAAACAATTGATCGCAACGAAATGAAATCGGACTAAATTGGATATTACCAAGATATTAACAAGCAATATGTACTTACGAAAAGGCATAATGAATATCAAAGACATTTATTTGACAAACTTTGTGGCATGAATAATTAGATATCAGGCGTTGAAATTATATAATATGTTGCAAAACATTAGTACAAGGCAATGATTCCGTTTGAAAAATAAACCAGACAAAGTACCATTTCATATACATAACCGATTCAAAAAACGAACCCTCCCCCAAAAAAAGACAAAACATATTGCACCATGTATGAAGTCTCGAGACTATGCTAAAGAAAGATTTTAGCAACCAAGAAACTAACTTATCAAAACAAAAAACTTCGTTCAATGATCAAATTAGCAAAATATCATCGATGCCATTATGTTAATATCATAAACTATCAAGATAGCTGCAACTCCGATTTCTCTAAAGCAAATATGTACAACTAGACAGCCATGTTATGATATGAAACTTTTGTATCAAACTTCTTAAGTATTTCTTTAATCTTGCTCCCAAATATATATTCTGCAAACTTGATGACGAAAATCCCACAATCGCCACTGCATACAAAGTGCAAGCAAGCTATTATATACATTTATTCTCATACACCGCACTCATATAAGATGAAGTATGTACCAGTGGGACACGTAACAGTTAAAAGAAGCAATTTAAACACATAATCATTATAAAATTGGTTAACATAAGAGAGTCACGTAATAATGAATGTAAACGATTTACACACATCATAGTTATAAAAGAAGTTAACATAACATGTCATTAATTACATAATGTGTTAACAATGTCAACAAAGTTTACACATTGATCTTATAAAATAAGTTAACTAAACAGGTTAGTAATAACAAGATATGTTAACAATAAATTTTAACATTACAACAATAAAAAATCACTTAACAATCTCTGGTATTTATACATTCATTCAACATAACAAACTCAACGCCCAGATTACAGCGCATGTATTAAATAATTCACGTGTTACTGAATTTTATAACTAAAAATAAATAAACAACACTTCAAGTTAACATTATATCAAAATAAATTAAGGTAACAACGTAGATGAATTATATATATTAACACATAACTAAGTGTTGTCAACATGAATGTGAATCATTGAAAACACATTATAATATATTAACAAATAATTTGTTTAACACACAACAATTAATTTATATTACCAGAAAAAAATCAACAACTATATTTTCTCACGTTAATTGAAAAAAAAAAACTTTTTCCTGAATATCAAATCCACAAAATGTAAAATAAAAAGCAAAGCATATTCATGAGAAAAAAAATCAATAAATAGAAGTCTTATACACCAACACCAGAAGAACATTTAGTTGAAAAAAAGTTTAAAATGTTATTAAAAAATGTTTTGAACATAATCAATTGCATGCAATGGTTGATAAAGTATAACATCACCGAAACTTACATTTTCTCCTTCCGGTACCGAAATATTGTACTTCTTCATCATCGGCTTGGTTGTAGCTTTATTTTGAGACCGATTCCTCTTTGTGGCCGAATGGTTTTTTCTTTTTCTGCTTCTGCGCTTTGATTCGAAGCACTGCGCGATGATGCTATTCTATGAAATCTGTGTATTCACAAACAATGACAAAAAAAATTCTCAATCAGAGACTATGAAAAAGGAAATGGATATATGACTCGAAATCAAAATTAATTACATTATATTCGCTTACTTCGCTGGATGTTGGTTCGAATAATCCCGATTTGTGGAAGATTGATTGTCAGATAGTCGAGATTTTGAGAGACTGTGAAAGAGGGTTCTTCATCCTTACGTGAGAAGATTCCAGAAATGGGTGTAGGTGATGTACATTGATTGTGAAACTAATGGGGGCAAAATGGTAATGTTTACTAATTAGTGCTTAAATGTAGTGATTAATTTATTTAAATCTCTAAAAATTAGCTAATTCAGTTACAAAATGATAATGACCATAATTAAAATAAAAATAATATATTATTTAAATTTGTACAGTATAAAAAATGAATATCTAGTAATATTGAAAAAAAAATATACATTTAGTAATTTTGAAATTTTGATAAAAAAAAGTAGGTGGAGTACCTAATTTTCACTATTTCAAATTACTAGTGATATTTAAAGATTGGAAACAAATGTGGGCTTATTTTGCTAATTAATCAATAATAGGAAATTTCAAAATCGGTCAATCATCATGTGCTCATGGCCTCTTAAGTTATATGGCCCAATTTTAATTCATTTAAAATCACATTTCAGCACTAAAAGACTAATGCGTCCCTACAATTGCAAAAAGCACTCGAGAAAGGTCAAGCATATATGTTTTATGAATTAATACCGTTTTCTATAATACTATTTTATGAAAAATGCTTGATATTATTTTACTTTTAATATTGTATACTAGTTTTCGTTATGTTTGGTCAGGTTTATTAACTCTTTTGTTTTTCAAATTTATTTTTAATTACATATTTCATGGGACCCACAAATTTTATCAGCTTTTTAACCACACGTTTCACCAACTTTTTTCAAAATCTCAAACAAAGAATTACTTTTAAACTCTACAAAACAAACACACATTCAAAATTAAATATTTTATGGTTGAAGTAATGATACTGTTTCAAAATGCTCTATTAGTAGTACAAGATCATTAATACTTTTTCATTCAAAATGATTGACCTTGTGCGCATGATACTATTATTCTGTTGGGTTGGAATATTCTATTTTGAGTGCGTGTAATGCTGTCATGAGTAGTGATATAGTACCCACAGTGGGCACTAATTATGGTGTCTGCTGTCCACGTGACATCACCATATTGGTTACTTTTTAAAAAATTCAAAACAACTTTTTGTATATCACCCAATGTGGTGATACCACATGGACAGTGGGCACCAATTATGTGGGTGCTATATCACTACTCATACTGTCATTGTCTATAAAGATACTGATATAATATGCTTGTTATATTAATGTAATAATGTGCTCTTAATACTGAAATATTAAGATGCTTTTATCTGTGATATTGTTATATTAAGACGCTGAAATAATGTTCTTAATAAGATACTGTTTGTGATACTATTTTGTGATATTGTTTTATTAAGATATTGTTTTCTATGATACAGTATCAAACAACACACAGAATCAAACAACACACAGAGATCATTGGCCTATTTGCTTGAAACGTATTGTGGTGTTTCCAAGATTGAGCAACCTTGCTGCTGGAATGAGTGGAATCTCTTGGAAAACACTTGGTTACCAAGACATACCCTAATCCTCCGCAACCTAAATACCAAACCCCCTGCTGAGCCCTTTTCATTTCGATAGCCAGATTAGCTAAGTTTACACATCCATTGCATCTCTTTCAGAGCTCTTTGAAATCCGTCAATCACGTTGCCTCACCTTCTCTCCATTTGAGCCTGCGGTATCTCGGCTGGCACATCTCAAGATCGAGTTTCACTTCTTTTTCTAGTTCGAGATCAAGACCCGATTTGAAAGTATAAGTAGCTTTGTTGATGACTTCAAACCACCATCGGTAGACCCACCCACTTACCCCAATTTCTTTCTCTTTCTTTTTCTTTCTCATCGTAAATAAAGCAAGAAGAGATAATTGATACTTGTATCAAAATTAGATAAAGCTTCTATTTCGGTTTAAGAAGTTTAAAACAGAGACCAAGTCATTACAACGAGCAAAACTTTATCTCCAATCAATCCTTGGTCAACTAAATATATCATTTTTTTGCTATTTTATTGGATCTTCCATTAGATATATCTGATTGAATTGGATCTTTCATTAGATGTGACCATAGACAGAAGGAGTGGTGGCAAATTATTAGTAATAAGGGAAAGTGTGGTGTTGTTGTGAACAAGAACTGGCTACTAACATTTACCTTATATTTGGAAAAAGAAGGTGTTAAAATGCATGTTATTCCCTTTCCTGGCTATATTATATCTGATTACAATTTTTGAAGGAGTACAATGTTGACTAATTAAATCTATTAGGTTTAATCTTGTATGCCTTAATAACAGGATGAGGCTTGAATATATTGAAATAGGGATTGAGGGTCCTCTTATTAAACACTGCTCTCCAAGACTTTTTTATATTTGGACTTTGATTGATACTCTACCTTTTTATATTAGAGAGTACCCTTTTATTAGGAGCACATGGTAAGTTTTATCAGACATTGAAATTGAAATGAAAATAAGGCTTATCTTATACAAATACTGAAGTCTCAATGTCAAGAGTGTCATTCCCTTGACAAGCTAAAGTTACGCATATATTTATCCTCTACTTTTGAATGCATAGTGCAGTTGTTTACGTAAATCATCTTCTTTTGTTGGTGCTTGGAAAAATTTTGATTATCATTTTGAATTTAAATAAAAGAGTAAATTTTTCTTCATCTCATTCAAAGAAATGGATATACTGAAATACTAACCACAGAAAACCTAATTTAGAATTTGAATCTGTGTCTTTCCTCTCTTGAGATAAGAATCTATTGAACCTTGAAAGCATCAATTTCCTATTACATTATCCAAAGAGCATTAATTTAGAATGTCTTGAGCCCCATAAATTTAGTGATTGCTGGTGGATTTGAATTTATTCAGACTAGAGGACATTTGAACTAAATGAAATTATCATCTCACAAAGTTGACATGGAAACAAAATGTTTGAGGAAATATTAGAATTCCAGAAAGTCTTATATGTTTAATGCCTTTAATAAGTAATCTTGTCAAATTTTTACAAGTCATTATTATTTTTTAATTGGACATCGTAACAACACTCACTGCTCCCGCATGATGTGTTGTTGTTTTAGATTGTTTTATGGTTACTTAAATTTTTATTAAAGAATTGGAACTGGAATATTTCTTATTATATGTGACATGATTCTTGGAAGATAGTATCTAGATAATACTACAGCTGTCTTATTTATGAATTTTTTGAGGTTATATGTCACGATTTGAAAGATGCAAAGTGTATGTTGTACTACACACGTTATGGCTTGAGAAAGAAATTCAATGTTATATGGTACAATATCTATTTCAGTTTTTTTTCCTCCTTGGTCAAGACGCTATTGATCATTTCAAATTGGTTAAAGGCAAGCCCATAAGCATTCGCACATTGAGACTAGCTCATAGTTTTCTTATTGTTGAAGGTGAGCTCATAAGTCCTCACACATTGAATCTAGCTCGTGGTTGTCTTATTATGGAAGACGAGCCTATAAAACCTTGCATATCGAGGCTGGTTCATAATTATCTCATTATTGAAGGAAAGTCCATAAGTCTATAATTATCTCGGAGGCAAGCATCAATTGTGATACTTATGCCTCGCCTGCGAGAAGGTAGCATGCACCTCGTCATACGAAATGATAACATGCGCCTCGCAGTACGAGATGCTTCGCCGTGTAAGATGATTGTATTACAGATGCCTTGTCAACGAGAGGATCGTATCACCTAAACCTCGCTATGCGAGAGGATTGTATTATTTATACCTTGCTATGCGAAAGGATTGCATTATTTATACCTCGCTATGCGAGAGAATTGTGTCATTTGTACCTCGCTATGTGAAAGGATTGTTTAATGTATACCTCGCTATGTGAGAGGATTGGATTGTATCACTTATACCTCGCCACGCGAGTGTTGGGTTGTATGCCCAAATAGTATAAATTTGCTGTGATGAAGTGATAATTTTATATTGAATAAAACTTTGGTTTGTATTCATTTATTATTATTACATTTGTTTGATATTGAGCATGTAAATAAAGTGCTAATGATCACTTATGATAGTAAAAGTTGGGTGTTTGTGTTGAGCAGTATAGTGTACACAACTTATATTTTAATCATCAATAATATGTTCACAACTAATGTATAAGGGTTGGCGCCTTGTACCGGAAGGTTCTAGTGTTGACTATTTAATTATTCGGATTTGCGATTTGTCTTTATCGTAGAAATGGATTAATAGTGATACTAGTACACTTGGAGTGTATTGAACGGACTACGTGTCAAATTTAATTATATAGCATAACCGTGCGAATAATTAAATTCTACTTGATAACCAGGTATTTAATCTAAATCCCTTGACAGGATTGTGTATATCTTTTCGTTAGTTTGATGGTTCTTTGATTCACCAATGAGAATGATCAATTTAGTTGATGAAATATATCGGTGAGTTGGGAGCTTGAGAATGAACGAAGTAGAGAACACGAATTCGTGTAGGGAACTGTCGCCCTGAAAAATGGGTCGAGTGACAACTTAAGTATTTTCTGTTGAATGGTTATAAATCTGAGCTCAGTGTTTAGCGACGGCTAAACTTCGACATTTTTGAATTAGTTCACTAGATTGTTGAAGAAAATGTAACTTAAAGTTAGTGAGAATAATTAGAAGGGCAAAATAGTTATTTGCGCTCATACCTAATTATCGAATCTCAGACATGGATGAAATATATATACGGTAGGTCAGAGGAAAGTATTACAGCTTCTGTAATCTTATATATTCCGAGAGTGCAGTCTCTTGCCTTTAGTGGAGAAAGCAAAAGACTAATAATTAGATTGAATGGTCTAGGGTCGACTAGGCAGAATCTAATTATTGAAACTTGGAAAATATATGTCCGGACAGGTCGCTATGGTAGCTCTATAAAGTCTTGGGCTTAATCATAGTTACTATGAAAGTTTTGAACTTGATTGTAATTATGATATAAGTTCAAGGATTATATGTGTCATTAAATCAATCCTAAACTAATTGGACTTGGATGCAATCAGGACTCTTGTCATTGTTTGCAATAAGAACGCTTGCCATATTTATATCACATTGCTTGTGACATAATAAATTTGAACAATTCCAACGATTAAGAAAAGAGAAGAGAGAAAAATTCTTAAGTCTTGTTTGACTTGAATTTTATCTTCTTAGTTTTCTAAATCAGACCAGTCTAGAAATTAGTTTTTGATTCAATTAAAATGTGCCCACACGTCAGTGTAATCTATACTTGGAGAATACCATAGAAGACTTGAACGTTGGGAGCACCAAGTTTGTGAATCAAAAGTAGCAAGTTCGTGAATCAGATCAAGATCTAATATCGTATATCGATTAAGGTATAATACTAATCAATTAGTATTTAATTATAATAAACACGTGAACGCCTAGCAAAGATCCTGGTTTTATTGAATTAAAAAAAAATTTTATGGCTAATTCTCGTGCCAATTTCCAACAGCGAGATGATTATACCACACATGCCTCGATAGGCAAGAAGATTGGATTGTGACACCTATGTGTCGACATTTGAGATGATCATACTACAAAAGCTTTGATAGAGGAGTTGTGTTTTTGACCAAACCAACTACCATTGATCTATCGAACAAATTGCGTTGCCTAAAAACTAATTAGAGTATTAAATAAAACTAATTAACTAATTATAATTTAAATAAATAAAATACTGGGTTTATGCCGAATTACTTTGAATATAAGAAAGAAAAGTACCAAGATCCCGAATTCACTTGTAATATTTAATTCATTTACCTGGATTATTGAATTTAACAACATACCTCAGTTATGATGATTAATACCCTAAATTATTCAATAGTTTCTCCCAAATAAAATCAAACATATTCATATGTATAACCTGACTATATCTCTATGACGAATGCGAATACATAAGAATGAATTAAGTTATAATAGATAATTAAAGATCACAAAAAGTACGACGGTATATCTCTATCTCCTATTAGATTTTACGATAATTAAAATTATGTCTAGCCTGTTTCCAATCTCTCGATAGTAAAAATAACTACAAGAATCATGCAATCACTACATATATAATTGTAGATGAAAAGAAATCAAAATTAATTATTCAAAACTATAGTAATGCTAATCGTCAAAAATCAAGTTTCCAAATAGAAGAATTAAACTACAAGTTTCATCATAATCATAACATAAAACGAATTTAGCATAACATACTAAGAAGAAGAAAACAAAAAGAAAAGATATAATTCATCACCCGGAGAAAAAAAACTCAAAAGAATAAATCTTGATTTTCGTTCAATCTTCGTTTCTTGTTTCTTCAACTATCGAATCCCCAATTATGAGTTAATAACTCATATATATAGTTCCCTAATAGTACCCAAAAAGATCTCACAAAATCATTAAAATCGTGTCCCAGAAAATTTTCTAATTAGAGTCGAACTCAAAAAAGTAAAAATCCCGCTTGTGTTGAAAATGCACTGGGCGATCACCCAGTACAAACTCGGGCGATCGCCGAGGCCACAAATTTGTTCTCTGCCGGATGATAATATATTTTTCAACATGCGCAAGTTAGTCCTCCAACTTTGAATTTTGGCTTCTTTAGTCCTCAAAACTTTCTATAACCTCTCATGTGGTCCTTCAAGCTTCAATTGAGTGCAATTTGTTCATCGTACTTCTAAAACATTTTCCAATTTATTGTTCTTTTCATCCATTTTTATCCACTTATTTATAAACGGGTCTAAAACTGAAATAGAAAAGAAAATACACTAAATTAAGTAGAAAATTTATAAAATAACGAGACACAAGTTTACTATTAAAGTCCTAATAAGTGCACAAAATGCACTTATCAAATATCTCCAAACTAAATATTTGTTCGTCCTCGAACATAAACAAAACTAAAATAAGAATTTACTAAGCCAAGAGAATCACAAGAAACAAAGTCAATGTTAAATTTCTTACCAAATGCCTCAAATTCGAATATAAAGCAACACTTTTAGAAAGATATTAAACACACCACAAATAAATTTTTACTCAGCCGATGCTCAACCTTTGGTGAGTGTGTGATTATCCAAATATTGAACTTACATCTATATTAGACCCGACCAATATTGTGTTGTTGATATATTTACAATCCTGAACCATTTGTAGTCATTCTTTTTTTTCTTACACTTCTCGTACAATATCACACTTCTAATACTTTTATCTCCAATCTCAAGTTGTTCTAGAGAATTTGGTTCCTATTGATCAATATAATGCTTTTTCTCTTCAAATAAAGAGGTAAAAATTAGAAGCTTGTATTCCTAGAACTAGGATGGTGAGCGATTTCTAAATTCTCATCTTTAGTCTCTGAGGTCCTAACCTAGCAATCCTTATCGAGTACATTTAACTTTTATTTATTTATTTAACTAATATAAACAGTCTTACATATTATATGAAATACTTCTCTCCCGTAAGCTTTCTATGTGACGTATGTAGCGAGCTTTGGGCCGATGACTCCCAAGTCCAATGACCATAGGATACCAGATTTTAAGATACCCTAACAGGCCTAATTGCTTGAGTCACGCATGCTATAAGAGAAGTGAAAAATATAATTTTCATCTCTCTCTCTCTCTCTCTCTCTCTCTCTCTCTCTCTCTCTCTTCATGGTATTCGATTCTCAGTAGTGATTATTGCCCGATTTAGATTCTTTGACTAGAACCTATTCAACCAAATATGAAACTCAGAAAATCCAAACCATCAAAATTCTATGAACACACGTACTAACTTTAACACCCCCAAACTGTTCTCAAACAGTTTGGTTACTAGTTTAAGGATTTAGGAATTGAGTTTTTCACAATAATCCTAGGTTAATAATATCAATACATAACCACATACTCTCAAGTCATGTCCCTATATAAGTAATAAGTTAATAGTGGCTATGTGCTCTATTAATCTAATCTAACATGGATAAGTATTCTAGTAAAAACACAAGTTAAGATGTTGTTCAATATTCTAACTAAAAATGTACTCAACTTCAAACAAATACTACAATCATTGGCGCAAGCCTTTCAACAATAATTAGACAAATATTTTTAGGTTAATTTTTTTTTATACTATGGTAGTTATACAGACCCGTATAGTAAGTAAATTCAAAAGTTATCAAATAAGTATTCTGATACTTAACCAATCTCCAAACTAAAATATTACACTGTCCCAATGTAATTGCAAAAATAAGCAAATAAAGGAGGAAAGAGATAAGTTATTTCCCGGAGGTAGATGTGGAGAAGATAATCAATAAAATATTAAAAATATTTACTCCATTACGAGGGAAGTCAATAACTTTAAATGCAATTATTTTTTTTATGCATAATCCATTGTTTATCAATATAATGTAAAAGTGGCAACAATATGTTATTTATGGTTCTTACAGGACCGTAAGTCCAAAGTAAATTATACAACACCTAAATATTTATTTAAATCAAGTATTACATCTTTTAATTTTATTGAATAAAACAATAACATCTGCATGAAGAGTGTTTCTAGTATAGGATATGTACCTTGGTTGAAGATATATTTATACGAACTAGTGAAGTGAACGCTTTCTACTATGATAAGTGGAAACTTATCACTTGCCACCAATTGAGTCACGCCTACACTCAGCTGTTTAGATTCGGAGTAGAACTGGAAGTTGTACTAAGAGATCCGAACTGAAGTTGTGCTTGATTTGTATCAACCACTCCATGTTTTGCAAACACTTTAAGTAGTATCAGTTTAGGTTTTGCCACAAAAAATGTGTTTACACTCTGCCTTGTAGTTTGGTTATCCGTCTATTGTTGTACTAGTCTACACTAAATTGAAATGTTCTCAACACCGAGCTTTTTATTTTTGATTCGTCTTTTAGTGCTTGAACTAGTTGTTGAATGAGTATGGATTTCTAAATCTTCGTCGATATCTTCTATTACCACCAGATTTTGGTAAGGCCTCCACGTCAGCAAAGCCCAGTAAAGGCCCCATACAGGCCCAAGTTAGGCCTTGCTAAAGCCTCATAAGCCCAGGGAGGGCCTTCCAGATTCGTAAAAGCCTCATATACCTAGCAAGGGCCTTGCGAATACGTTTAAGGCCCGGAAACACATTGTCACTCTCGAACCGAGTATGGCGAATCCCGTGAAGAGCCTCGACATTCAAGGTCAACCCTGGGCGCTTCGCCAATAATCAAATCGGTCACAGAGTCACAGGTACTGTGGTATTTTGGAATAACCAGAGACGTATTCAAGGAAAGATTGTGTTTGATTGGCACAATGATTCTTACAAGGAAACCAAATATCAATCTCCTAAAGATTAGGCAACGTGATAAGGGAAATCAACTTAAATAAGGGATAGAATTTGAGAGATTGCATTGATAACCAATTACCCTTATCTCATAAGAAGTATGATTCGATCATATATCTAATTGATTGTTTTCCTAAATCAATTAGGACTCTGATGCTACAAATACTACATCTCCAATTGTTCTAAGGTACGCATTATTCCCACCTTTAAACTCTGCTGAAATCTCTGCTTGCTTGTCCCTCCCACATCCAATTGTTTTTATCTCCCGTATATTATTCTATATACCGGCAGTTGACTTGATCGTCAGAGTAACAACAATCGTCGGACCCTTTCTCCTCGGTGATCTTGGTGCCTAACGGTCGTCCTAGTGTGCATGTAACATACATGTTGACAGAGGATTGACTGGAGATCTGTTGATACGTGGATAATGCAGATTCCGACATCAACATCTTCCAAATTAATTGGATCCGTGTTCCCATAATCTTCACTAAAATCAGGAATTGAAATATCGTTTAGCCCATAAAAACCATCGTCTGTTTGGTGGCCGGCACTTCATTGTATGTAATTAGAGATGAAAAATGGGCCAGACGGGCCGACCCAGACTGAAATTTGATGGGTCACAGAAAAATTAAGCTGGGCTAGTCCTGTCTCGATTTTACACGAGCATGTATTTGTCGAGCTAACCCATTCCGATTTTAGGTCATTGGGCTACTGGCTAGCCCAGTAAGAGGATTTTCACATTTTTTTCTTAGGCCACCCCACCCTACCCCACCCCACCCCACCCCACCCCACACTACAAGTCACTAAATTAGGAGATGAGATTTCTTCCCCCTGGTCCCTGGGAAAACTTGGCGACCAGAGAGGAGAAATCCTCCATCTGATTGAGAAACCAATGAGATTTACTCCCTGGTTTCGGTGAAATTCCTTATTTTCCACCGCCAATGCCACCGTCGTTGCCAACATGTCACCGTCCTCCGCCACCTCTAACTTTGTCGTAACCATAGCATTCTTCTCATCTGCACTCCCCTTTCCATTCGGAGATGTACCTCTTTCTGCCATTGGATTCTGTGATTCTACCTATGAGATCTTCATCGCATCCACCCACTCATCCTCCTCCAAACCCCTCACCTACAATTCCAATAACAGAGCAACAATAACAATATTACTAGCCATGATGGTAATTCTTTGATGAGTAATGGTAATAATTTAAGTAATTCATCTCCATCATTGCAGAGGTCATTGACTTCGACGATGGCATCAGAGATGAAAAAGGCATTGAGGCTGAGATCCAGCTCAAAGCGGGGATCTGATGGCGACACTTTGGAAATTCTGGGTCAAGAGGAAAAATTAAGAAGCCAGTGACTATAAGATTTCTAATGCCATGGATTCGAGTATTCGAAGAGGTTTATTGAGGATTTCTGCAGGACAAGTTGGGAGGAAAATTGATGATTTACCCACTAGAGCTTTTACAACAAATAATGGGGGATAATTTCTTCGTGTTTGCTATAGATTTTTCACCCAGAAGAGGAGACTGAGTGGTAGGGGGTTGTGGGTGGGGGACTTGGGCTAAGAAATTTTACCGGGCCAGCCTGGCTTTAGCTCGATTGGCTTGGTGGGTTAGTGGTACTGGGCCAAATAGGCCCAGTTTTTACTTTACCAATTTTTTATTGGCCCAGCCCAAAGTTTGGGTTATCTGGGTTAGCCCACTAGACTGACCTATTTTTGCCACCTCTATGTGTAATGATCCATTTGTGTAGTATAAGAATATATAAACATATAATTTGAAGAGAAGAAATCACTAAAATATATAAATTAAATTGTAGATTGCACAATAAAAGAACTAATATTGATAATATAATATTTTTAAATTGAGTAAGTTGAGAATTGTGAGGAATATTGAAGTGGATGGGGATTAATAAAGAAAAAAATATATGACCATTATTTTTAAAAAATTACAAAGACTAAAACAGTCAACTTTGTAATCGTTGGGGCTCCAACGGTCATAAAAAGTGACCACGAGCTGGCTCCGTCTATATTTTTCAAAGGCCGAGTTGATTCCAAATTGTGGCTAGACCCTGGCCTGAGCTCGTCCTTAGATAAGTAGGGCCCTATAATGGGCTGAGATTTTTTTGGCCGAGCCGCCAAGCCCATGAAGCGCTCGGCCCAATTTCCACTCCTATATCACTCTATTTTTAACTTCGACTAGTTCAACGACTACTTACTCAAAAACTTTTCAGTAGTAAGTGGAACTGCAAGGCCTTAGGGCAAATTATGACCAAGAAACAACAAGAATGTAGGCCAGTGTGGGACTACATCCAGTTTTTCAATAAAGAGGCTTTGAAAGTTGCTAATATGGATCCAAAACTCACGTTAGCCATCTTGACCAACATATTAATGATAGGGCATTTTTCAAAAATTACAGAATTGTTGGCCACAACAGAGAAATATATTAGCAACGTAATGTAGAATAGGTCCAAAGAGCCAAGGAAGAGGTAAAATAGTACAACAAAAGGAAAGAGAAGAATGAGAAGTACCGAATCAATAAGAAGAAGTCCAAAACCTGCAGCAAATGCACTCTTTATACTTTTTTTAATACTTCCAGGCGGGGAACTCTGATGGCAATAACACAAAGGGGTGATCACGTGTTCTAAGCCCCTTTGGGACGGTAATAAACATACCGAAAAGAGGGGTATTGCTGGTTTTCATAAAGGTTAGGACATCAGACTGAGGATTGTCATCGTTTGAAAGAAACTGTAGAACAACTTATTCGTGTTAGCCATTTAGAGCAATTTGTCTGAAGACATTGGGGAACAAAAGGCAAAAGAGGTTGGTCTCTACCTCAAAGACCTCTTTAAAGCTCGCTAAGGCACAACCCAACCGGAAGAACATGTCAAGCATAAAATAACCCTTCAACTGGTAGAGTTATCGGGTTATAGCATGAGGACCCGTCATGTGGAGATAGTCGATCTGCACAGAAAGATAACTGTGTATGGGATTAAATGTGTGCCTAGAAAGTTTTACATATCAACAACACTCATAAGGAACCCATAATTTTCTCCGACAGAGACCTGAGAAGGGTGCATTTTCTTCGCAATGATGCCATTGTTGTGACCAAAATGGCGGTCAATGAAAATTTGGATTGGACCCAAACTATCTAAGAAATGTGAACACTCATTTAATAGGTTTTGGCAGTGATGTTGTAAAAGCAGAAGGTGTAGTGGAGCTACTAGTATCTCTAGGAGTGTAACCCAAAAGGAAAACAAAGATGACGAGCTTTTTAATAGTTTTCCTAGAACGCTATTCTTGAAAGGTCGAGCCTGAATTAGTTCTAAGTAGTCACTTCTAACATTTAGATAATTTCATACACCAGAGAAAGTAGGAGATGGTAGCCCCGACATGCTTTGTAACTGATGTACAACGAAGTTGGGCACTTGAAGAAAACTCCAAAAGGCGGAAATACTCTCACACCCCAGAGACGCAAGAAGAAGATCATGAACTACACTTTCAAGTGGGACATAAAGAAGTGTTCAAAACACTAATGTAGACCCCGAAGACGGATCCAAAAACTGTTATTTGTTTACGCATAAAAGTTCCAGAAAGATGACATGATGATTAATAAAACGGATTAACTGAATTGAAACATGCAGATTTAATGAATTACAATATGTAAGCAGTGAGAAATTAAGCAAGGCAGAATACATAAACAAGTCCAGAAAAAGGACAGAATCTGAAAGAAGGATAATCGAGGCGAGAACTAAGCCTTCTGTCCTTAAGACATTTTTATCCCATCACACGGTGCCTACGGTATGTGGTAAAGCATCTACCAAGATACAACGATTGAACACTTGCAGAAGCAGCACTTCTACTACAAGAACAACGAACCAGAACTAGGAAGTACTCTCTGAAAGACAGAACAAAAAAAAAAGAAACTGTATGCTAAATGATTTTGTGACTGAAAGCCTGAGGTCTCTTTAAATAGATAAAGGAGGTGGCAGTTGAGCAGTTTTCCAAGCAACTCTCCATTCACCACTCACCATTCATGCCCACTTAACGCACAATTTTTTAGTAAATCGATACACCACTTGAAAGGAAAACTGTTTATTTAGGAGGGAAAATTTAATCAGATAAATTTAAATAAATTTTATTCAAGAAATTATTATTGACATAGGCCCGACCCAAGCCCAAGCCCAAGCCCAAGCCCCAGCCCCAGCCCCAGCCCCAGCCCCAGCCACGGCCCACAACCCAAGCTCGTACCGTGCCGAGCCGAGCCGAGCCGACCGATCGGACGGCGGTGGCATCAGCGACGCGCGCGCGTATGGGCTTTGCTCGATTATGAGCATGCCTACGTGCTATCCCCTCTAAAGACTTGCGATGCCCCTTGGGGCCAAACCTATATCCAAACTTAGAATTTATTAAGTGGTTCAAGGTTGAGTTTCCAACCTATGTGGGATAAAACACCTTTCAATTATTTTCTATTTTATTCCTCATTTATAGTCCAACTTTCAACCATAATTTCTCATTCATAATGGAATGGTTTTATACAATTAAATATACTACATTCATCTACTCAAAACGTAGAATTTAATCGAACATTTACTTTGACCAATCGAAGCTTGGGTCCCACCCAATTATTATGCCAAACTGGTCGATTTCCAACAAAAACACTAGGACTTGAGGAGCACTATAGAGTGAATTGGAGAAATGTTTGAGTACGTTCCTAATCGAAAATAGATAAATCTTTGCCTGAAAACCTGCAGATATACTGAGGATTGACCGAGTCCTTGCATGCCATAACCTACATATAGATTCGAACATGAAGTTAGTAAAGCATAAAAAAGAGAGTCATGGTATCAAATAGGTCCAAGATCTTCGAGCAAGTTGTGGAGAAGCTAATGGAAGCTAGCTATATCCTGGAAGTCCGATTCCAATAGTGGCTTGATTACATGGTTTTGGTCCTGAAATCTAATGGATCATGGATGATGTGCATAGACTTCATGTAATGCCCCAGAATTTCTAAGGTTCCGGAGTGTTAATAAAATTCATAGAAGAAGTAAATTATTACGGAAAATGTTACTTTAATAAAAAGACCAATTGTTTGAATATTGGTAAATTCATAAACATTAAAGAAAATAGATTGTCAATTACTACATAATAATTTAAACTATGACGTCTTATTAAATAAAGCATCCTAAACAAAACTAATTTTATTTGACGACCATTGGCACGACAGCTTCACCAACCCGCCACGCATCCATCACATTAATCATTACCTGAAAATTTGTTAAAATGAGGAATGGGAACAAATAATTATACTAAGTGAGATACTTGCTATTTCTACAATCAATCCAAATATTATAATTAGGCATAAAATTATCTTACTAAATTGAACTGGGAAATATCATACCATGACAATGATAATTCATGCAAGCGCTGCAAATAAACTGAAACTCAAAGGTTTAACTGAATCTGAAAGTTTAATTGAAACCCAAAGGTTTAAATGAACTGATTCATGATTTCTCCCGAAGGAGCACTGAAACGAAGTAATCAAATTACATGCATAAATATAATACGTAAAAAGAAATTGGAAAACACTAATAGCACATAGCACCTCACCTTAGTTCTTATTAATAAGAATTGAACTTGAACTTGAACGACTGGATGCAAAACGTGCAAAAAGTATCAACAAGGCTGATGAAGAGAATAAAAATTATTTTGTTTGCGTGGAGGATTAAACAAAACTGATGGCTGCTTTCTCTTAAATAAAACGTGAGAGGTGGTCTAATTTTCTATAGACTGGGCTTTGCTTTTTTAAAATGAAACAAACTCTAGAGTTTTGGTTTGTTTGGAATTCAAAACTAAATAGGAGAGGGATAGAGATAGAGATAGAGATACATATAGAGATACATATTGGAATTCAAATGGGAAACAGTATTATGGCCGAAAAAGGTTACTCCTAAAAGAGTTCATTTTGAATTCATTTTACTATAGAAATTTTTAATCGTATCTATCTTGAGTTTAGTTTATCCAAAAATACTTTTTCTCGGGCCGACAATCGTAAATAAATACGAGCTACCCAACGAGTCCAATACCAATATACTAAAATTCAAAATTTCACTAATTAATTATTTAGCCCAAATAAAATAAATTGATTCTAAAACTTGATTTTCACTTGGGTCCTTTAGTAGTAAATAAAAAATTTGGGGTTCTACACTTCACTTGCCTGAATAAAGCATGTCCAAATGATCCATTCTCTCCTCCATAAAATTGACTTAGCTTTATGGAAACTTTTGCAGGATATAATCAAATTCTAATGGTACCAGAAGGAAGATAAGACCAAATTTGTGACTAACAGCGGAGTCTAGTATTATCAAATTATACCATTCAGATTGAAAAATATAGGGACCGCATATCAACGAATGGTGAACCGCATGTTCAAGTGACTGATTGGAGACAACATGGAAGTATACGTGGATGACATGCTGGTTAAAATCTAAAAATGAGGATTCCATGTAAAGGACTTGTAGAAAGCTTTTGAGATAATAAAAAATTGTGTATGAAGTTAAATCTCTCTAAATGCACATTAAGAGTTCACTCTAGAAAATTCGTTGGCTACATGGTCTCTGAACGAGGCATTGAAATCAACCCAGAGAAGATAAAAGTCATTCAAGACATGAACCCACAACACAACATTCGAGATATACAAAAGCTCACATGAAAAATGCAGATTCCTTTTTCGTGTTGTAAAAAATGGCCTACCATTCTTTAAGCTCTCTGCAATGTAAAAATTTTTGAGTGGACACAAGAGTGTCAAGTTGCCTTCGACCAGTTGAAAAAGAACTTTAGCTTCTCCATCTTTGTCGATCAAGCTAGATGAAGGGGACGAGCTATGTCTATGTATGGCGGCTTCATCGGGAGCAGTGAGTTCCATGTTAGTGAAAGAAGAAGACAGAAGAGATAGGTTGGTATATACATTTTTTCTCTACATTAGTCTTTGTAGATATTTACACAGATTATGTTGTTTTTACAACATTTTAGACAATTATTACAAGTTTCTTACAACTTCTTACATGAGGCATCTACTTACAAAATCCTATTCCTAGCTAGTTTTAGCATTTGAATGCATTCTTCATGTCTGTTAAGAATGAAATTGAACACATAGTTTAAAATTAAGGATGAACTTAAATATGTGTACAAAATTAGTGTGCAAAACTAGAGACTCTTACCAATTTTTAACTTATATCCACCCATACATCTTTTTCTCTCTAGTCTTTACAACAAATACAATTTCGAGAGTGTGTAGTGTTATTATTCCACCTTCTATATTATTTCCTTGTAAAAATCTCACATTTCCAAAACCCCCAAATCCGGTCTCGCTTATATTCCATTACTAATTACCTTTGTGAGCCATAATTTTTTTTAAATGAACAATATGTTAGAATATTTTGTAGGGATCGTAAAAAATTTTGTTTTTAATTTCCTGAAAATAAAAATTATAAATTCTTGGGGTCACTACGAATTTACTATTACGAATTAATATATTTTAGTCACATTAAGCGTTGTTCACGTTTACTTTAATTCTTGTTGAATGAATATATAATATTATTTTATTAATGAGTCTCGTAAATTTTTGTTTGATTGAATAAATTTTTCTTGTTTATTTTCGGCCAACCTTTTCATCTAAAATCGAGCAATTATTCAATATCAAATATAGTCCATGCTAGTCCTAAATTTTTGGTTCAAAAATCGACTTGTTAAGCCCCATAAAAATCGGTTTCTTTTTAGCCCAAAACTTGTCTCATTTTCAGTCCAAACGTTCCACCATAGGCAGCCCCAAAACCTATCCGTAAATCCCAAGTGTTTTAGCCCCAAAATGCAACTCAAACCCATCCTCAAAAAGCTCAAAAACTGGCCCAACCTATCCAAGAAAAACTGTCCATAAAACTCCAGCCAAATAGCCCTTTTCACTATCTAAAATGCCTTTTAGCACTCCCAAAAACTGCCCCGTACTCTCACATTCCTTCTCCAATTTTCCCTCACTTTTTAGCCATAGAACAAACTGTTTTCCTCCAAATCATCCCAGAAATTGGGCCCTTGCAATCCCCTTTTCCCCTCACAAGTTCAGTCTCAAATTCTTAGATTTTTCTCTTTTTTTTTTCCTCCTCACAAATCCAGAATCTACCCTGCACTTCATAAATTTACCAAAAATGGTATGTTTTAAATTTTATGGTAATTCCAATTGGGAAACATCCCTTTATGAGTTATCTATCACCTAGACTTGAAATCACTTCATTTTTAGGTCCATAGAATTAGTTATAACACTTTTGGTAAATTGCGTCGGGTTGTACCCGAGAATAGAGTTCGTGAGGAGAGAAAAATATTTTAACATCTCGATCATCATCAGAGGGAGCCAATTTTTAAATAAGATGCACTTCTGGGAGTTTTCTACATTATGTATAAATTTTACACTTTTTTCGATGTTTTTTCTATTTTAAAATAATTTTGAAAAATTTCTGTTTTGAAAATTTTTTGCCCGAGCAGAAAATTTGCTTTCATGTTGTTGTCCAAATTTTCACCTTCAGCCCTAACTCTTTTCCTTATTTCAAATCATTTCTCTTTCGATAGGTTTTATAAAACAAAGTAGAAAAATCCTTCATCAACACACAACTCATACACACACTTATGTAAGCATAAATTTTAAAGAACACAAAAGGCAAGAGCTCGCTGGACATTTTGAGAAAGTGGTGCTGTATAGATCACATATGTTGGCTCAAACTCTATAAAGTTTTAAAAGCTTTAGAGGCAATGTTATATTGCAAATTTATGCACACGACTTATTATTTTTAAATGAGAAAGTTATGTGTTAACATATGTGATATGTTCTTGCTTTGACGTTGCCATGCCTAGACGAATATTATGAATTGTTTTAGCTTGTTTTGGTATGTTTAATATTATGTTGATGATTGAAGGTAATCACCTAATATGATGGGTGATTGAAGGTAATCAATCACCTAGTATAATGGATGATTGAAGGTAATCACTTGAAAAAAATGTGGAATCGGTTACCAAGAATTTACGTTTTCTTTGATTTTATGATGCTTGACATCTAGCATGTGTGTTGTATATAATTTTCTCAATTATATGTGTAACTACTACAGAGTATTTCTATGAAATGATCACACCCCCAAAAATAAATGTACTTTCCAGATTGAAAGGCTTGACGGCAGCTTGATGGCGAAAAAGTAGTCATGGAAAAAGTTCTATGTTTAATATGATTTTGGCGTCGATATAATCGAGCCTTTTTATATGTAAATTAAATTATCATGGCTTTGACTATATTTCAATGGTGTAACTTTGAAATGCGACACTAACTTTATAAGTTTAAATTGAAGTTTTAGTTCTTAAGTGTTGAAATTCCACCATTTCCAAACCTGTTTTCAAAATAGCACAACATTTTGCATACTGTAAATTTTTGAGTAAAATTAGTGGCGTTGGGTATATTGATAAGTTTTCTATTAGTAGAATTTGAAATTACCTTAAAATCACATCGGAAGAATTTATTATAACTGTTTTCCCGGGAAATGCCAGTTGTACCTCATGCATAGTTTTTAGGCTACTTTAGCTATTTATTTCATATACTAAATGACTAGATAAAATTCTATATTTTTGACATGTTGTTCCTTAAGATGTCAAGTAGTCCCAGTTCAAAAATTTTAATTTTCGAGCTCGTTAAGACAATTAAATAATTTTTACGACATCTAACCCAGTCCAACCCTAACCATATCCAATAAACATAGGAATTTAAAAAAAAAAAAATTGTATTCCAGACCAAATAATTTGTAGTGTTGTCCAATGCACAAAACTTAGCTTAAATCCAAACACTTCCATCTCTTTAAAATAGCCCAAATAGCCCGAGGCCCATCTACCCAACAAGGCAACAACCCATGTTCTGTTATATTCCAAGCCCAAACTGAAATACTGCCCAAATTGAAACGAGGAATCAGTAATCAGAGAAGTCGAAGGGCGAAATTGAAGAGAGAACCGTGTCTGTGAGGCAGTCAGGCAGCGCCACTGCGCCGAACTGTGAAGAGAGAACTCAGAGAAGGGGACGAAGTCACAAACGGCGAACGGAAGCAGCAGTTGGCCGGTTGCAGCGAAGCCGCGAAGCGCCAAGGGCGAAGGCTGAACCAAATTCCGATAATTGAAGAAAGGTTTTTTTTTTTCCTTATTTGATAGTCACTAAATTATCTCTTTGTCAGTCATTGTAAGGTTTGATTCAGTGATTTGGATGAGTAAAATTCATTAGGTTTTTGCTTCAAAAAAATAGGGAAAAAATTATTTATTCAAACTTATTTGGAGACAAAATTTGGAAGCAGTAGGTTTATTTTTTCTTTTAAGCATAGCCAAACACGTTGAAGCAGTAGGTTTATTTATCTGTGAGGCTGGGAATACAGTGCCTTAAAAGTTAAAATGGATAGGACTACTGGCTTCTTCTTTTTAGTAATTAGTATAATCTAATTGTCAATTGTGGACTATAAGTTGCTTTTTGATTGTATGTTTGTATAATTGTATTGATTGTTGCCTTGTAGGCTTTTCGATTGTATGTTTGTATAATCAACCGACCGTTAGGGAGGATTTTCACTCCCAGTCACACATTTTTGTCACATACGTCTGTCTTCACAATCAAATTAAAGAACACATCCTCACAACAAATTCCAATCCTGTTGGCAATCAACAATCACATACCGAAAATCCAAATTCCACGTCCAAAATCCAATATCCACGCTTTGGAAATCCAAAATCCTCATCCGTGAGTTAATAACACCGATCTAACGTGAGAGAATTTAATTTTTCATTCAATTCCGCGGTTTCTATCTCTCTACACAACAATCAGCCAATTTTCTTTCTCAGATCTGTTTACTTTTTGGTAGTGGAGACTCAATTTACATCAAGTTTGAATTTGATTTTTTTCCCAATAATTTGTTCAATCTGAATAATACAACAAAATTGAGGGTTTTTTCGTGAATTTTTATTTGTACAATATGTGCAGTACTTTCTTGGATACATATTTTTCCATATCAGTTGTTTGATTATTTAGGGCTTTATTTCTGTAGTTCAATTACAACTTTTGGTTGGTGATCAACTGAAGGTTAGGAAGGTTTTTCACTCCCAGTAACACAATTTTGTCATATACGTCTGTGTGTAGAGATAGCAAGGTTTTGAAGTTTGAATGTTATTTTTACTAATTTCTTGGGAATTTTGGGAATTTGGATTTTGGTAAAAGACGATAATTTGTAGGAAAATTTATATGAATATGAATTTGGATATTTTTAATTGATGTGAGGATTAGATAAAGTGTATTTTTGAGTATTGCATGTGTGAACGGATGTGAGGAATAAGGTTTTGGGGTAAGATTTTTATTTGCTGATATTAGTGTGGTGTATACTTCTCTTTCTTCTATTCTGTGGTTATGCAGAGAGTTTATATGAAGAAGTATTTGACCAATGACAACTTGCATTACTAGTTTCAAAAGTAACAATATGCGTCATATGTGACGATTTCTATATATCTACTTTTGAGCTAGTTTGAAATTCGAAAGTGTCTATATGTTGGTTGTAAAGATCTTATAAGAAACATGCACATACTTTAGTTTGTCAATCTAGAATTTATGGAATCATTGAATAAAAAGATTTCTGTATTATTACATGACAGTATTCATAATGATTGCACTCATGGTTATATCTGAATGGATAGCTCATATCATGGGTACCTCCTGGTTGCAGAATCTCAAAAATTTACTAGCTCATGCAAGTAAACTCATTGAAGTATGAATATTATAGTTCATGATAATGTAGTATGTAGGATGAAATGGTTAGATAATGTACATGCTTGTGATTACCTAATGTTATGATCCTTTCAGCGAAATATAATTATTAGGTACATTAAAACGTAGTGTTAACAACACTGCTATCATATCAGTTCCAAGACTTCACATCTTATAAATATGCTTCTATGCATGCATACTTTACAATGGTAGTGATGAATATGTTAGGTTAAAGAACAATTGTACCATAAATATGAAATAATTTTATTGAAGACTTGAAGTCACCTGAAGCAAATAGTTGTGAAAAAGATAATAGAAGGGGTTCTTGTCATCTTGTGTCGAGGGGAGAGTTTTCTTATAGATCTTGAAATCACTTGATTCTCTTAATGATATTTGATATAAACATTATCATTTGTAACTTGTAAGTTATGGAAGTATTGGTTGCTCGATTTTTTTATTTATTTATTTGGGAAGATTCAGAGGTGTGAATATTGTATTGCACATTTGAAAAGGCTAGATTAAACCAGAACAACATACTACATTTGCAAATCATCTTTTGACGCAGCCTAAAATCTAGTGCTTTTCTTTGGCTATTTTTTTAAGTTGCAGTTCTTATTTCTGGTGTGGCACTTTGTGTAACCACTTCGAGTGGTATTAAAATGATATAGATGACTAGAAGTTGATTGGGTTGCAAGAGTTTTTTTGGTTTTGTGGTTAACAAAGATTTCCTGTTCATCAAAATTATTTCATTGTACTAGCATAGCTAAGTCTTCTTTCAGAAGGGAGTGAGAATGTAGGCAAGTTTAACAAACATGGATCTATTGGTGAGCATCCGGTCCAACTTACAAAAAGATTAATTGGGGCATTTATTGTCATCCCATATGTCATCAAGAAACGTGTGCAGAACTAAAATTAAGTCAGTCTATTAAGGTTGAGAACTGAACTAGTAAGCTGAAGCCAAATTAACTCTGGTGTCTTCTTATGTTTTGACTTTGTTGTATCTATTTTTGGCTTTGGACCCAGATTGTCCTGTGTTTGTGGTCTAGTTTCAATTTATCTTAAACTGAATATAAATGTATATTTGTATGTGTAGTTTAAAAAATTAGAATCAATTTTCATGGTCTGGATTTGGATACAATAGTAAAGCTCTAGTTATTTAGTAAAGGTTTATATTGAGGATTTGAGATAAAAAAAAAATGTCTTTTTGACATTTTTAGCAGGATCATTACCTGCAGAGTTCTTTTATGTTTTTTGATAGCAGATTTATATTGAGGATTATTTTGCTTTTGCCTATTTGTCTTCTTAACTGTCTTGTCATCCAGTCTCACTTTTTTCAATCCTTTGAATAAATCTGATAACAGATTTAATTTATGTTTTGCAGTCTTTAATTAGTGATATTGAGTTGTCATAGAATTTGAATAGTAATCCTAGGGTCGGATCCTACTGTGGGTAAGCGGTATATACTAGTTTCCTTATTGTTAACTATGAAATTTTGGAAGTTGATGCTTATTGTTACCTTCTACTACTTGTGCTGGAACTTGTTTTCTTTTGACGATAATTGGGTCCGGCGTTATTAGGGCCCAGACTCAAACCGCAACCCAACCCAATCCATATCGGTTTTCAACCATTGTGGTTTGGGTTGGATTTTTTATTTTTTTTTCAAACCGCAATTGTTGAGTTGGGTGGGGCCCAAAATCACCCCACCCCACCCCAATTTTATTGCTTGTTGCCTTGTCGACTTTTTGATTGTATGTTTGTATAATTGTATTGATTATTGCTTTGTCGACTTTTTGATTGTATGTTTGTATAATTGTATTAATGCTTATTATTACATTGTTGTTGCTACTTCCTATTTAATTCAATTTTATTTTAAATGAAGTTGTTAACTTGTTATATTGTTGCTTTGCTGGCTAATTATTAGATTGTTGTTGCTAGTTACTATTGATTATGTTGTTGCCTTGCCCGCTTAGTACATTGTACGTTTATATTGAATATTGCCTTGTTTTTGTAGTTTTTAGACTTTCAAAAATGGGAGGTCGACCAACTGTAATTTTTTTGTTATTTATGAATTTCTTTTGTACATTGATTTTTCTCAAAATTTAAGCCCCCCCACATAATTCCTAGTTCTGCCCCTGAATTTTTGTTGTCATATTGCTTGAATTGTCATCTCATACTTTGTGTTGATCTATAGGGATGGCGGATAAGAAGAGGAAATCCAGAGATGAAAGCAATCACAGTAGTAAAAAAGGGAGGGAATTTAAGAACAGGAAGATAAATAATTCAAGCTCAAAGAAGAAGGAAAAGGAGGAAGATAGAAAAAATAGGCGCCGGCGTGGGCCTCGTTTGCCAAATGCGTTGCAGAAAGAGCTCAATCTCTTAAACCCTGCTGTCGAAGGGGGGCTTTCTGATGGTGATGAAGATATTAATTTTGATGATACAGTTGGCAATGATGTGTATGAATACGAAGAAGGTGTCCCGGAGGAGGAATCAAAGAGGAATAAACGTTTTGACCCCATTGACAACTATGAGTATGAGCTTCCTGAAGATTTTGAGGTCTCACTCTCTCTTTCTCTTGGATGTGGGTGTGTCTGTGGTTGTTTCGTAACTTAGCACAAGTGCATGTATATCTTTTATCTACAAGTTAATCTTTTGTATTGTTTTCTCTATAGATTTTTAATTTCACACAACGGATAACTCAATGACATTCGAGGAATATAAATCTTAAATAGAATAGAGTTTCCTTATTTTCAGAATAGAACTTCTCTCTCTCTCTCTCTCTCTCTCCCTCCCTGCCTCTGCGATATCTTTTCCCACATCTGAATTAGTTGTTGTTTTTGAATCATAGGATGAGAATGTAGCATCGGATGAAGGTGAGGATGATGAAAATGAGGACAATCAGAAAGAGGATGATAATGAGGAAGATGAGGGAAGGCATGCCCGGATGTTGCAAGATATCACTGGACTGCCCAGTGCTGCTTTTGATGGTATTGCTTTGTCTCACATGATTTGCCGTTAACTTGTTGCTGCAAGTTATTAAACTAAATTTAAGGATTTATTCCTTGTGAGGGCCTGTGGGTTCTAATGCAAGATTTGCCCGTTTCTCAGCTGATTGTTTTAGAGTTATAAAGTTAGGCATATCTTATACTGACCAGTGTTTCTAGGGTTGTTTAAAAGCATATCTTATACTGGGAGGCTGGGAGCCAATATCCGTCCTGCACTTCTTCCTTGTAGCAAAATGAAGATATTACTCTCTTTAATACTTTCCAAATCCTATATTATGATGCATTCCCTGAAAATGACAACCATTAATACGTCGATACCAATTTTTAGTGGAAACTCATCAGATAAATTAGGCCGCTCTTGTAGTGGTAAGAAGTCGTTCACAAATTTTCTTTTAACTTATCAACATATCATGTGGCAAAGCTCTGAAATTTTCTTTTCTTTGCTCTGTAAAATAACTACTGTGATGATTTAGGAGTGGAAACAAGCCATCATGGTGTATGGTAACCGGAAAAGATTTTTTGCCTTGAACAGAACAGGGAAAAAGAATAACATCTCATGTATTTGACCAAGGACACTGAAATGTAGAAGTTTGCCCAAATTGAGACTAACTCGGTTGCCATGGAGTCCCAAAAATCAGCGCCCTTTAGACTTAAATTTAATGCATGAAACTTTGTAATCCTTATTACTGTTAATGTCTCTCTCCCTCTCCCACTTCACATAACCGCAACATTTTATGAAGTATGATTAATCTGCTGGTCACTAGTTATCAAATTTCAGTAGGTTTTCGAAATATTTGCTGAAAGAACTAACCAAGTATGTTTACCAACTGCCAGGTAAAAAGAAGAAGAAAGATCTCATCATATCTGAAGCGTATCCAGAATCTGAATATAATCCCAGTCGCGATATTCTTGATGGTAATGGCCGGATTAGCATTCAGGACCTTCTGGACCCGCTTCATGGGAAGTCTGGCTATAGCAAACTTAGGAAGAGCTTGCATCGTATGGAGAATAAGTCTATGCCCATTCATGCACCACTTCCAAAACCAGATCAAGAGAGATTGGAGAGGAAGGCTGCTTACGAACAGTCTAAGAAGGATATTACTAAGTGGGAACCTTTGGTGAAGAGGAACAGAGAGGCACCTACTTTGTATTTTGACGAGGATGTAGATTTGGGATTTTCAACTGTAGGAGCAATAGCTTCTGAATTTGAACCCAGAACTGATTTTGAGAAGAAAATTGCTTCCTTGGTGAATGATAATGAAGTAGTGGATGCACACAAGAAAGATGGTGCCAGGCTTCTTGAACTGAACAAGGTAAGGAGGTCATATCTGTCCGTCCTTGATCAAAATGATATGATCGATCCTTGTTAATGGTTATTGTATTCTTTTGTGCTGTTCTTTTGTTGTAAAAACAACACAAATGATAACACAATCGACAAGTTTCCTTTCTCGATGCCGTTTGTGCAGATATCCATTGAAGATGTTAAGGATCGTCAGGACCGGCTTGCTAGAATGCGTAGTCTACTTTTCCGTCATGAAATGAAAGCGAAGCGAATAAAAAAGATCAAGTCCAAAACCTATCACCGGCTGTTGAAGAAAGATAGATCAAAAGCAGTGGAAGCTGAGATTCAATTGGATCCGGAAGCTGCTAAAGACCTTGCAATGAAACAAGAGTTCAAAAGAGCCGAGGTATTAGAATTATATATTACATGATGTGATTACTTTAAGAGTTGGGGTTAACTTTTGATTTCATTTTTGATTCTTGAGAATAAGCTGGTGCATTACAGTCGTCCTTGTTTCATACAGGAACGCATGACCCTTAAACACAAAAATAGCTCCAAATGGGCGAAGCGCATCTTAAAACGCGGCCTGGATGTCCAAGATGAAGGAACCCGAGCTGCTATATCTGAACAGCTTAATCAACATGCTACTTTGACTAGAAAAATGAGATCTATGAAAGAAAGTAGTAGCAGCGATGATAGTAGCGATGAGGACGACATTGATGAAATCTCAGCCGGCTCAGATCAGGATATTGCATCAAAACTGTTCATGAAAGCAAAAGAGAAGACCCTTGAGGTGCTGGAAGGGGATGAAGAAGTGCCCAAGTCTGGAGTGCTTTCTTTACCTTTTATGGTAAGTCTGTGCTTTTTTCAATTTGCTCTCCTACTTCCCTCTAATCTTGTAGAGATTCGAGAGCCACTTCCTTTATGTTGTTTCATTGTTGTAGATCTTCAAATAATAAAAAAATTTGAATTTGGAAAGCTTTCTGGGGTTGAACATGATATAACATATTCATATGTTTGTTTACTTGCGCAGGTCCGGGGATTGAAAAAGAGAAAAGATGCAGCTGATGAAGAAGCAAGGCTTGCTCTTGAAGATTATGAGTCGTCCTTGAAGCAATTGGAAGGTAAAGGTGGGGAACAAAGTCGTGACATGGGTGCTTTAAGTGGTAGAAAGGTTTTTGGTGTTTCTAAAAAGCAGGTTCAGGAAACAAGTAAGAAGGTCAAAACAGATAATTACTATGGTGACAGTGATAGTGAAATTGATGTTGAGGCCAAGGAAGACGAGGACAGTGAACATGGAAAAAGTAATATTTCTGTAAGAGAAGTAAATGTTGACCCCGATTTACTTCGTGAAGAGTCTGAGATCAGTCATGATCCTGTGTTTAAGGTGATATATCTTCCTTCCAACCTTGTTTTAACACCCCTCCCTTCTTTTGCTCTCTGGGAGTTTATTTATTTCTTGATGAAGAATGGAAGGGTTAGATGGACATTCATTTATCTCTAAATGCCAACCTACACAATTATATGGTTATTGCTTTGGGGTTTATAATGCATTGTCACGAAGGGGCTATCCCACGATTTACTGTTCCTCTTCAAAAGACAACAGACGCTGTCCTCTGAGTCATTCCTGCTTCTTTGTGATTTCATCTCGCGTTGAACCACCTCCCCTCCCCACTCTCAAGCACAAAAAAAAAAAAAAAAAATTAAATAAATAAAACGGGTTGTCTTAGCGGATGGAGAAGGATATGCATACGAATTCGTATGCTTGGCTAAGAAGCTGGAACCTCTGTATTCTCAGCCCCCATCCAGCATAGCACATCACTCTGTGCTGGTCTATCTGACTCTGCTATTGGGCTGTAAGGAACTTCTATTCATCATCCTGGACATCCAAGCCTCAGGACAAACATTTAGTTTAATTCTCAAATTCACTTAATTCTATTTATCAGCCAGGGACTTCTTTTTTTTATTTTTTATAATTAAAACAGGTCGAGAAATTTATAAATTATGTATTAGGGTCACAAAAACCCTATTGTAACGTCTATATCTATGTCTTATATCTCTCTATCCATATGCTTTTCTAGTGATCCCTGTTTTCAACATGTGTAATATATGTTGAAATTTGTGGATTTTCAGAATTTTGAGGATATTGTTAAAGTCCCTGAACCCAAGGAAAATTATGAGGTTGCTATTTTTGCATCTGACTCTTGGAAAAAGGTTAGTATTGAGGGTATGTGTTTTAGTCATTTTGGTTTAATGCTTAGGCAGGCAACTTACCGCTTTTAATCTGACTAATGTTTTATAAACAATAGAAACAGAATTTTTCAGATGGTAATCAGCAGACAAAAGCTGCAAACAACGATGTTGGGAAGTCTTCTGTACCTGGAGGACCTTCAAAATATGACCACATCATGGAGGTATTTCCTGTTCACATATTCTCCACATGCATAACCATTTTGGCTGGTGTGTGTTTATCTCTCTCTCTCTCTCTCTTGTTAGCAGGAAGAGGATGACGACAGTGATACAGATAGTGGGGAAGAGATGGTGGATGGAATTTTATCTTCAGGGACTAAGTCAACTTATGAACTTCCATCTCAAGAAGAACTTATACGCCGTGCTTTTGCTGGTGATGATGTTGAAGAAGAATTTGAGAAAGATAAAGAGGCGGTCTTAAATGAGGAGAATCCAGAACCTGAAAAGCCTGTTTTACTTCCTGGGTGGGGTCAATGGACCGACATACAGAAAAAGAAAGGTTTACCTTCTTGGATGCTGCAAGAGCACGATATTGCCAGAAAGAAAAGGGAAGAAGCTCTCAAGAAGAGAAAGGACGCACATCTTAATAATGTTATCATCTCCGAGAAGTTGGATAAAAAGGTTAGTGTCGGTCTTTACTATAATCTTTATTTCTGAAAAATTACATGCTTTGTATGTTCAGCAATGACTGAGTCAAATGACCATATGGTGGAAACCAAGGTGGATGCCACATTCTGCTGTTGGGATGAGTCTTAGAGCATAATGGCATGACACTTATTTTCTTTCACTTTAAAAAATTTTTAAAATAGAATTAATGTGCTAATCGTATCTAGCTATGGACGTGATTGGTCAAAAGATAAGTTGTTGGAAAAGTAAGACAAGAAGAAATAGGAGCAAGGAGATTTGATTTCCACTGGTTTTTTTTTTTGGGGTGGGGGACGTAGAGAAGATTAAGGTGGGAAGTTAATTTATACTTCTTTTTTTATGACACGCTGCACATTTCCAGTACATATCTACATGAGAATGGAACAACAGAAAACTGTAATATTCTGAAAAACATATCTAGTTGAGAATGCCTAAAAAATTGTTACATATTATACATTCCTGATACCAAACATGAGGAGGGAAATTGCTTTTATTCTCCAGAAAATGGAAAATGAGGTGCAACACTTTTTGTCTCCCAACTTTGCTTTACATTCACTTTCTTTGTCACTAGATACTCCGTTGTAATTGATAGGATTATCCTTCTTGGTCAGTGCTCTTACCCGAATAGATGAGAAGGCTTAGTGGCTTTCTCGTGACTTTTTCATAAGGAATGATGTGAGGGCTTGCACTTCCTGTCACCAGATACCCAACTGTAATTGATATGATTATCCTTCTTGGTCAGTGCTCTTACTCGAGTAGATGAGAAGGCTTAGTGTGGCTTCTTCACGAGGAATGGTGTAAGGGCTTGCATTCTTGGGTCACACTTACTACCAATGCTCGACATAATTTGTTGAAAGAAATTGTGCATTTGTACACTTTTCATATGTAACATAGTTCATGTTTTGCTTTACACAGATTTATGTTGTTCTTGTAGGCTGAAAAACTACATACAAAGACTCTGCCTTATCCCTACACATCAAAGGAAGTTTTTGAACAGAGTATTCGGATGCCAATTGGACCAGAATTTAATCCTGTCACAGCAATGGGAGCTCTTAATCGTCCTGAGGTGCACTTTTGGAACATTTCCTTTTTGTTTTTTCAAGTTTTCTTCTCTAATTAATCTTATTGCATTCATTCTCCTATGGTTACTTGCATCTATCGGTGTTGAAGATTAAAGGAGCTTTAGGTTGCATGATAATTATTCCTCTTCTTTTCACGAAATGGATCTGTTGAGAAATTAAGAGCATGTTTGGCTAAGCTTAAAAAGTTCACTCATAATAAGTTGTAAAATAAATACATCTTTTTATTGGTCAAAGTTGAAAGTAACTCTTTTTTACTTTAAAATGAAGATATCCAAATATGTTCGGAGATAAACTTTTCTTCCTTTTCAAGCTTAGCCAGGTGTGTGCTAAGTTTCATTTTAGCACAAGTAGCTCACGTTTTGACTACTTATGGACAGGTGGTGAAGAGAGCTGGTGTGAGCATCAAACCTATCCAATTTCAGGATGTGCATCTCCACGAAAAAGGGGAAAACCACAAGCGCAAGGGACAGAAACCAATCAAGGGTAAAGATAAGAGTCGAGCTATGAAAAAATGAATGTGAAGGAAATAAGAGCGAAGTGATGCTGAAATTTTGGCCAAACAATATTGCATCTTTTGCGGTTTTTCAGTTTTAATCATTATATTATTAGATATGCTTGAGATTTTTCGTTCGACCAAGAAGATCCCCACACGTTGAAATTTACTTTCTTGTGTTAGAATGAGGTTTTGTTAGCTTGAATTTAGTGGTAGTTAATTAGTTCAATTCAATTTTGTGCTTGAAATAGCATTTCCATTGATGAAATATGGTAACTAATTCCCTCATCTGTCTGTATTATTTTTGTACAAATTTTGGATATAAATTTTAAGCTTTCACTTAGACAATATTTAATATCAGGTAAAGTCTGTGTGTATTACCTGCAATCTCCTTAATAAACTATTGAAATGCATGATCATAACTTGTATTTGAGCACGTCATAAAGGGGGCCTGGTTACCAATTTTTTCATATTGATTTAGCTCTCTTTCTGTGTATTAGTATCTTGCTTAGTTGTATGTAGAGAATATGAGAGAGGTATAAGTTGCAGTAAATTAGTTGAAAATGATGGCAAACAAGCGACCTATAAATTTAAGGATTGTAGTTTGGGGCAAACAATACATTTCTCTTTTGTTAAATTTTGGCCTTTCGTTGTATTCTGTTTAGCCGTTATCAGTACTTTCTCTGTAAACGAAGGGTTGGGAATTTAGTGGTGTAATGTTAAGAGTTCAGGCGTATGCTGGGATGCGAAGAGCAGCACCTTATGATATTCATGACCAATTGGATCCGTCCAATAGGTACCAGAGGAGACCGCATATTGTACAGAGGAGATCACTATGATTGTTATTGTATTCACAAAGTGTTTGGATAATTGTGCAATGTCTTAATCAAATGCCTATTGGCATAATTGAAGCTGGTGACCGTAAAGTATGTCCTCTATCATGATGTTGAATGAAACTATCCATGAAATTGTGCGTGTGAAACTTACATCATTGCCGTTCTTAACCGAGGCATAGGTTAAGCTCCATTTTGGAACCTTGTGGGGGTTAGGAGTAAAGCATCCCAAAGTTGGTACTTCTCATTGAGCGTCAATAAGCATTGGGATCCCCAATTTCTTTCTCTAGAGCAGTTTCTTTTTCAGTTCCCCTTTGCGCTTCTGGTTCTTCGAAATAAACAACTTACATCGCTTCTTCATTGATCAAAACTTTATAATAGCCATAGCTACGTTTTTAAGTGTTCAAGTTCTTGATCAATAAATATGTCTATTTTACAATGTGATTGAATCATTTGGCAGAACCTTTTTATGTGATTGACCACTCTTATTAGGTCCCCAAACACCTTTATGTCTGTTTTATAGGGTTAATTTCACCAACGGTTCAAATTACTTTCAAATTACAAAATGGTCATTGAAGTTCAAAAGTTTCAGTGGTGGTCACTGAAGTTAGAAATCCTATCACTAATGGTCATTCCATTAAATTTTTAATTTAAAATGGTGATGTGGCATGATGATGTGGTATTAATTTATTGTATAGTAGTCCATGTACTTTATATAATATTTACTTTAGTCCCTATATTTCAATTAAGTCCTTCAAAAATTGCATTTTAGTTCCTTAATCTCTTACATCTTTACACTTTGGTCCTCAAATTTTCAATTATATTTCAATTAAGTCCTTCAAAAATTGTATTTTATGTCCTTAATCTTTTACATCTTTACACTTTGGTCTCCAAATTTTCAATTATATTTCAGTTAAGTTCTCCAAAAATTACATCTTAGGTCCTTCAACTTTTTACATTTTTACACTTTGGTCCCCACATTTTTAATTATCTTTCTGTTAAGTCCTCAAAAAGTTGCATCTTAGTTCATTCAACTTTTTACATCTTTACACTTTGGTCCAAAAATTTTTAATTATCTTTCAGTTAAGTCTTCTAAAAAATTACATCTTAGATCCTTCAACTTTATACATCTTCAAACTTTGGTCCTCCAAATCATTGATTTTAGTGGCCAAAATAAGTGTATTTTAGTGGTCAAAATAAGTGCACTTTCAATTAAATTCTTAACTTTAAACTCGAATTTTCATCTAAACGAACAAAAATTCCATCTGAACTTTGTAGCACCTCAATCCCAAGAAAATACCTCATCCTCCCCAAGTTAAACATATCAAACTCTAACATCATTGACTTCTTAAATTCATCACACATACTCTTATCATTGCCAATATAAATTAAATCATCAACGTAAAGACTGACAATTAAGAGTTTACCTCACTCATTCGACTCACTCATTCGACTTTGTGAACAATGTGTGTTTACAATAGCACTTTTCGAAGCCTTTTCTAACAAAATAAGCTTCAATCTTGATGTACCATGCTCGTGGCGCCTGTTTGAGCCCATATAATACGTTTCTAAGCTTGTACACTTTATCTTCTTCACCCTTCTTCTCGTATCCTTGAGGCTGTTGCACAAAAACTTCTTCACTAAGCTCACCATGAAGGAAAGCGCTCTTTACATCCAGCTGAAAAACATTCCAGCTTTGTTGAGCTGCTAGAGCAAGTATCAATCGAATATTGTCAAGCCTTGCAACCGGAACAAAAACCTCAGTGTAATCAATCCCGTACTGCTGTGCATGTCCCTTAGCCCAAGCCTCGCTTTACACTTCTTTATTTCTCCACTCTCGTTGAGTTTAGTTTTAAACACCCATTTAACTCCAATAAACTTCACTTCATCTGGTAGAGTTGTCAGTTCCCAAGTCTTGTTTTTCTCAATCGACTCAATCTCTGTATTCATTGCATCCATCCATTTTTTGCTCTTGATAGCTTCTTCAAATGTGATTGGATTATCCTCGGTAAGCATAATCATAGCATTCAAACCATCATCTTCTGACAAGCCTTCTCCTGTTACATAATCCTGCATCCAAGGTGGTTCTCTTCTCAGCCTTCCTTCGTTTGAGCTTGGTAAGTTCTCAGCAGGTGACTCACTAGAGGATGAGCTAGCATCATTTGAACCAGCTCCACTTGAAGCACCACCATTCTCATCTTCATTAGTCTCTTATTCAACTTCATTCCTTTCTTGATTAATTTTATCATCACTGTCACTCCATTCAAGGATGTCAAGCCCTACTTCTTCTTGACTTCTGCCCCAATTCCAGCTTTCATTTTCTTCAAATACAACATCCCTACTGACAACTACATTCTTTGAAACTGGATCAAACAACTTGTATGCCTTCAATTCATCACTCACACCAAGAAGGACACACTTATAGCTTTTATCATCCAACTTGGTCCTCTTTTGACCTGGTATGTGTACATGAGCCACACATCCAAAGACACGAAAATACTCCACATTAGGTTTCATGCGACTCCATGCTTCTTCTGGAGTTTTATGTTGTACTACTAAAGTTGGAGATCTGTTGAGAATGTGTACACTCCACCTTACTGCTTCAGGCCAAAAATTTTTAGGAACTTGCTTCTCTGAGAGCATGGAACGTACCATATTCATGATTGTCCTATTTTTTCTCTCAGCAACTCCGTTTTGCTGAGGGGTATAGGCTACAGTTAATTGCCTGCTCACTCCATTAGCTTTACAAAACTCAACAAAGTCATTTGAATTAAATTTTCCATCTCTGTCAGTCCTTAAGCATCTAATATATGCACCTGTCTCTTTCTCAACACATGCTTTATATTTTCTAAAAACAGCAAAAGCTTCTAACTTTTCATGCAAGAAATAAACCCAAGTTTTACAACTAAAGTCATCGATAAAACTTAACAAATACCTTTTATTACTATTTGATGCAGGCTTTATAGGACTACATATGTCTGCATGTACAAGCTCCAACCTCTGTGAGGCCCTCCACAAACTCCTTTTGGGAATGGATTCTCTGTGTTGTTTACCAACCAGACAATTTGTGCAAAGCTTTGTAGGGGTTCTAAGTGAAGGCAAGCCACTGACCATCTTTTTGTACTGAAGGGTTCTCAACCATTTGAAGTTCAAATGCCCAAATCTGTAGTGCCATAGGTGAGTTGCATTTTCTGTCACAACTTGGAAACAAGTAGGAGCTTTAGGCATCATGGCTGCAAGAACAACAAACATCCTGTTCATACTCATCTTAGATTGCATAATCAGACCTTTTGAAGGATGAAAGATCCTACACTTCTCATGTTGGAACAAAATAGCTAGACCATTTTTTTGAAGTTGTCCCATACTTAACAGATTATTCTTCAACTCAGGAATGTAGTAAACTTCAGAGATTATCTGAGTGATTCCCTTGACTTGCAGTCTGACATTTCTCTTTCCCACAACTGCCATCCTTGTGTTGTTGCCTAGCTTCACTGTTTGTTTGAAGCACTCATCCAAATCTGAGAACCATTCTTTATTTCCACTTATGTGATTGCTGCATCCACTATCAAGAAACCACACCTCTTCTCTTTTTGCTTGGTTCATATCCACATAGGATATTAACAGGAACTCTTCTTTTTCTTCTTCATCATCTCTACGTAATTGGCTCATGTCTCCTAGCTAGGGCACTCATATTTAAAGTGCCCTAGTTTGTGGCATTTAAAGCACTCCGCAGTAGCCTTGTTAAGAGACTGTCTTTCTCTACCTCTTTCTCTGCCTTTGATCATTCATCGACCTCTTCGTCTTTCTATTCTGTCTTCATAAACAACCTTTAGAACCTGCTCTTCTCCTCCATGGCCATTCATCATTTGTTCATGGACAAATAGACTGCTCTGCAACTCGTCAATGGTCAAATATCCAAGTTGTTGGATTCTTCAATGGAACAGACCACATAGTCAAATTTTGTAGTCATAGACCTCAAAATTTTCTCATTAATGACTGTTTCACCCATTTTCTCACCATGAGCCTTCATTTTGTTGGCTATAGTGAGAGTACGAGCAAAATAGTCATTTACAGTCTCTAATTCCTTCATGTAGAGAGTTTCAAAATCTCTTCGAAGAGCTTGTAGCTGTGCACGCTTTACCTTGGTGAAGCCCTGATATTTCTACCTCATCGAGTTCCAGATGTGCTTTGCTGTGTCCCTATTGAGTATAGTCTCCATAATACTTCGATCTATAGCTTGAAACAGATAATTCTTTATCTTCAAGTCCTTCAACTTTGCTTCTTCAATAACCTTATGCTGTGCTTTTGTCAACTCATCCCTGTCTGCTGCTGCCGGTATCCCATTCTCCACAAGACCCCCGTAATCCTTTGAACGGAGGTGATTCTCCATTAACATCGACCAATGATCATAGTGACCATCAAATTTTGGGATCGCAGGTTGCACGAAGCTACTCTCTGCTTCCATTCTTTTTAGCACTCCACTCACAAGAAACTGCTGTTTCTTTTACTCACACAAAATCAGGCCCCTGTGATGAGCTCTGATACCAAATGTTGAAAATACTCTAATATTTATGTAGTGCAAAAGTCTGAATGAAAAGTTATATTAAATTGATTGCAAACAGCTGGCTTATATAACCAATTACAAAAGGATAAAATCAAAATAACAACCTACATTTGAATGACACTAATCCTAAACTACTAACCCTTATAGATAAGGTTTATCTTATAGATAAGGTTTATTAACAGAATTTCAAACTTGCACTAAAGTAAATCCTAATAACCAACACTTTGAAACCCAAAATGCTTGAGTTTTCTTTTGACTCTGTAGTTGAGTGTGCGGTGTGACCGACACGAAATCTATTTGGCATGTTTGGAAAAAAAAAAGTGTAACCTTATATATTTATACTTCTATTCCTAAGACTTCTAAGTGTTAGAAATTCCCCATATGAAGTAAGATCATATATATATTTTTCCCCCCCTAAACAAGAAACCACAAGTAAATACTTTTTGCTTTATTACATTAAATGTTGATGCATCTAGCATGATGGCTCCCTCAGTGGGTACAATTGGTTGATTATGGGAAGGGAGAAAACAGTTTGGCTAGTTTCTTTTGGTAAAACACTTTGAAATGCCATTAGAAAGTGTGCCCCAAAATCATTCTCCTAATGGAAAAGGAAGTAGTGTAATTTGCTAAATTTTGATGATTTTGTATTTACTTGTTTTATCATATTGAGATTCGAACTGATGTGCTCAAAGTTAAAATTTCATGCTTCTTCTTTATACCCCGCCAATTGATTTCTTGGTTGTTCCAAGTGCTTGAGCCAACTAGTGCCAGGATTTGTGGCACAATCTCTCTCTCTCTCTCACACAATTGTGGCTGTGCCAAAAAAAATGTTTCCTACTTGTATCGGACCTTGTGACTAGCTGCTCGTTCCTATACTTTTGTTTGTTTGAATTTTCTTTCTTACATTATGTGGGTGTTTGCTCTATTTCTTCTTCCATACCAGTTCAAACTAAGCATCCAATAATGCTCATTCTTTTATATGTTTTGCCATGTTAATTGCCTATGTAATTTGCTTCATAGCAAAGTCTTTGCCCTCGTTCATTTTTCTGCTCCTACATTGGGGACAAGCATCCGAGTAAAGTTGTTCGTGTTAAAAAAATTCATATGACTTGTTGTCTTGTGAGATTGGGATTAGGTAGTCCAATTTAGAATACCTGAAATCTCTGATGAAGGGAACGGCTCCAGTGGGAGGTGTCGCAAAGATTTTCTCAAGTCACTTTCATATCTTCCGAATGCAAATGCATGTAAGCAATATCTACCATCGTTTTATTCAATGCAAACTGTGATAACTTCTATTTTCCCAGTATGCTGTTTCTTACATTCTTGGAAAAATATGAAAAATTGATTTCTGAAATCAGATAAAAAATAAATAAATAAATAAAGAGTTTGAAAATGAAACTTTTACAAGCCATTCTGAGATAACCAAGTGGAAGGGTCATAAACACCCTTTTGTTGTGGCATCAAATTTGAATCAAAATTTGGCACTTGTTCAACTTGGTGCTGATACTTGGATTCAGTTTGTGCGTTAGCACTTAGGACTGCAATTTCAGCTTGAATTTTGGACAACTGAGTTTGAGCGTTGTATATTTGCTGATGCAAAAGAGTGATTATTCCAACACTGCCATGAATGGGATCTTTAATTCGACAATGAGCCTCGTAATACAACGAATCAGCAGCCTCGCCTTGTCGGTTCACCGGGAGGTCCTGTTTCACCATATCAAACCATAATTAAATAAACTCATTGGTGTGACTGATATAGAATTATGTAGGTAGGTAGGTAGGTAGGTAGGTAGGTACCTGGAGATTCTTTGCAACATTGCTAGCGCCATAGATTTTGTGAACATAAGCAAATCTTTGAGGATTATCAGATGGAAAATAAGGAGAAAATATGCAATCTGATGGGCATCTCCTTCTCAAATGCTTACAAGCAGCACAACGAGTTGAACTCATGGTTTTATTCGAATTCGAGATCTTCAAAAACAAAGTAAAAATTTTACAAAGATTTTTGGAATCTAATGAGAGATCTTTTTTGATTTATTGTATCATTATTTATATATTTGTATGGAGAAAGATGAACTAACGGCTATATTAGATTATATGTGGTAAGTTACCAGTGTAATTGAACTGCTATCTTTAAATCTGTATGAACCATTTCTTTCTCAATTTATTCTTTTTCCAAAAAGGAAAAAAATGGTAATGGATATATAGACAACTTGTAATTGTATATATTGCACGCTGGGCTAAGCTTTAAAAATAAGTACTTTTTACTTTCAAACATATTTAAATAATTTATTTTTTCATAAATTTATGTAAAAAAGTTACTTATTTTAAAAGTAATATTTTCAAAATAAGTATATCATTACGCAAGGGTGTTAGAAATAGGAATTACTACGTGCTCCTCCTGGTAACGTTTCAACTAGGTCGACACCTTTTTAGAGTTTTAATCATTCATTCATTCCTATATTTTATTAATAATATTAAAAAGAAATTAAACATCAAAGTGAAAAAGAGAGTAAGATATTAACAAAATTATAATTAAGCGCGCTATACATATCAGAAAACATCACCAGGTAGGTGAAGTGATGTTAAGAGCTTTTAATGCTAGTGAATTTGCAACACGATTCTTCTCACAATAGCTATGAGTAATAATTAACAATGTTCATCCAAGAAGCCCTACTGGTACATCTATCTCGAATTGAATGAACGTCACTGCCAAGGGACCTTTTGTCATCGAGAGTGTAACCAAATATGTCAAGTCACTAGATTTACATCTCAAGCTTTCTCCGCCCATGCGTCCATGCATGCATAATCAATGGCATAAATCGAGTGTGCAAGTTCCGCTTCAAATTTATTTTAGAACTTACTTTTATTTATTTCAAATTACATTTACTCATTAGTGAATTGTCGTTGAAACAAAATTCTTCAAAGTTGATGCAAGAAGTTCAAAGGGAAGGAGTTAGACTCATCGCAAGCCATGTTGTCACCCCAACTGCAAGCAATAAGGACAACTCACAGGCATCCTCTTCACAACCGAGATTGCTTCATTCAGACAAGCAGCACGGTTCATGACCTCAGATACCTTTTACAAAACAAAAATCATAGATGAGAACAATCCATACATGGAGGCATACACACATTTATAGATGCCGTTTTCCGACACTAACATGTATATGCAAAGATTCTTAGTTATAAACAAAGATCATTTCCATAGGATTGACAAAATGACGTATAAGTCGAGGAAAAATTATTCTGATGTTTGTTAAGCTATCATTCACGATCCAACAATCATAGGGTCGGGCATCTAGCTGGCATCTATCATCGATGCGCAACACGTCTTGGGTCCACTAGGGTGATTCAGGACGGAGGATTGTGACAATAACTACTTAACTTTACTGTACTTCTATAATCCCATTCCAGATATGTCATACATGTAATGATACAGTCTTCCTTCTAATTTGCAAAGTCGATCCTGAGATAAAACTAAATACAAACTCTCGTGAAGTTAAATATGGACCTAAGTTGACCACCGATGCTGTCGTCTAAGTTCGTCACCGCTGTCCACTGTCCTCCTCTCCATTTCCTTCTTCAGTCACAAGATTGCAGGTATATATTGTAAGAATTAATGTCTAAAGGGTCGGACTTAATTATTTATTGGACCAAATTAATTAATTAGATTAATTAATTGGGCCCATTTGTTGATAGGTTCTAGTTTGACTAGAACTAGGGCTAGGGTTAGCCCTACCTATAAATACATAGGCCACGACAGATTAAATCATAAGTTGGTTTTCATTACTTGCTAGCACAAGAAAAAGACAGTCAAATACAATTACTCCCAAAAGGATCCGCCTTCATTTGTTCTTGATCGTGAAAGTCCAGATATGTTCTTGCTGTGTGGATTACCATTGGAGGCTGGATAATTGAACAGTTGTGGTATTGAAGATCGCACCTCCAGTTAATCAGAAATCAGATTTCACGATATTCACCAAAGGTAAACTTCTATCACGAATTCTCTCTAAGTACAAGGTTGATCCGGCTTAAAGGAATTGAATATTTAATTTTCGCAGTGCATGTATACCTCAATTCCTTACATATATTAATCTTTTTTTTTTGTTTCAATTATTTATTATTTCTTAGTTTAACATATCAAAGAAGAAAAAATCATCTATTTTTAAATGTTAGACAAAGGAGGGTGCAACAGAGGGCGAGGAAAGACGACGGTAGAAAAGGGCTGGAGAGGATGGCCCATTCCACATACTCTAATGCCCCATCACACTCCAAATAGGCTAATATCCACCCCTTTTGAAACCGTAGCATGTAATTTTTTGCCTCCTATTATATTCATGCACATTCAAAAAAATTTATCATGTATGATGGGTTTTATTGGATTGGAAGTTATTGGGAGTTTAATTTCCTAATTTGTAGAGAGTTGTTTAAATTAAATTGGGGAAGTGTTGTTTGGTGTAAATAAAATTAACTGCACTGAATAATTGATTTATATATAGTGTTTAGTGATAAATAGCTGCAAAAAATATTGGTCCAAATTATTGAAAACCGTAATCTTTTCTTCGGGAATTTGAGGAAAGTGAGGAATTTCTCGTTTAACTTATTGAATTGAAATGCATTTCTTCCGAATATAATGGAACGTGTAATTTGGGGGGATCGGCGTGACTTGTAGCTAAAAGGTGTGAGAGTTTTTCGAAGATGATCATTTTTCATAGGTTTTCGATTAATTGAATTGCACGGAGCCACGACAAGAGAAATACCAAAAATGTTCTTTTGGGAGGGTTTTCGGTTAGTCAACGAGTACTTCTTTTTACTCTTTATAAGGAACACAATAAATGCATCTTCGATAATGGGTTGGTATGCAGTATGCACTGAACAGGCTTTGTAAAATAAGTAGCTTAAAGAAAATAAACAATGAAATCAACTATTTATTAGGTAATGAATTTAGGCGGGAAGTAAGCATTGAAATAAGTTTAGTGTGCTTTGAGGCCAGAATTCATAATAGATACATGGCAAATCTGCTCTATGCTCAAATTAAAGGTGCAAATGTAGTTATGTTAATTGAAGGTGTTTTTACCAGATCTTGACATCGAATGTATGACCAAGATCTGCAAATTACTTGGATTGAAAGGACTGGTTGAGGTTCGGCTATTGTTCTTTTTGTCGGTAGCATCTCTACATTGGCAAGTTAGAGATTGAGAACTCTTGATGATGTTTAAGACCCATAAGTTGTCTCTAATACAATATTGAACTAAAAGCTTGTTCAAAAGTAGGCAAATTTATTTATTTAAATTGTTATAACATGTTCCACTTACATGTAGCCCGATTTCTTTTTCATTGACTTCACCTTGTATGTGAACAATTTTAATAAATATGCAGTAGCTGTAGCTCTAATCACGAGATTGCAAGTTTTAATCTATATTTTAATTTTTCTTTTCTTTTTTCAATTATCTATTCTTTCTCAGTTTGACAAATTAAAGAAGGAAAAATCATCTATTCTTTAATTTTTTTGTTTCAATCATCTATTTTTAATTTGCTCTTTTACTAATTTATACTCTGTTTTGTAATTGATGGTCAAGATTAGCAGAAATTTTTACTCCTTTATATATCTGTTGCATTACAATTGAAACCTTGAACTTTGTCCAAGCAAGTTCATGTTGCTCTTAGACTTAGTTTTGGTTATGGATGATTTATGAATTATGTACTGATTTAACTTGGATAATGAACCATGTATTTAGCACTTTTATGGTTCTAATCTTGAATTTGTTTCACAGGCCTTACTCTAAGTTAATTTATTTAAGAATAATTGACAGGAGAAATTGAAAGGAGAAAACAAGTGGTAGTACATTTGAAATTAAATAGTTTTCTAATATCCCCCCCCACCCCACCCCACCCCACCCCACCCCACCCCACCCCACCCCTCCCCTCTTTTTGAGGTTGTTGGTGGATGCTTTGGGCCAAAGGGATCGGTTTTTCATTGTCAGCTAAAATGGTGCTAGAATTATTCCCCTTATTCATTTGTCTATTTGGGTAAGCAATAATTGTGCTAATAGAATTGAAGTGATTAAGCAAGTTTTATACATCACTAATTTGTATAATTTTTCGTACGTAATTGTCCACCCCGCTTAGTAGTAATTGCATTATCTTCGTAGATTTTTTCAATACAAAAAATTTCATTTTTAGCGACGAAAATTTTAGTCTTGTAAAGTCTCTCGACGACCATTTTTCGACGAAACAATCAAAAAATAACTTTCTAAGAAAAAATTTGCATCATTAAAAGTGAAATTTCTTATAGTGTTTTTTTTTCCTTTTCTTGTGTTAGTGATTACTTCTTTGTGTTTTGTAATGCAACTGTTTAGAATTTTACTATCAGGATATCAATGGCGTCATGTACGATATGATATTTGTTGGAAATTGGTTTAAATATATTGAGAAATTAACTAAGTGTTAAAAACAACGAAATTGACTTCGTGTCAACTTGGCCAAATATACAAGACCCGACCCAATCCGTTTAGGCAAATTAGTTTGCCACTTCGACATTTCGGAGAAATATGGATCGACCTACCCGGTCAGGTCGCGGGGGTCGAGGGGGCAGCGTCCCTCATGGGGGCTGGGGGGCAACGCCCTCAGAAAGAAAATTCAGATTTATCTGCATGTTTAAAGGGTATATTTAGCATCTCGAAACCAATATCGAATGAATGAGAAATTACGGAAAAGGACAATTTTGGGTCAAAGTTTTGACCATGCGATCGCATGGGTATTTCCACATGCGATCGCAATCTGCCTAAATTTTAAGCAGAACGTTTTTGGGTCCTTCCATGCGGTCGCAGAAGACAAAGCCTTGCGATCGCATGGTTAAATTGGATCAAGTTCTGTTCTGATTTTTGTACCTTGCGATCGCAGCTTGGTTAAACCATGCGATCGCATAGGTTTGCGTGAACAGACATGTCCTTTTGAAGTATTGTACGATTTGGTTCAATATCTTTTCGTTTCCAACTAATCTTCAGCGTTAAATAGAACCTGTGGACGTCCATTTTGATAGAGGATTGATACAGAAACTATATGCAAACACTAAGAACTCATATTTAATCATTCTTTAACCAAAATTATTGCATTTTAGTTGCATAAAATTCTGGTTTCCATTTCATTTCATCCGTTGGAGTACAAAACCAATTTTGGTTCGCTGTATTTGAGTTTTTGAAGTGCTACAAAACTCAAGCGAAGTTGTTGTATCTTGGGAGTCAATCGCCAAAGACCGAAGGCACCTTTGCGAGGCAATATTGACTTACGGACAAAGTGTTCAACACTTGCCTCGACTATTTCTTGATTTCCATTCGGTTCTTGTTTCTGCATTTTTTTGGAGTCATTTACACAAATCCGACAACAATTTTAAGTCAATATTTCTGCAGTATTTTTGTGGTAAGTGACATCCAGTTCTACTTGTTTGGTTGATCTTCTGTTTTACGTAAACAGAAATGAATTCGAATGATACTTCGAATGAGGGAACTTCTGAAGGAAGTATTCCTACCGGTATGATTCATCCGGTTATGGCTCCCCCTACTACCGTACATTCAAACTCCGTTCCACATGGGGAAAAATCGGAGAAGTTCATTGGGGTTGAGTTTAAGAGATGGCATCAGAAAATGCTCTTTTATCTCACGACCCTCAACTTAGCAAAATTCTTGAATGAGGATCCTCCTGCCATTCAAGAAAGAGAAAATAATCGGGCATCGTTAATTGATTTGGATGCTTGGAAACATTCAGATTTCTTATGTAAGAATTACATTCTGAATGGCTTGGACAATACTTTGTACAATTTGTATTGTTCCAAGCAATCAGCAAAGGACTTATGGGATTCTTTGGAAAAGAAATACAAGACTGAAGATGCAGGAACAAAAAAGTTCATCGTGGGAAGGTTTTTGGACAACAAGATGGTAGATTCAAAAACGGTAGATTCAAAAACGGTTATCAGTCAAGTGCAAGAATTGCACATTATACTTCATGACATTCACGCGGAGAATATGTCTCTAAGTGAATCATTTCAAGTGGCTGTAATCATTGAGAAACTTCCACCCATATGGAGGGACTTCAAGAACTATCTCAAGCATAAACGCAAGGAGATGAATATTGAAGAGCTTGTGGTCCGATTAAGGATTGAAGAAGACAATCGAAATTCGGACAGGCGTGTTGGAAATAGCATACCACAATCTAAGGCTAATGTGGTGGAATCCAACAACAACAAAGGAAAGAAGAGTAAGCATTCCGTTGAATCTTCTAAGAAGAATGCAAAGAAGTTCAAGGGCAATTGCTATAACTGTGGAAAGGCTGGACATCGTTCCGTTGATTGTCACAAACCAAAGAAGCAAGCCCAAGCGAACATAGCCGAATCTGATTCCATATCAAATGGAATATCTGATATGAATTTATCGGTGGTTGTTTCAGAATGCAACAATGTTGGAAATCCCATAGAATTGTGGGTTGATACGGGTGCAACCCATCACATATGTGCTGATAAGGATATGTTCACATCCTACATTCCAATCGAGAGAGAAAAGTTGTTTATGGAGAACTCCTCATCATCCAAAGTGGAAGGACAAGGCAAAGTGATATTGAAGATAACATCAAGAAAGGAACTTAGCCTCAACAATGTTCTTCACGTACCGGATATTCGCAAGAACCTTGTGTCAGGTTCTTTGTTAAGCAAGAATGGCTTCAAGTTAGTCTTTGTTTCGGATAAGTTTGTACTTACCAAGAATAATATGTATGTTGGCAAAGGCTATGTAAAAGATGGACTATTCAAAATGAATGTCCTTACTGTTATACCGAAAGTTATGAATAAAACGCCATCTTCCGTTTATATTCTTGAGTCATCTAATTTATGGCACCATAGATTAGGACATGCAAACTTTAATTCAATACGCAAGTTAATGAATTTAAGTTTACTTCTGAATATGCATTTTAATAATGAAAAATACGAAACATGTGTAGAGGCAAAAGCGGCCAAAGCACCTTTTCATTCGGTTGAACGAACCTCAACACCTTTAGAACTAATTCACACGGATGTGTGTGATTTAAAATTCATACAAACAAGAGGTGGTAAAAAGTATTTCATCACGTTCATAGATGATTGTACAAGGTACTGCTACGTATACTTGTTGAAAAGCAAAGATGAAACTTTGGAAGTATTCAAACACTACAAAACCAAAGTTGAAAATCAACTTGGAAAACGAATAAAAATGATTTGTAGTGATAGAGGTGGAGAATACGTTGCTCCATTTGAGGAATTTGTACAGAATTTAGAATCATTCATCAAACTACTGCACCATATTCACCTCAATCAAATGGGATTGTTGAACGTAAGAATCGAACACTAAAGGAAATGATGAATGCAATGTTAATAAGTTCGGGCTTACCTCAAAACTTATGGGGAGAAGCTATACTTTCGGCAAATCATATCCTAAATAAAATACCACACAAGAATAAGGTTGAATCACCTTATGAGCTATGGAAAGGTCAGAAACCTTCATACAAATATCTCAAAGTGTGGAGGTGCTTAGCAAAAGTACAAATACCTAAATCTAAACAAGTTAGGATTGGACCAAAGACAATTGATTGTGTCTTTATTGGATATGCACTCAATAATAGTGCATATCGATTCTTGGTTCATAAATCTGAAGTACTTGATGTACATGAAGGTACGATTATTGAATCAAGAAACGCGGTCTTCTTTGAAGAAAAATTTTCGTGTAAAGAAAAAGAATCAAGTTCAGTTAAACGAATTTATGATAATTTACATGGAAATGACGACAATCTTCAAATAAATGAAGAACCGAGACGTAGTAAAAGGCAACGAATTCATAAGACATTCGGTCCAGAATTCGTAACCAATTTACTTGAGCATGATCCAATGACATTTAATGAAGCAATGTCCATTCTCGAAGCTCTTTTTTGGAAAGAAGTTGTACGGAACGAAATTGAATCCATCATGAGTAACCATACTTGGGAATTGGTTGAACTCCCTCCGAGAAACAAAGCTTTAGGCTGCAAATGGATATTCAAAAAGAAATTGAAATCGGATGGATCAATAGATAAATACAAGGCTAAATTAGTAGCCAAAGGGTATAGACAAAAGGAAGGATTTGATTTCTTTGATACTTATTCACCGGTGACAAGAATCACGTCTATACGTGTCTTAATTGCAATCGCGGCATTGCATAATCTTGAAATACATCAAATGGATGTTAAAACTGTATTTCTAAACGCTGAATTAGAAGAAGAAATCTATATGGAACAACCCGAAGGGTTTGTTGTACCGGAAAATGAAAAGAAGGTGTGTAAACTTGTAAAATCCTTGTATGGATTAAAACAAGCACCGAAGCAATGGCATGAAAAGTTTGATAAAACTATGTTGTCAAATGGCTTCAAAATCAATGAATGTGACAAGTGTGTCTACATTAAAAACACACCCGATGAATATGTGATCGTATGCCTATACGTTGATGATATGCTAATTATAGAAAATAACTCAAAAGTCATTTCCTCGACTAAGAAAATGTTAACAAAACATTTTGACATGAAGGATATAGGAGTGGTGGATGTAATATTAGGGATTAAAATCTCTAAGACATCCGATGGTTTGTCATTATCTCAATCACATTATGTTGAGACTATACTTAAGAAGTTTAAGGTGTATGACGATAAACCAGTTAAGTCACCAGTTGACCTAGGTATACACTTAGCCAAGAATACTGGTGAGCCCGTAACTCAATTGGAATATTCACGTGTCATAGGCAGTTTGATGTACATTACCAACTGCACAAGACCGGATATAGCACAAATAGTCAACAAGTTGAGTAGATTCACTAGTAATCCAAGTGTTGAACATTGGAAGGCATTAAACCGAGTTCTTAGAGACTTAAGACACACGGTTGAATATGGATTACACTACTCAAGATATCCCGCAGTGTTAGAAGGATTTACCGATGCAAATTGGATATCTGACACTAAGAATTCAAAATCCATAAGTGGTTATGTATTTGCCATTGGAGGTGGAGTCGTGTCCTAGAAATCGTCTAAGCAAACTTGTATAGCTCGATCCACAATGGAATCTGAGTTTATTGCTTTAAACAAAGCCAGAGAAGAAACATAATGGCTTCGTAATTTTCTTGAAGAAATTCCATGTTGGGAAAAGCCAGTTTCTGCAATTAACATACATTGCGATAATCAGTTGGCAATAGCAAGGGCACAAAACAGTATGTATAATGTTAAGTCTCGACATATCCTTCGGAGACATAATACCATTAAACAGTTAATATCGAATGGTATAATCTCTATTAACTATGTGAAGTCAAAAGAGAACTTGGCTGATCCTTTGACGAAAGGACTTGCAAGAGATCAAGTATACCATCTCTCGAGGGGAATGAGCCTAAAGCCTATTGAATAGAATTAATATAACGGAAACCCAACCTTGTAGATTGGAAATCTCAAAATCTTGGTTCAATGGGACAACTAAGTTATAAAAGATTCGGAATAAATCACTTATTCCCATTCCTAACTTTTAAAGTGCTATGTCAAATATGTATAAGGATAAGTATACATACTTTTAATGATTCAAAACCTTGAAGTGGAAAGGTAAGAGATCACCTATATAAGTGTGAAGTGGGGCTGCTTCTACGAGAATTCGAGGCTTAATTCTCTTAGAGCACTTATGAAACCAAGAGTTGTCCAGGGCCAAAATGGACACAACCATGAGCACCGAATTGGTTAGATGAGTTATGGTGTTGGTACAATTGTTTGGGTTTACACGAACGGCTGGATGGTTCAAAAACATCGTGTTCACCAACTAGCCTAGTAAATTCGATTGTATTCAACTAAAGAAGGTTCAAAGCCACAAACTACCTATCTTGATGCTATGACTCGTCGCATGTACTCCATTTGTTAGAGTCTGCATATCATTTCATTTCATTTGCATCGTGTTTTGCGTATCAAGGAATTTCTATTTATGTGGGGGATTGTTGGAAATTGGTATAAATATATCGAGAAATTAACTAAGTATTAAAAACAACGAAAGTGACTTCGTGTCAACTTGGCAAATATACAAGACTTGACCCAATCCGTTTAGGCAAATTAGTTTGCCACTTCGATGCTTCGGAGAAATGGGGATCGACCTGCCCGGTCAGGTCGCGGGGGTCGAGGGGGCAACGCCCCCGGAAAGAAAATTTAGATTTATCTGCATGTTTAAAAGGTATATTTGGCATCTCGAAACCAATATCGAATGAATGAGAAATTACAGAAAATGACAATTTTGGGTCAAAGTTTTGACCATGCGATCGCAAGAGACAAAGCCTTGTGATCGCATGGTTAAATTGGATCAAGTTCTGTTCTGATTTTTGTACCTTACGATCACAGCTTGGTTATACCATGCGATCGCATAGGTTTGCGTAAACAGACATGTCCTTTTGAAGTGTTGTACGATTTGGTTCAATACCTTTTCGTTTCCAACTGATCTTCAGCGTTAAATAGGACCTGTAGACGTCCATTTTGATAGAGGATTGATACAGAAACTATATGCAAACACTAAAAACTCATATTTCATCATTCTTTAACCAAAATTATTGCATTTTAGTTGTATAAAATTCTGGTTTCCATTTCATTTCATCCGTTGGAGTACAAAACCAATTTTGGTTCGTTGTATTTGAGTTTTTGAAGTGCTACAACACTCAAGCGAAGTCGTTGTATCTTGGGAGTCAATTGCCAAAGACCGAAGGCACCTTTGCGGGGCAATATTGACTTAAGGACAAAGTGTTCAACACTTGCCTCGACTATTTCTTGATTTCCATTCGGTTCTTGTTTCTGCATTTTTTGGAGTCATTTACACAAATCCGACAACAATATTGTTCAAGGCAAAATAGAGAGTCGATGTGAGGAAACAATGGCTTTGAGTTCTGATATCTCGAGTGAACTGTCTGGAAAAGATATGGTATGCCTTAATCGACATTGTTTGGCATCAAGATAATACGTATTACCTTTTCTTATTTCTCTTTTTTAAGGTGGCTTTTCTTGAGAGAACATTATTTATCTTCATTAATTTTCCTGATACATGATTTGTTTACCCAACGTAGACATCCTGTTTTCTTCATTCTCCTTCCATTTTGTTTGGCTAGGTTTGGATCAATTATCATACCTTTTAAGTTTCAAGCATTATTATACTCGATGTAAAAAAACTTTACATGTATATATATTTATCTTTGTTTTTTTGGTATTCTATTTAAAATAATCATGCTTCTGTTTTGTGTTTATACCTTTTTTAAGTTTTGATTTTTCATTTTTTGAATTTTTAGATCTGCACATTTGATATATATGATGGGCATGGAGGTCAGCTAGCTACATAGTATGCACAAATGCACTTGCACAGATTCTATGAAATGCAATTCCCAGGGTTAAAATATTTGAACATGTCAACATTCATCTATCCATTTGTGGATTTTAGCTCTTGACTACAACTTTAATAATTATCATTTGTGGGAAGAGGAGAGAAGAAAAATTGAACAAGTGATTCAATGAAATTTTACATTATTTAAAGAGAGGGAATATATCATTTGGAGATTTACTGAGACGATTAGTTGTGCTAAACTTAGGTTTTGTTCGTGCTCCACTTTTGAACGGTGTAGTACATCAGTTTGGGGTCTGAAATCAATGTGATGCGATATTAATTGGAGACAAATTTACTTTCATTTGGAAATAAGGAATACAATGTGAATGGCTCATATTGCATTTAGTTTTAATTGATTATTTGAGTACAATTATTAAATCTCTTTATATAGTCTATTTACTATATTCATTGTGTAGATTATCATGACTCAATACCGGTCAAGAGTCACGGTGAAATTCAACCCCTTTGTGTGCATATGATATCATGTATCTACATGTATGTATGTGGTGTTTCAAGTTATTGTATTATTGACATATTGAATTAAGTGATTGAAATTATTTTAATTAGAAGATTGTAATTCCAAATATGATATGTAATTCCAATTTTTGATGTTTATAGTATTCCAGGTTGGAATGTGATTTCAAATATGGTATGTGATTTGCACTTTCATTCTCATTTTTATTTATTTATTTTTTTGGCCTACTAGTTTTCTTAAATAAGGCCAGATATTTAAACAATTTTCATTTCATAAAAATTGTCCATCTATTTTGGAGCATGTTTGGATACTTACAAGTTGGTCAAATATAATTTTTATTCACATATTTTATTAATCTACAATATCTATCCACACATTTCGTAAAATCCACTACTTATAATCATGGGCGGATTTAGGGGGGCAGTCCGGCCCAGCATGGAAAAAATCGTTTTTTATAGTGTAAAAAAAAAATTAAAGTTTTTTTTCTAGTAATAGCCTGGTCTTGGAGTGTGGTTTTTTTTTTTTTCAGTAGCGGCCCTTTCTAAAAAATATCATAGTTCCGCCCATGCTTATAATCTATATATATATATATATATATATATCAACCAAGCATGTTCTATACACACAATTAGATACGATTAGGCAAGGCTATAAAGGGCTATTAAGGAAATTGACATTTAATCAACATTGTAAATTGTTATGTGTAGTACCACCCCAAACATGTAGTACATAAAGTAAAAAAGAATAAAATAATATCTCTTAACAAATTACAAGAACCAAAAAATGATTATTATAATTATATACATTAAAATGATGTAGGAATACTTTTTGTTGTGTTTGAAAACTACAAAAAAATCCTTTCCAACCTACTTGACTAAGCAACATTTATTTTGAAATCATTAAGGTTAATCATCATTACAGTTATATCGTCGTAATTTCCTCGTCTCGACGATATATCGACAAGCTTCCTGCAAGACTCCATTAGATTCCTCTCCCCTAAAACCACATCAACTGCCTCTTGTTCACTTACCTGCAATTTTGTTTGATCAAACAAAATATTATAATAAAGTTAATTATTTAATTAATCTCTTGTACATAATTAGTTTAAGTATTAAGTTACAAGTTGTAACCTTATCCCACAATCCATCAGAAGCCAAAATGAGAAAGTCACAATCTGATGTTAAAGGAAACTTCACAATCTCAGGCTCAGAAATAATCCAATCTTTCAAATGAATGTCACCAAAGGCTCTAGAAATAGCAAGTGATCCATTCACTCTACAAACTCCATTATGATAGTACAAGAAACCACCCTACACAAACAATTAAACTTCAAATTAATTCAGATACATATATTCATGCATGAATTAAATAAAATAAATAAATATTAGTTATTACCGAATTTTCGATACGGGCACGCTCGTCTTTCCTAGTTATGAGACGATGATCGTTTGTCAATTTTATGGCCTTTCCTTCCCTACTCAAAACTGCTTTACAATCACCTACATTTGCTGTATACAATTCTCCATCCTTGAGTAGTACACCAGCTGCACAGGCTCCTCCATTTTCACCCTAATTTTGAACACAATTAATGTAAAATTAAATAAAAATTAAGTTTTTTTATAATAGTCGGTTGCAATGTGCCTAAGTTGATGCCCTCGTTGATCAAGAACGGTTTCTTAATTAGTTGTAGTTTAATTACATCACTCAACCTAACTCTCCATTGACCGTCTCAACTATAAAGTTCATTGAATGTGTGAAATCTAACTCTAAAAAATTAATGCAAATTGGTAATGAAAAATGACCTAATTGTTGACTATAGCCAGTGTGAAACCTATATATATTGCAACTTTAAAAAATAATTAATTTGTCACATAAGTAGTTATCTTAGTTCTTGTTTGGCTCAGCTTAAGTTATAATTTAGGGCTTGTTCGGTAGAATTTTTTTTATTACTTTTTGACTTTTCAAATTTTTTTGTAGTGTAAAAATAGTTGAAAAGTCAAAAATTGTAGGCAAAAAAATAGATTTTTTTGAGAAAAAACTCTACCGAACATGACCTTAAGTTTATCGAATATACTTTTTATTTACATATTTCGTAAAATCCACAACTTATAAGTGCTTTAAAAATAATTTCTGTAATGTCAAACATGCACTACCTGAGCAAGGAATTGTTTGTCCGTGGCTGAGTAGGCTCTGCGTAACGCTGCTTCTACCTCATTTCCATCAACTTGTAATTCATGTACTAAATTCTTTCCTAGATTTTCAGATACATAATCAGTCGCAGCATGCCCTCCATGTCCATCAATTACAGCAAAAAATGCCTGCCAATAACACAACAAACATTGATCAAATCAAAATTTAGCACTGCCCCTTTATTTTTTTACTTGAAATTCAAGAGAGTTAAAAAATGGGCCTAAAATTATAATTAGAATTAAATTATATAAATTGTGGATATTAAATTAACTTACTTGTTTAGGGTCACCTGCAATATCAAGCATGACTGCATGTCTATCTTCCATGAACTCTCTTGTTCCTTTCTTGCTAGCCAGAAAAAAGTCTCTTCCCTTAACTTCAAATTCTTTGTTGTCCAGCTTTTTCCCTCTGTCAAAAATATTCGAGTCACCGGAATATTCTGGTATAACCAGCTGCGCCGGCCTTTTTCTTGACATGGTCGACTTCTTAACTTTGGCTGTCAACAGATCTTTGCCACGATCATCCTTGCATAGAATTTCTTGTTTCTTTGATGCTTCTTCTTTGACCGCGAGGCGGTGGGGTATCCACATAGAAGATGGAGGCCGAGGATGAGAAGGAGGAGGAGGAGAAGGTGGTGGTGGCAGCGGCGGCGAAGATAAGGCCATTCGAATGGCTTTTAAAAAGTAGTCAAGAAAATTAATAAGAATTGAGCCTATAGATACATCTATCATTTTTGCAAGAAATAAAGTTTTAAGAGTGCAACAAAACTTAGCTGGGAAAGTATGGTACGATTCATTCAAGTAGAAAAAATCAATTTATATAAATAGTCAAGTTTGAAAGTTTCCATTAAAGAGGCATAGATTTGAATGAATTGATTAACGGGTCAAAAGGGCAATGAAAAAGGACGATTTTTTTGGCAGATAGTTTTAACAGGTCAAAGATAGTATGAATATTCCAATGGATTAACGGTTAAGCAAAGCTTCAAAAATGTACACGACAACTCCATTAATTCAATTTATTTTATGTATTGTTATTGTTATTATGTAATGGAAAATAATTAAAAATTGTAGGATTTGATTATTTTGTGTATTGATTAAAGTATAATAATTTTGTTTTAAAATAAATATTTATATATTTTTGGGATTACCTTTTTAGCCTTGTTTTAGAAAAGAATCCGTAGCTTTTGCTTTCTTGATCTTTCTCAATTTTACCTTTAAATCTTTCGGTCTTTGACGGTGTTCTTTAAGAACTTAAGAATTGCATAGATTCTTTTCTTACGTGTGGTCACAAGATTAATAGAATGTAATAATGTATTAATTGGACATTGACTTATATTCATATATATAATTTAAGGGTGGTTATATTCACACCACAATTTGTTATAAGTATACTACATTTTAATTGTACTTAAGAACTTCAACTTTTGTTTATTGTTGCAATTATGTTCTTAACTTTTTGTCATCGAGGGCTTGTTCGGTAGAGTTTTTTTTGGGAAAGAATGGGTTTTTTTTGGTTACTTTTTGACTTTTCAAATTTTTTTGTAGTGTAAAAAAGATTGAAAAGTCAAAAATTGTAGGCAAAAAATGAATTTTTTTGGAAAAAAAACTCTACCGAACATGACCCGAATTTTTATCTTCAACTTTCATTAATTAGCATATTTCATCATTAATGATAGTTTATGTCAAAAATATTTTGTTTACGTGCTTTGAAATGAAGAAAAAATATTTTATCATACTTTTGTATCTATTGTTTTTTTTTTTAATATGATAGACAAATAAATCTTTTGACAATTCGTTTTTATCTTCAACTTTATATTAATTAGTACATCTTGTGTTTGATAAAGGTTTTTGTCTAAAACATTTGTTGAGAGTTAAAAAAAAAGTTGTGGACATGAGTGCTATAATATTCATAGATTAAAAATGTTAAATATAATTAAAATGTAGTATAAAATATAAAAAGTGTTGTGTGAATATAATTATCCATAATTTAATTCAATTGTGGAAAAGTTCAATAGAAAGAAAAAAAGGAAAATCCATATTTCTTTCTTACAATTTATCTCCTTCCCATATATAAGTAACACATGACACACGCCCAGCATGCACGGGGCATTAAGTCTAATTTATATAATTTCCTTTGCAGTTCATAATAAATTATAATTCTTACAATTTATACCGATTCTTATTTTGAAGCCACCAAATGGACCTGGTTGGACCTTATTAAACTAAGCTCAATAAATCTTAACTCAGTCAACTCTTTTCGATCAAGATAATTTATTAATTCCGTTCTATTCCACTAAAAGAAAGAAATTGCACCCTTAGTCTAATCGCTACAAGAAATTTATGTTCCGCATACAAAATGAATTTGTAGGGAAATGTTATTTTTTGTGGGGAAAAACATTTCCCAACGAAATTTTTTTGTAGGGGCGTTTGTGGTACAAACATCATGGGGAAAGATATAAGAAGACAAATTGTGGAAATTTGTGGGCTAAAGTCTCTCCCTACAAATTTTTTAGAGACAAATACAATTTGTCGTCTAAGTTCTTTCTCGACAAAACTATTCGTCTCATAAAGTTATTTTGGACCACAAAACAGGTTTTGTAGGCACAAAGCAAAAAATTATTTTGTAAGCTAAATCGTACTTTTCCGTATAAATAAATTTTGTGTCGAAAAAATTTCGTAGGCCAAGTTCTACTTTTTTCTACAAATGATATTTTGTGGGGAGAAAACGAATCTGTGGGCTAAGTAAATTATTTTTTCCAACAATGATAGAATTTGTATGGAGAAATTAATTATTTTTATATAATTTTTTAATTATATTAATTATTATTACCTTCTTCAAAATAATATAAAGATATAAAAAATACAACAAATTAAAATAAGACCTTATTGTCAATCAATATAACATTAAACTCAAAATATTGTACCAAAATGCAAAATGCAAAAAAAAAAAAAAAAAAATATATATATATATATATCATTCACTAAACTAAACTTAAAAAGAGTATAAACTCTAAACTAAAAAATGCATCTTAAAAAAAAAAAAAAAACTCATTATCCTCATAAATTAGATATGCTACATATCCTCACCAAGATTGTTGTCTTCATAAAAGTCGTTCTCTTCGCCTCCAATAGCATCATCTTCTATTGACAATGGCATAAAGGGCGATAGATCGAAACCAGGAACTTGTCTACATAGTTGTTGCATAGAATGACGCCAAGACTACAATGTAGAATTAAATTTTTGCCCAATAACATTCAACTTGTTTTTCATTATTTGCTCTATTTCAATTCGAGATGCATCAGCTGCCTTTCGAGCAGCACGTTCTTCTTCCAACTCCTTCTCCATATGGAGCACATTGGAAGAAGTACCAATGTCTCGAAGACGACTATCTCCCAACCCACGAATTTGGCGTCCAGGTTTTACACCTAGAACGGACATCATGATTTTTAGTCCAACATCTGGATCATCAACGGGGATCTCCTCCAAAGGAGTATCTTCGGGAAGTTGTTGCTCATTTGCCCTTTCTGCTAGATATTCATCAACTTTTGCAAGCATCTCATCCTACAAGAAATTAAAATAACCCACAAAATATAAGAAAACATAAGGCCTCTACAATGGACCCCTCTGGTCGAGTTCGATTCCATACATATTTTTTATACGTTCCCAACATTCTACAAATGAATTCTTTAATTGTAAGACATGTTGCTTAACTAGTTAGCACTAATTTAGAATCTTAAAATAAATGATAATTACTAAACATGTACCTTTCTATTGGGTACATCCACCGGTAACTTACAAGACGTGCAAGTTTTGCCTCTTCGGGCAAATGCACCATTAAATGAATTATAGAAACAAAGAAAGCCAGTGGAAATATTTGTTCAAACTTGCACATATGTACACAATATCATTCTCCAACCAGGATAAACTTACTTTCAATTGTATCAACTCCACAATCACTGTTAGCACAAAGAAATTTTCGCAACCAAGATAAAGTTATTTTTGTGCTTCTTTCAATAACCGTTCATACTTATCTATCTCTTGACTACGCTTGTTCGACATCAAATTGCCGCCCAATGTATCATCATCAAGCAGCACCTCATCTTCTTCTAAAACATTCTGCTCGTAATGGTGCGAGGCATATAGATACGCATCTTTGATTATATCCATTATTTGATCATTATCACAATCAATCTCATCACTCGGATTCGAGATGGAAAACATGTTAGCAGTGGAAGAACCAGATGCGTCTCCCAAACGTTCACCGCGACGAGTCCATTTAGTGTAGTTGTATGACATTCCATACATAATCAAGTGTTGACGAATTTCACTAACTGGCCTCCAAGTGCAATTATTACACTTCTGGCACGGGCACTCAGAATGACCTCGATGATTTACATGGTTTCTTGCAACTATAATAAAGTTCTCAATGCCCAATAAATAATCCGCACTAGTTCTATCACGATTACATATCCAATTTCTGTCCATAGTATAGTTGCTATAATTAACCCTAACATGGATATATATAACATAAGAATTTATACATATATAACATAAAATTTGACATAAAGATTAATCTATAAAATTATGTAATTAACTTGTTTGAATTTATATGAACTTACTTTGTTGAAATTTGAATTGAAGGAAATTCTAGAATGCAAAACTCTTACCACAGCTCCTAAAAAATATTAAATATAATAATCAAAACTTTTTATTCAAAACAATACAATTCAGAGAATGAGAACAAGTGATATGAAGTTAAGGAATTTCCTTTTTCCAATAAACAACTATAAAAGTATTGTTGTGATCTTGTGTAGCAAAACAAGAAAAAATTGCTTTGAAACCTAAATTCAAGCTTATTTAGATATAATAAAGTTCCCTAAAAAATTTCTTAAAAAGATAAATGATTTAATAGATTACAATAATACACTAATGATGAGAATACATCAAGCTATGTTTACTTGAATAATACATTTAACAAATAAGATAGGAAGGCATTCCAAATCAGGTTTACTTACTTATATACTTAACTATTTAATTATAACTTAAGCTTTAGCCAAACACATTTTGCCCACTGCTTCAATAAATTAAATAGTTAAGCATATCACAAAAAGATGTTCCTCATCACTTCATACCCAACAAAACATTTGTAAATCAATATGAATTTGTGCATGAGTGGACATTTTTTTGTGGTGTCAATGGGTAACGGTAGGGGAAGTGGTTGTTAGTTGTTAGGCAGAGGGTGCAAGGTTTGTGATGGCGCTTAGTGTGGAGATGGTGGGATGGTAGCAAGGTGAAGGAATTGAGAGTTATTTTTTTTTTTTTTATAGACCAAGCATATTTTATTTCAAACTTCGGTATATAGAGCTAGCAATTCGTTACAGAAAATGTAACAGTGGAATACAAGATAACACAGTCCAAAAAGGGCTTATTTTATACAAGTACATAGCTTCAATAAGAGGGTAACTCTATGCTCATAGGAGAACTTCAGTTCTCTCTTAAAAGCATAAACAAAATACTCGAAATCCTGTATACTAATCAACACCATCATTATCAAGGAACAAAACTAGAAAAAGTGGATTCTCTAGATAACATAATCAGACCAATCAGATATATGAGATGTATGGTCCATGGTCAAGCTAGGCATTTTATCTAGCTTAATGGGATTCTTCTTCCCTCCAATCAATCTAGTAGGGTTCCCTACATCAGTAGTTCTAGCAGGCACGTGCTTCAGCACTACAGACCCTGAACCAATCTTAGCCCCGTTTTCAATTCTAACATTGCCCAAAACACAGGTACCTACCCCTATCAATACCCTATCGCCTATTTTTGGATGTTGGTCCCCATATACCTTGCCAGTGCCACCCAATGTCACATTATGCAAAATTGAAACATTATTCCCAATCACTGTTGTTTCTCCAATAACAACTCCGGTAGCATGATCAAGTAAAATCCCCCTACCAATTTTCGCCCCAGGATGAATATCCAACGCGAAAACCTTAAAAACATTGTTCTGTATCAACAGAGCTAAGATTTTCCTCCCTGTTAACCATAGCTTATGTGCTACTCTATGAGCCTGACAAGCTAAATATCCTTTGAAATTTTTGAAACAATGCACATAACTAATACAAGCAGGATCCCTCTCCTTAATTGCTATTAAATCATCTTTTACAGCCCTCATAATATTTTGATCCTCTGTGAGCAGCCCTTTGAAAAGATCAAAAAGGGTACCACTGTGCAAACTAGAAGTGCTCAATTTCATGGACAGATGATTGGCCAAAGCACTCTCCATAGAATTCTGCAACAAATTGATATCATAATGAGTTTTGAGTGCATAGAATTCTGCAACAAATTGATATCATAATGAGTTTTGTATTGGGATGAAAATTCTGGTTATAAGATTTTTGAAAATTTTCCTATTTTATTCGCCCACTAGAAGATTTCCAGATATCCTCAGCACAAAGAGTTATGTTATTAACCTTAGTCCTCTATTCAACAAAGAATTGATTCTCGGAAAGAAGAACAACTCTTAAAAAAATTTCAATTTTAATCACCAAAACTAAAAACAAAACAATAAGACAACTCTACTTCTAATTTCATAATTAGAAACCCCCATTTTCTCCATAAAATCCTAATTTTATTGGCTAAATGTTGAAAAAGAAAAAAAGAAATTTGAATGGCATAAAACGATCCTGTGTGAAAGAGGGTACGGTTGTAGGAATGGTTGACGGTGAGCGGCGTGATGGAGGTCGGTAGTGGTGCTACAGTGGCTCATTCAGAGATGAGGTGAATTTTGAAAGATGGAGTTGGGACAGGCGCGGGAGAGGGAGAGGGAGAGGGAGAGGGAGAGGAGGGAAATTGGAAGAGGAAAAATTTTCTAAGTGTTGACGTCTTGCTTTTAATTATGTTATATTTTATTTCTATTTATTATACTTTTCCCTTCAAAATAATGTTGTGGACTAAAATACCAAAAAAAAAAAATCCAGAATTTTTTTCTCTCAGTATTACCCTACAAATTAGACTTCTTTTTTGTCGACAAAAGATATACTTTGCCCAACTAATTTTTTTGTCGGGACAAATGTATATGTTTGTGGGCACAATTTATCACACTTTTGAAATTTTCAGAAGAAACTATAGCCCTACAAAAAAATGGGTTTGTGTGGACAAGTTAACTCTGTAGACAAATCTTAATTTGTCTGCGGAAATTTTGTAGGAAAATTATATATTAATTGAAATTACTAAAACTGTATAATCAATAATTATATCTGCTGACTCATCGATATTACATACTACCACCGTCAACCATTTGAATATTCAGAACAAGGTTGAAATGACCAAAAACCCTTTTCCAAATATATGTTAATCCTCAAATCCTATTTTCTTTTTGACAGCTCGATGTGATTATATCACAATATTAATTCAACAATTGATCTTGAATTACTGGGCTCAGATTTAACTGTCCACAAGAAAATTATTTGAGGCCATGATAGTGCCTATTAAATAGGTGACAAATTTCATATTGAAAATATATGTTCCTCATTATTTCACTTTAATTCCCAAAGTACTGAGGTATTGACCAATAATTTGATCTCACCCATTGATACCTCAAAGAACTTCAAGTAAGTAATCGAAGTCTATTACTTGCTCATGATTAATGTATTATGTATGACATTAAAGTGAAATTAAATTCATGTGGTCAATAGCACAAATTAAATTCTACGTGGTCCAGTCCAATACATTCCAAATGCACATTCAATTTTATTACAAAAGTAAAAGGTAAATTTTAATAAAATGAGAAAATCTTAACAAAATAAAGTATCTGTCTTTATTTACTTTACTGTGGACTATAAAATTTAGATCAAATTATAAATCCAATTTTTTCGTGCTTAACAACTTTAGCACTCGATTTATCATATCAAAACAATATACGAACAAATACTAGCTCAAGATAATTTATTTAAATAATATTTTTATTTCAAAATGTCACGAATACAAATAAATTTATTCGAAGGGCAAACACTACCTAACAAATTTCCTACTTGCCCTAGAGTAAATGAGACGTGTTAAGTACACCTGTGTTTTCATACAAGATTGATTAATACTTTTCCAAACAACGGCACTGCCACCCAATGTGAACACTGATCGTGATGTAGACTTTCGAGAATCCCTATCAGCCTAAAAATCAAAATCATAACCTGTAGGGACCAGGTATGGCCTTAAATAAACCAGCATATAATCTCTAGTGCAACGAAGGTAGTTAAGTATATGCTTAACAATAGTCTGGTGTTGAGGTCCTGGGTTTGATTGATATCTACTGACAATCCCGACAACATAGCAAATATCTGGTCGTGTGCATAGCATCACATCCTACTGCTGAGGCATAACAAACCTGCTTTATGTATTCTACTTCACCAGGAGTGCTACCTTGACAAATGGATTCCATGGGTGAAAGACATTTAGCCTTTCTTAGAATTTTGCATAGCAAACATCACCAATATTTTGACTATTTATAAAGCTTGTGAAAGGGCAATTCTTTTGTTCTTCTTGGAACATAATTGGAATTTTCCAAGTCTTTCATGTAAAAATGGTGTACCAACCAACTTTTGACTGATGTCAATGCCCATTCATCATTCCCAATGAGCAGGATGTCATTGACATACAGTACAAGGAACATTGCCTTGTTGTCTTTAATACGCTTGTAGACACAATGCTCACTTAGATTCTGATCAAAACCATTAGTCTTAACGGTCTGATCAAATATGATATTCTAAGACATAGACACATATTTGAGTCCATAAATGGATCTCTTCAGTTTGCATATTTTATGCTCTTGACCCTTTTGGATATAACTGTATGGTCGCATCATATAGATGACTTCGCCAAGATTCCCGTTAAGGAACGTTGTCTTGACATCCATTTTCCATAGCTCATAATCACTCATTGGGTAAAACCCTCAGCGACCAATCTAGCTATAAAAGTTTTCACATTTTCTTCCACTCACCTTTTTCTCTTGTAGACCCACTTGCACCCTATGGGTTTTACTGTATTAGGCATATGTACAAGATATCAGATAGTGTACATGTATTTCATTTCTGAATCCATGGCTTTTCTCCAATGGTCAGCATCTACATCTTCCACAGCTTCTTTATACGAATTAGGATCCTTATCTTGCTCAGTACAGACTGTCTCGAAAGACTCACCATAAATAAAGTTTCTGAAAGGTAGCTGAATGGTTCTCCCACTGTATCTAAGCGGTGAAGGTTCTTGGTTGTTTGTAAGTTGTAATTGTTCTCTCACTGCTTCTCTTACATTATCTCTCTCCACTTCAGTCTCAATACCATGTGGTGACTAAACAGTTGGGAGCCGATCCTCTGTCACTTCTGGTGCAAACAAGTCAATGGGTATGGTAGGTGAAACCTCCATTTGTCTCCCACTGCGCCTAAGCACTACTAGTGAAAGTGGCATGAATTTCTCTTAAGTATGTTCAATACGGATCTCTGGAATAGACGAGCTGTGAACGTTTTTCCTCATTTCTTTCAAAATAACCTTACTTTTGGATTCACGTTCTTTTATATACATGTCCTCTAAGAAGTTGCATTTGTACTTAAAAAAAATTTCTTGTCCTAAGGACTATAGAAGTAATATTCTCATGTTTCTTTAGGATATCCTACAAAGATGCATACTTTTGATCTTGATTCCATCTTATTTGTCTTTCGTTTAAGCACATACATCAAATATCTCCATATCCATATATGCTTAAATTAGGCTTACGTCTATTCCACAATTCCAAGGGTGTTGTAGAGACAGACTTGGATAGAACCATGTTTAATAAGTATATGGAAATTTGTAGGGAATATCCCAAAAGGATGTGGTAAGGGTTGCCCAGCATAGACTTGATCATCTGAGACACCATTCTTTTGGGGGTGTACCTGGTGCACTCAGCTGGGATATAATCCCATTTTTTGAAAGGTATGTTCTTATGCCGTAAGATAGATACTCTTTACTTCTATATGATCGAAGTATCTTAATATTCTTACTCAATTGTTTTTCTGCTTCAGTCCTGAATTAATCTTTGAATTTCTTAAGAGCTTCTGACTTGCGAGCCATCAGGTATACATAGCCATATCTTGAGCAATCATCTGTGAAAGTGATGAAGTACTCATATCCACCTCTAGCATGGACACTTATTAGTCTACAAACATCATAGTACACTAATTCTAAGACTTCATTGGCCCTATGTCCTTTAGATTTAAAGGGTTTCTTGGTCATCTTACCCTCCAAACAGGATTGACAAACCGGTGGAGACTCCACCTTTAATTCATTTAAAGGACAATCCTTTTCCAATCTTTAAATTCTATTAAGGTTAATGTGACCAAGTCTAAGGAGCCACAAGTAAGTCTCATTGGTGTGAGACAACTTTATGCGTTTTATTAGATGCAATTATATTATTCATAAAGACAACAATACAATTTAAAACATACAATTTGTTAACCAATTGTCCATAACAAATAAGAGCATTATTCAATTTAACTTCTAGCACAAACCGCACAAAAACAACTGAATATCCATGCTCAAATAACCGAGCTATAGAAATTAAATCATGTTTAACATCTAAAACACAATAACAATTTCTTAAATGTAAATATTAGTTGAGCTGAAAAAATAGAAAAATAGATCTAATGGCTTTGGCACACACTAGATCTCTAGTGCAACCCTGAGAATGAACTTTTCTTCATTGAGCTCCATGTTTGCCTAGAACCCCCGCAAAGAATTGCAAATATGGTTAGTGGCTCCAAAATATAATATACAGTTATTAGTATAATCAACCACTAAGCATGACTCAATGAAGGGTAAAACACTAATACCATGCTTTTTGGAAGCTAGGTACTCCAGGTAGTTCTTATTTTGATGACCCTTTTGTCCACAATAAAAGCACTTCTCCTTAAGCTTTCAATCTATTTTTGCTTTCTTGGCCTACTATTGTGGGTCCTTCTTATTGAACTTCTTCTTGTTGTTGCCTTCCTTGTCTTTTGACTTAGAAAAATCTGTTCCAACAAAAGAAACAGAAAAAACATTACCACTCTTGATCTTTAGAACATCTTCTGCATTTTGAAGCTCATTCATTAGCTCGGTCATGGAAATATTCAGCTTGTTTATGTTATAATTAACTTTGAACTATGAGAGCATCTCAGGGAGAGTCTTTAAAGTCATATCAACCTGTGTCTCCGATTTGATTTCAGCCTATAAAACTTTAGCTATGTTAAACTGGTCGATCAATGCAAGCATATGATCTCTCGTGGGAGTCCCTGGTTTCATGCACATGTTCATGACCTAATGGTAGCCTGTTGGGCTTGGCAACCTTGGTGTCTAAACATTTCTTGAAGACTTTTCATAATTTGAACAGTAGTGTTCATGTTATGATGTTTCTGCTGCAACACATTCGATATGGAAGGCCATCTCATTAGATTGAAGCCACTTCTCATATCCTCCTGTTAAGTTGTGGACTGCTCGGTTCATTTTCCTGGACAATGATCAGTTAGCACAAACTTATGCTTCTCAACGGTGAGGACAATCAACAAGTTTCATTTTCAATCAATGTAATTATCCCCTAATAATTGGTTCTTGTTTAGGACACTTGATAAAGTAAGGTTCAACATTTTTGAAATAAAATAACATTATAAAAATAAGCTACATGAAATTTTTCATATATGATGCATGCTGAATACACAAGTAGACCCAACACTACTACCATATGGCGATTACTTAAAATTCTAAAATCTTAAAAATATCTCTTTATAGGATAAGATAATGTGATTTACACCTAGGTTGAGATCCTTATACTAAATTCAATATATTCTAGGATATCATGAAATATTAATTTATTATCGTTTATATTTGCCATAAATGACATCATTTGGATATTCTATAAGTCTACATGATATCTTTGATTCAAGTGTGTAACCCCTATATTGATGATTCCTTAAAAGACTAATTAATTCTATTACTTATAAATGTGATTAGTTTGCACTTAATAAAACACCACCTAATTTGGATCCGATCAAGTAACCGAAACAGTGTACTATCATATGGAGAGGCTAATAAACTTATTAGCACAAGGCATACACATATTCTTACTAATGGACTAATGGAGGAGGCCGTGGGTTCATTAAAAAAAATGCACCATCACTCACTTAATATTTGTATACTATTTAGGTTTTATTAATTAACAATTTCATAACCAATTAAAAAAATGGTTTTATTGTCAATAATAACAATATTTATTTTTTCCTTAACTAAACAATTTAGAAAGAAAAGAAATATCCGAAGTGTAATGGGTAGTTTCGGGTATTGAAATACCTAGACCGACCCACCCGACCTAACTAGAAACTCATATCGTATATTTCTCAAGGAATTTGTAAAGACGTCTACTATTTGAGGTTCAATGGACAAGTGAGATAATGATTTAAAACCATTTGAATAACACTTATATTATCTACATGTTGATTGAGACCATATCTACGAAACACATGTACAGGACGTGTTACAATCTACCTAAAATGATAATACATACACAAATCTGTTACCAATAGCAGGAATATAAGAAGTGGAAGATAAATGTTATACACTTCACCACAATTTCTTATCAATTCCATTGTTATCCTTTATCCTTCAGCAGTACAAGTTCCACTTTGTAATTATCATTTCCAGTAAGCTCATTACCAACATTCTTAACACCTCCTTTCAAACTAGAGGGGGTCTTTGTCACTCCAAATTTGTCACGAAGAAACTTAAACTAAGAATGAGATCGTGGCTTTGTGAGACAATCTGCTACCTGCTCTTGTGATGGAATATACTTAATTTCAAGTTGTTTGTTGATCACTTTGTCTCTTATAAAATGCGCATCAATCACAATATGCTTTGTCCTTGAATGAAACATAGGATTTGCTGCTAAAGCACTTGCTCCCATATTGTCACACCATATTGCACGATTGGATGGTAAAGGATAGGAGATTTCATTTAGTAGAGATTAAATCCATGTCATCTCAGCTGCTGTCTGTGATATAGACCTGTACTCTGACTCCGTACTTGACCTAGCTACCATAAATTACTTATTTGATGAACTTGATACCAATGATTCACTAAAGTATACACAGTATCCCCCAATGGATTTTCTACCATCTGGACAACAACCGTAGTCTGCATCTGAAAAACCAACTAGATTAAGCATTTCAGTGTATTGGATATGTAATCCAAGATCAAAAGTGCCTTTAGGGTATCTAAGTATCCTTTTTACAGCTTTCCAATGCGTGTTGGTTGGAGCTTGTTTGAACTGACTTAGTATGTTAATTGAGTAAGCAATGTCAGGTCTGGTATTTGTGAGATACTCAGGGCACCAATCACTCTTCTATATTTAGTTGGGCTGCTAATTGCTTCTCATTTTGAAATTTTTAAGGGCATTCCAAATGTTGTAGGTGTTGGGAAGGTTTTTAGATATTCCCATCCTCTTCTCTTGAGTAGATCTAGTATGTATTTGCTTTGAGTGAGAAAGAGTCCTTTCTCGTCCCTGTACACCTCAATTCCAAGAAAATAGTGCAAAGACCTTAGATCTTTTAAGGCAAACATTTTGTTGAGCTTCAAAGTAAAGAGTTGAATCAATTCAACATTATTACCACTTACAATCATGTCATCAACATAGATCAAAACTATGATCACATTGCTTTGTGTTTTGAAGTAGAAGAGTGACGAATCTGATTTTGAGTTTTGAAATTTCCAATTCATTAAAGTGATTCTCAACCTATCAAACCATGCCCTTGGAGCTTGTTTCAACACATATAAAGCTTTATAAAGCTTGCACACATAATTGACCATATGCTTGTCCACATATCCTTCAGGTTGTATCATATAAACATCTTCATGTAGAAAACCATTCAGAAAAGCATTATTTATGTGAAGTTGCCTTATTCTTTACCCTTTAGATACAACTATGGTAAGTACAATCCTAATTGTATTTGCCTTGACTACATGACTAAATGTTTATGTGTAATCTATGCCTAGATTTTGGTGAAAACCTTTTGGTACCAATCTCGCTTTATGTCTTTGAACACTTCCATCTGGATTAAATTTTATCTTGTACACCTACTTATTTCCAACCAAATTGTAGTTAGGCATATGAGGTACCAAAGTCCATGTTTGATTCTTTCTAAGTGCTTCATATTTTTCGTGCATTGCATTTCTCCACTCTTTGTACTTTATTGCTTCTTCAACTGTGTTTGGTTCTGTAAGCTAACCATTATGTGTTGTTGTAATTTGTTGTGCTGTTCCAATAATTTGGGTTTAAAGATACTACAGTTTGACCTTGTAAGCATTGGATGTACAGAACTAGTAGGTACTATTGATTCAATCCGAACTGAGACGTGTTCTCTATTTTCTACAGCTTCTAATTCTGTTGTAAATGGTGATTGCTCTTTGTACTCTCCATCAAGATTATGAGCTTTCAACATTGAACCTCTTTCATCATGAAATGAGTCACCAAGCAGGTTATCAATTCCACCATGTAAGCCATTAGCCGCACTTACAAAACCACTTCTATTTTCAGTCAAAAGTTGAGCTCTCTCTTTGCCTTGGTCATCCGGAAAATTATTAGTAAGTTCAAGTTCTGCATTTGGAGGCCTTGATGTTGATTTACACAAGATGTCATCATGAGTTTCATTAGATAAAGATGTTTTGGACTGACTTTGAGTTTCATTTGAGAATTCAAGGATGGAATGGAAAACCATAGAATAGCATAGGCTAGGATTTGAGTTGGTTGTTTCTCTGTATTTAGAAAACCAAACTCAAAAGGAAATTCATTTTCATTTAATAGTGCATGTCTTGATATATTCACTCTTCCATTTGGACTCAAGCACTTGTACTCCTTGTGTGAAGTACTATATCCCATGAATACACATTTGGTGGTGTGAAAATCAAATTTATGATTTTGATATGGTCTAACATAAGAGAAGCAAGAGCCACCAAATATGTTGAATGAGGTATAATCAGGTTTTTTGTGGTTTAGAACCTCCCAAGGAGATCTCTATTTGATAACTGAAGTAGGCAATCTATTTATAATATACACTGATGTATAAAAAGCTTCCCACCAATATCTTTTAGGTATGTGAGCTTGGGCCAACAAGGTTACACCCATCTTAACTATATGCCTATGTTTTCTCTCTGCTCTACCATTTTGAGCTGATGTATAGGGACATGAATGTCTAAACTCTACTCCATTTTGCTTAAGAAAAGCCTCAAAATTCCTGTACTCTCCACCCCAGACTGTTTGTAAGCACTTTATTTTTCTCTCAAACTTATTGTCAACCAATACCTTGAATTCTGTAAATGCTCTCAAGACATCCTCTTTCATACAATGGATAAATCTATGTCAATCTGCTAAAATCATCCAAAAATGAATATAGAACCTAAATCGTGATGGAGAGGTAATAGGTGCATGTATCCAAATGTCTGAGTGTATAAGAACAAGAACATATTTTGAGTGACTTTCAAATAGATTAAATTGAAGAGCACAAGATTTTCCAAAAACACAAGCATCACAGAATTGTAGATTTTCATTAGCTGGAAACTTTTCATTACAATGTGGTAAGATTTGACTCAATACTTGGTTTGATGGATGTCCTAGCCTTCTATGCTAGACATCTTTCTTGGAATTTGAATACTCAACATTGACACTAACAGCAGGACTAGTCTTGACCTAACTCACTGGATTATATGACTCAACAACACAATTTATGGGACTTCTTGATTGGATTTGAAGAGTAGAGGTAAATTTTATTTGAGCTTGAGAATTATAGGTCTTTGAAATTAATGGTTAACTGAGCTTGTATAGATCATCCTCAAGGACTCCTTCAAGCAGCACCTTCCTTGTTACGTGATCCTTCACAAGACAACAATTGGCATAAAACTCAATGAATATATCATTATCAACTGTAAGCTTAGATATACTAAATATATTTCTAATAATACGTGGCACATGTAAAATGTTTTTCAATGCAAGAAATATATTGTCCACCACTGGTATGCTAGACTCACCATTATGTTTAATTTCAAGTTTAGTCTCATCACCAACCATAAGTTTAGTCTTACCAATATATTCTACTCCTTGTTGCAGATTTTGAGCATTCATAATAACATGGCTGGCTCGACTATCAGCAAACCATGTATCATCTCTTGTTGTTTCTGTTGCTGTTGTGAAGGCTGAGGCAGGAGCTTTAGTGTTCTTAGTCTGTCCAGGTACACTGCCCATGTATTCAAGGTTGCATTTAAACATACAAATATCAGCTTTATGTCCAATCTTACCACACACTTGGTATGTAGGTCTCCAAGTATTTTTCTTGTAGAATCTGCTTTTTCCTCTTTTTTCTCTAAAAATAGTATTATTGGGACTCATGTTTCCACCTTGTGTTCGGGGATTTCTACTGTTGAAGTTAGACTTATTAGAGACTAGGTTGGAAGAAGGACTATTGATTGTGAGGACTCTTGTTGCACTGTTGAGCTGATCCAGCCTGTGTTCATATGCAAGCAATATTTTCTCAAGTTCCTGCCAACATATCAAGTTCATGCTATTAATCCTAACTACTATTGGTGTATATTCTCCATCTAGCCCATATGTCACACAGTCAACAAGATCATCTTCACAAAAGGGCTCACCAGTAATATCAAGAGTGTCAACCGAGACCTTAATTTGAGCTAGATAGTCTTCGATTTTCATTCCTTCCTTTTTAGCATTTAGTATATTTGATATGAGAGTCTATATTTTTTTTTTGGACCTTGCTCCAAACAAGTTTTCAATTTTCTTTCACAAATCTACAGACATTTCACAACAAAGACATTGTGAAGCTATTGCTGAGCTTAATGCATCATAAATCCATCCCAACAATAACTAGTCAGTCACTATCCAATTTTCATACTTGGGATTTGAGACTATTTTTCCTTGAGCTTCATCTTGTCAGCCTCAGAAATCATGATGTTTTTTAATGGCCTTGGAGTTGTTCCAAGTAGAAACATTTCAAGTTTGTGCCATTTGATTATTGGTGTGATCATTGTCTTCCATAAAGGAAAATTGCTTCAATCGAGCTTAACAGAGAAGCTTCGACTTAGGGATGAACCAAATGGCATATCTCCTTTTCTGTTGCCACCTTCTTGTAGCCCAGAGGAGGAGCTCATCACTGGAGAAGATGATAGAGTTTGTTCGGAAGTCATGTTTACAACCAATTAGTGGCTCTAATACCAAGATAAAATTGGAGAAGAAACCATATTTGGATATTGTGGAATAAGCTCATATAATGGATTGAGCTGTATATTTAATATCTATAAACTTGTTCAATTCAATTCACACAAACACGTGTACACGATAGATGTACACACATGTTACAATCTACCTAAAATGGTAATACATATACAAATCTCTTACCAGCAACATGAATATAGGAAGTGGAAGATAAATGTGATATACCTCACCACAATTTCTTATCAATTCCATTGTTACCCTTTATTCTTTAGCACTAATTGTTCCACTTTGCAATTATCATTTCCAGTAAGCTCATCACCAATATTCTTAACACCTCCCCTCAAACTGGAGGGGGTCTTGTCACTCCAAGTTTGTCACAAAGAAACTTACACTGAGAATGAGATAGTGGCTTTGTGAGGCAATCTGCCACCTGTTCTTGTGATGGACTATACTTAATATCAATCAACATGTAGATATATACGACTTCAATAGAAGTTTGGAGACCATATCTTGTTTTTTTCCAAGGTGGACATCTCGAGGATGTTGTATAAACTGGCTAGTTAAATTCATTGCATAAGATATATTGGATCGAGTAATTGTCAAATAAAAGCATGTTTATCATCTATTTTTTAATACTCATTTTTTTCTCAAACTTATTTTTAACTACATATTTTATGAGACCCAAAATATTTATCAACCACATATTTAATCAATTTTTATCAAAATCTCTTAAAAACTACTTTTTAGCTACACCAAACAGTCACTAAATCAAGATTCCAACAAGCTAACAATAAGCAATGGGATCTGAAAACAAATCGCCATCAATTTTTGAGTATTTCACATTAAGTTCAACACGAGTGTCCATGCAAGTTGAAATGTCAAGACCAGTTAAAGCAACTAAATCAATGGTGTATTTATGTTAATAAACAAAGATACCCTATTCAAAATAATGTACGTCAAGATCCAAGAAATAGACAAGATTCCCAAGATCTTTCACCTGAAAAGATGAATTGAAAGAAGCATTCAATCCCTTAATACCAGGTGTGTGTGTGTGTGTGTGTGTGTATCATCAACACAAAAGAAGGAAAACAGTGATTACCAGCAAGACGAAGAAACATAAAAAGATCATTAGAACACTACTTGAAACTCAACAGTAGTAGTGTTAGACCAAATTTTTTAAACCATGCACCGAGGTGTTTGTTTAATATCAACACACATCCGTTTTGACAATGGACTGAACTCTTCGAGAAAGCTTCATATAGATCTCTTCTTGAAGACATATATATATATATATATATATATATATATATATATATATATATATATATATATATATATATATATATATATATAAGAAAGTATTTTTAATGGTCATGCCTGCGAATGTGCAATAACTAACAAAGTGCAAACTGGGGATGAAATATTATTTTGGTGCGAATGAAAAGTTGACATTATGTAAATTAATTGAATAAGTATACAATGTTTTTAATGGAGAAACGTTGATTTGATGCGATGGAAAAGTTGATATTATGTAAATGAAGTGAATTAGAATACAAAACGACATGTTGTTTAAGTAACATCAACAACGTATAATTGTAATTGAAACGACATGTGTGTCATTATGAAAAATAACCTAAATTGGTATAAATAACATTTATAATGGAGAAACTTTGTTTTGATGCAATGGAAAAGTTGATATTATGTAAATGAGGTGAATTAGAATACAAAACGACATATTGTTCGAGTAACATCAACGGCGTGTAATTGTAACTGCAACAACATGTGTGTCATTATGAAAATTTTATCCTTAGATTGGATTTGGAATGTTCCAATACAACTTTACTTGGTTCAAGTAACATTTACCAACATTTATAATGCTAAAATATAGATTTTAGTTGTGTTCTGAACCATAACAATAGACATAACATAGTTGTCATTGTAATCGTTTGATGTACGAAGTAGACTTGTAACATTGCTACACAATATTAAATGGTTCAACTAATGTTCGTAATGGAAAAAAAATTGATTTTAATGTTTGTCTCTATTATACTCGTAAAACGACTAGAGTGCCTTTTCCATTATATATTTATGAAATAAGCAAATTACTTATTTCAAAAGAGAAATATAAAACAAAATATTTGTAATAGGATGTTTACTATTGCTTTGCTGTGGAATTGGTTGTAGCTGAAGAGTACAGAAGATTAAATTCCAAGAAAATTAGGAATGAGTTTCTTAATCTTTCAATTGGTGTGTTTTTGAGTCATCAGTTTTTAAAAAATGAGGTTTTAAATGTGTAGATCTAGGGTTTCACACAACAGAAATTGTCAATATATATATTAAAATTGCACGCAACTTTCATATGACTTAAAGTTGGAGGACAAAATCGTCAAAATACTTAATTTTCAACGCTAATTCACGCAAAAGGCTTGTGCTATTCTAACATCTATATCGACTATTTTCGTCACATAAGGATCCAAATTTACATATTTAAATAAGTTGAACTATAACCTCGATTTTGAAAGTTAGACATTGGAAAATACCGCCCTAGTTTTCCTTTCAAAGTTTCTTTACTTTTGACCAATATTCTAAAAGGCGTAAAGCGTAGTTAGCTGTAGATTTCGAGCTTCAAACTTTTTAAATTTAGGTGAAGTCTAAGCGAGGACAAGACAAGAGTGAGACGAAGTTGAAGTGTGAAGCGTAACTAAATGTGGATGCTGCATCTTACGTTTAGCCGCCGCCTAAGCGAACTTTTTAAATAGTGATTTTAAATCATTAATCACCGACCGTAAAGAGATTTTATCCACCAGAGACAAAAAAAAAAAGTAATATGTATATCACTACATCTTCATCCTCTCAAACCAAAACCCATATCTATCTATCTCTCTCTCTCTCAATTTCTCCATATTCTTCAAAATCAAATCTCGCTCAAACAAAGCTCACTCTCTCTCTCTCTCTCTCCCCCTCAATGTTCAACAAATTCTTCTCGATCCATTAAAATCATCTACTACAGTCACGTCCCGCCGCAAAGAAAAGGAATATATTAGTAAGTAAAAACAACATGAGAAACTATAGTCTAATCTATTTCAACAAACAAAATCAGAAAAGCAAAGAAAAACCAAATCAAAATGGAGCAGCTTACACTAGGCGAATCTAACGAAATTGGCATTGCTATAGCACCTGACACACGGTTCAATACAACACCAGAATTATATGATCAGAACAACAAGATCCGACCCAGGCTGTGGCCTCCGGAATACAACACCAGCGCCTCGTCAATATTCTTGGCACCTTAAGGGTACACCCGAGCTCCGTGAAAAGCTGTGAGGGCTATTTCCTTTTCTCTTTTGACTTATCAATTTTATTGCGTAAGTTTTTGTGAATTATTATAGTTTTGGTATAGAATTGGCGGAACTTAAATCAATATAGAGCTTGTTACTCTGTAATTGGAACTACGGTTTAAATTGGGGGGGGGGGGGGGGTCTGTGATTGGTTTAGGATATATATTATGTGAGGGGATCTATTGGTGCGCATATGCTGTTGCATTATAATTACAATTAAAAATTATTAATGGCATCTTCAGCTTATATATGAATAATGGGGATTAGGAATTGTATGGTATTAGAATTAGATGAAAAGTAAATGTTGACTGTGGTGATGGAGATCCGAAGGGAAGCAAAGAGGGGAAAGTGACTTTCTGGAGAATGGCTCTCTGAAGTTGATGCAAGTTTGGCTAATGTAATGTGGAAAAATTGTGAATAGGCATGGGTTGGTACTCAAAGTTCATGGAGTGAGTGTCCCTATCTGCTGAAAGGAAGGATGGTAGTCAAAGGGGTCTGTTGTTAAGTGAGTAAAGCTAGAAATTAACACCATGTGTTTGGCTCCGATTTTACTGATCAGCAGCATCTTGTAACTTCTGGTTGTTGTGGATTACCTCTTCTAAAATTGTCATGCCCTTTGGCTATTTGGATTTCGCTTTGTCTGCACTTCAATCGCTGAGTCATTTCTGTATATTGGAGATAAGATTAATGGAGAAATACTTTCTAATGTAAACTTGTCGGTTAAAAATCTCTATGGCCACGGTACTTGCGCAGTGATTTCCCATCGGTCACTGAACTTTGAAATTTTTCTCAATAGTCACTGTACTTAACAAAGTGTCATCCCATTTGTCTCTCTCCCTCCTTCCGTTTGAAAAACTTAAAAAAATGTTTCCCAATACTCACCGAGCTTAACAAAAGTGTTATCCCAATGGTCACCAGGGAATGTCACGTGGCCATTTGACATTTAAATAAACGTTTTCTGCCAGCTGGGGACATGGGTGCCACAGTTTTAATAGATTGGGGACATGGATGCAACAAATGGGAGGTTGGGGATAGGGTGCTACACTTACAGTTGGAGGCCCCTGTTGGAATTTGCCCATAGCTTTATTGTTGCAACTTGCAAAGCAACTACTTAACTAAATTAGGCGTGATTTTTTACTGTTCAATTTGTAGTAACAGTGACGGGGCACAATAGATATAAAACTGTCTCGCCATTTATGAGTGGTATATATTGAATATAACCTTTAAGTTTTGCTAAATCTTAAAAATGGTTTTTGACCATATAATACCTAAAATACCCTTAATATATATAAACTTCAATAGTTGTTATATTATTCCTCTAATTTTACAATTTTAAGGATCCGCACCCGAATTGGTCTTCTAAATCTTTATATTCAGAAATAGTATATTCAATTTTCTTTATATTTTTGGATGTCTTTACAGAATTAATTCTTATATTATTTTCACATGCTAAGTCTATGTTAGTATAAATGTCTTTGAGTTTAGATTTATCTGTGGAATAAATTTCTTCTAATTTATCAACTAAAGTTAATAAAAATGAAATATCTTTATCATCTAAATATAATTTAATATCACAATCAGTGGATGTTGATGCTTATGCAGTATTTATGAAAATAAGAACGTCAAACCTGGAATTATTCTTCAATATAGAAAGCTAGGTTTCCCTTGAGTGTTCTTCTTCAAGTCTTTGCGTATAAATATGTGTAATCATAAAACAAGATATGCTTTTCTTTTATGGTTCATAAGATTATAACAGAAGGGTCCAACATGGCTTCTGCTTATTTTCTTTTCTACTTCTTCCTCTTGCACTATTAGTTCAAGCTAACAGATATGATTCCTAAAGGATTCACTCATGTCAAGAAAATTCAGACTGCTATTTTCACCCCTATTGTAACAAATCTTCAGTTTAAAATCTACCAATTTTTCCAATGATACGCCAAACACTCCTAAACAAGGCAACACAAGCCAAAACAGGAAAATAAGGAGATTTTAAAAGAAAATAGCACAAGGCTATCTTACTACCGCAGGAGACAGGCTAACAAATTAAGTTTTCTTTAGAAAAGAGATGTTAAAAAAACATGTCAAACACTTTTATAGAAATCAATACGAATATATTACAAGCTTATATCTTAAGCTTTAGAATTACATGCTTAATATACAAAGACTCTTATAAGAAACATTCTTGGTACTCTCTAAATTGAAGTTTAGAACTCCATGGGAATTACCTTAATGACGCTTGAAGAGAAGACTGCTCGACAATGGTATGATAGTATGGAGAGATATGAGGAACTTTCGATACCTTACAATTTAGTATGTAAGAGATATTTATAGATTCAAGATACAATTATCTTTAATTATTGAGCCTTATTAGGAAGGCATCTTTTTTTTACTTTGTCGGTATGTAGGGACCTCAGCTTTTCCAAAGTGATAAGTTTATCACTGTTGGTAGTGAATAAAGGGTCCTACCTAATCATCTTTCCTTCAAAATAATATGGTGGCATGTCGTCTTCATTGAGGGAGACGTAGTCCATATTTTCAATAATACAATTTGGACAGCTGTGTTCGGTGTGACTACTATTATTTTGCACATTTCTTGAAGGAATCTTGGTATCTCATCATTTTCATTGTTCATTATTTAGTCGCACCAATAGTTAAGTAGGGCACAATCTTGATCACGAGTCTTTCTTGTAGAGTTACTAAAGATTAGGTAGTCTTTACATGGGTATATGCAGATATTTTCATCTTTTGTCATAGTGTTTCTCTAATTGTTCTAATTCTTCTTTAGAAATCTAAAGCAAATTCTTCATGTATCTTTAGAAGAAAAAGTATCAGAACGAATTGTTTTAAGATATATAACTCAAAAAGAACATCCTAACGCATTCAAAAAATTATCTGCATATAAAAATTACTTAGAAAAAACTCCAAGAAAAATAAATAAAACTATTCTTAATGCCAGGATATAATTTAAAAGGTTATGATAATCTTGAAAATCATGTGTATAATCTATTAGAAGAAGAATTCGCGAGATTAAATAATATCCAAGATTAAATATCTTTAGAATATCTAGAACAAACCAAAATAATAAATAAATTATTAATCATACTTGAAAAAATTATAAAGACTAAATTAGAATTGTTAGATAGATTAAGTGACGAGGAAATAATTAGGCATTGAAGAAGTTGAACAATTTAGAAAAGGGCAATTCAGACATTTTACTAAAAAAAAAAAAGGCATTTACAACTTATTTGTTAAATACTAGGCCTTTTCATTGTAAGGCTAGTTTGACAAGGCCATTTAACCAATTTCCCCTTTTCAATAGCTTAGGAATATCTCTATCTCAACATTATGTAATTTCAGTGAAATCAGAAGATTTTTTTTCCCTCATACAGATATGCTATGGAAGTTCAGCATTTTCAAATACAATTATATTTGGCAACAGCATTTGGATTGATATTTCTTGTCATGGGTGGCACTGCTATTCCTACTACCAATGAGGTGAGTCGACCATTTTGCTTGTCTGTTAAATCTCTTTTTTTAGATGATTCTTTTCTGTATAAACTGTGAATTACCTAATGACTATGAAGCTTTTCATGTGTTAGCTTTATGGTATTAGCACTTATTCCATATCAATTTTGTAATTTGGATCAACGGCTATTTGTATTAAACAGAATTCATTGGAGTTACTGCAATGAGCAATATTACAATTCTTATATAGGGGCATATCCAACGGTAGTAAAAGGAAATCGGGATAAAATAATGACAGCAATAATTCCTGAAATTGCAACAGATTATCAGGAGAGTCTTGATAATTTGAATCCATGAGTAATGGCTTTGCATATATTGCCATATTTGATTCCAACGGCTCTCCAACATGGGTGATTTTATTTTGTAATTAATTGGAGATTGTGCTTGGCTTTTGTGTTTGATTCTTATCAATTCCGTCGAGCAATGCCTAAATATTTTCTTTTTATTTTAGCGACATAAGATATTTTTATTGCCAGAGAGTGACTGATTCTGTTTATATGGTGCGTGAAAAGAACTGCTGTTGCTTTCTGCTTGTTTTTTCCAGGAGCAAACATGTTGCAGAGAGAAATATCTTACAAACACATATTTTATAAAGCATGATAGATTGATTGATTCACAATTCGAAGAATTCATAGCAAATGAAATTCCACTGGGCTTGTGCAAAGTGCTTCAAGTTGAACCACAATATGTGCCCACACTGTTGTCTGTGCATCGAAATTTAATTGGTGAAGGTTCTCATCGTCAGCTTTCTTCATCTATCAGAATCAAAATTCAGGGAGACTCAAAATTTAAACTTCTTGCTCAGTCATGTCAAGTTATAATAGTTGAAAGACTGCCCTCTGGAGTCTTTGCAGATCCCTTTGAGCTGCAGCATCTTGTCCAGCGTGGTGGTAATAACTATCACAGATTTTAGAGGAATTTGCTGGTCCATCCTTGAGGTTTAATCAATTTGCTTGATCTGTAACAGTTTTCACTGACGCAGCTGTTCTTGGCGACACAAATTTAGAACTGCCTTCATTTCAGTCAAATCGATCAGTTGTTGAACTTCATGTGCAGATGGGTTCTAATATGTTGTTAGAAAGCAAGGATGCATTAGAAGTAAACCTTGGGCTTCCACTACATGCACGATATGCGGTTAGTGATTCAAAAGGTTTTGAGTTATCAAAATTAAGGGCAATATTCATATGCTTTTTGCTTCATGTTTTACAAATATTTAGTAAGTACCATTAGATGATCCAATCTTTGGTTGGGGCAAACTGCGTTCAGCTATAATTTTTACTGTTTGCCGATTGTGGTTTACTCATTGTTTTATTTTATGGTAATTGGAAATCTTAAATATACACTTTTAGGTCTCTCACTACTTTTACATTCTTCTCCTCTTTTTTTTTTTTTTTTAAAACCCCTTTTTGCTTTGCAGCCACTAGGACATGGATTTTCAAAAGTCGAATTTGGGCAACCTGATTTATTCATGCGCTGTAGCTTTAAAGGAAATGCATTCAACGGGAGCTGTTTATTTATGACAACCAACCACATTGTCGATTACAAAGCCATTCCAGTTGTATGGGAGGTACCTTGTGGGATTAAGGAACATGTAGGAGTCGTATCTGCTGTCACATTTCTCTCTGCTATGATGTCATCTCTTCTAATTGTCTCGACCTCTATGTATCATTCACATATCACATTTCTCCAGTGAGTTGAAATATTTCTGAACTTGTGTGTGAATGATCTTCTTTTACTGAAAGTTCTATACTGGATATAAAATGGCCAACAACTATGTTTTCTATGTTAGCTTTTGTGCTTCTGCAGTGCAAGTACATATTTCTTCTGTGATTCAGCTGCATTTTTGGCTGAACTTTGTAATCTAAGTCGATAGTACATTAATAAACAAGATTTAATATTTTTCTTTCTTTAATATTGTTAGTGCTGTCTTATTCAGCTTATCAAACATGTCATCAATAATAAGTGAGTCCTCCGTGATAGTGTGTAGTATAAGGGGTATAAATGCAAATAGGGGGTAAAGAGTAGGAACGAAGGTCGCAATTTAGTCAATGATTTCTAGTAAAATTTTGGATTGAAATTTGCGTTTTTTAACCAACAATTGGCCTTCTGCCTAAGTTTTTCCTTCCAAACCAAATGGTTCAATACTCCACCAATGCAATATTGCTTTTTGGTTAAGTTTTAGCAAGGATCACAATGGTTTGGAGCGTGGGAGCACGTAGTCCAGGGGGGAATGATGACTTGAAATTTTTTCTCTTTCATTTATTTATTTTAAATTGAAAATAAAAGTACAATTGTCTTTCTAATAAAGTTTTGACTTTCTAGTGACAAATGAGATACTTTCCATTCACAGCAAATACTGCCACTATGAGCGTCAAATGGCAGGGTGGTCGAGGCTCGGTGGTAAGTGTATTTTGTACACTTATTTAGGTTTTAAACGATGGATTTTTCACAATACTAGTGTGGCTTCGTGCGATGCACGTACTATAGTTTAAATTGTGTTTATAATAACATGAACTTGTTTATTTAGGTAGACATACATGGAAATATAATGTTTTTAAAACTGTAGTGACAAAAAAATTGAAATGTTAGTTGTTTTAAAATTGTAGTGACAATAAAAGTAGAAGTGTTCATTGTTCATTGCTAATTTTTATTTATAAAGTATATGCAAGATTTTGAAATGTTAGATTTCATATATACTATTGATAAGTGCAGGTTTTACACTTATTTTGGCCTCTAAAAATGGATAATTGTGAGTTCTTTTAAGTAGTAAACTACTTATTTATGTTCTTTTGATTGTTTAGGTAAAAACCCGAGTTTGGATGGTGATTGGAAGACATTCACACGAAAAATGGGCAAAAAATGACTACATTTGTGCAAGTCGAGAATTATGGGGACCAAATGATAAATATGTCAAAAGATAGAGGACCTGAGTTGCAATTTATGGAAGACCTGTATGAAAGATAACCAAAAATTCAAGGACTGAAGTCAGCATATCCAAAAAGTTTAGGGACTGGAATTGCAATTTAAGTAGGGGCAAAGCTGCAATTGCAAAGCAAGTGGCCCATGCGTTATCCCTGCGATCGCCACTCGCTGATTTTTCCAGCAGAATGATTTTTGGCCCTACCATGCGATCGCATGGCCTATTTTTGCTGATTACCGCATTTTTGAACTTGATTTTGGAGGACATTTTGGTAATTCAACCTTTCACGAATTCTAGGGTTTAAAGAGCATTTTTATGGGGATTTTGGGGACCTCTCCACATTCTTGATACATACAAACCCTTTCAAAGAAAAGAGGAGAAATTGGGTCTTTGAAAAATTTCATGGAAATGGGTTTTCTATGATTTTGTACATCATTGTTGGACAATTTGTGTGAAATAGAAGAAGATGAATGGAGATTCATAGTGGGCAAATAAAAACAACTATGAGTTCAAGTTAAATCTTCAATTTTTCTTGATTTTATTAAACTCGGTGATGTATTGTGTATCTATTTCCTTCTTTATTTTTGTAAATATGATGTGCTAATTTTATTTCACTAGGGATGAGATTAATCTATTTATGAAGCTTTGAAGTTGAATTATCTTGTTATTGATTCCCTATTATTGATATTTATGGTTGTTTATGATTGAGTTTTATTGTGTATTGAGATGATTGATTACCATTAAAATACTTTTGTGACCTAATTTTGCTTCCGGGAGGTTGAAATTAGGTTTAACAAATTTAATTAACAACATAAAATTTATGGAATGTAAGGATAAACTTTCATACTTTGTGCAATCAATTGGGTGCTCTTGAATTTTATTGCATTTTTACATATGCATTCTCTCAGTAGGAATATTTGAGAATCTTGTGTGAAAATAGGTTTGGCTCTACTCGGGAGAGATTGCTAGATATTTTAGGAGCATTGATTGCCATATAAGATCTCGTTTTGGAATTGATAATGGATAATGAAACTATAAGGTGGAGTATTTGGTGAAGTCGAATTCCTAGTGTATTTCTCTTTTTTATTTTATTTGCAAAAATTCTCTTTTAGCAACTTTTCTTTTAGTTTATTTTCATCAACTCTTAATTTGTAGTTTAATTGTCAAAACAACTTGTTAATTGTGTGTCTAAAATAGAGTTAAATTAAATTGGATTCTTAACAAAATTATATATCTTTGTGGGTTTGACATTCTCTTATCACTTTATTACTTGAACGCGACTCGTGCACTTGCGATACACATTTTAACAAACAACTATCTTTATTTATAGATACGAGATAAAATATATTAGAATTCAAGTCAATCGATAAAATAAATGAGAATTTATTCTGTTTGTTTGTTTTGTATTTAGCATTAGCAATTGTATTATAAATGTTAAAAAAAAAAAAAAGAACTCTCTTTTTTAGTAATAATTGAGACAGAGTAGGAAATAGAGATGAATGTCAAATAAATCTAAATTCATATATAGGCTACTTTTATCTCTTGCTTCAGCTCTAACTTAATCACTCTAACTTAATCAGAATAGTTTCTTTACAATTCTATCTAATGTTGGTACGTAAACATATCTGCATACTTTTGCTAAAACAAATATATCTATCTTTCCAAATCCTCTATTTCATGCTAATATTTGTAAACACACTCTTCAAAATATATAAGAACTAACAAAAATTCTGTACAAATAAGCAAAGAAAATAAAATTTAACAAGTTGAATATGCAGAGAGATCTTTTCACAAAGCTAAAGAAAACTCTCTCTTTGAAATTACTAAGTTATTTAGTTGAAGATAATTCATCGAGTCCTTTGCAATCTTAATTCTGTGTGAGGCACGTTATATGTAGTAGTAAGAGGAGATTGATGATGCTATATTTTTCTTGATCTAAGCATGGTTAATATTGTGTTTGTGCTTTCGCCCGCGTGCTGACTTACTTTTACTGGTTATCAACTTAAAAAAAAAACAAAAACAAAAACCCCCAAACAATAAAAGTCACGAGAAACTTTTGGTGAATTATAGAGTTTATCATAATTATTTCAAACACATATCTATTACAAAACTATGGACTAAAATATTATCGAAATAAAAATAGACATAGAAACCATCTCTCTTCAAAAGCATTAATAAGATAAGAACATAGCATTAGATTCTCCAGAGGGTCCCATGAATTCCCAGTCTCTAGCCATGCCTTGCGTTTTCAAAAGGACCCATTACATGGATCAACACAACAATTCTCAAAACATATACATTTACAAACACTTATAAACTGTATCTAGATCACTTACCATTTTACGAAGTACTGCAATTGGCCCTTCAATTTTGCATTCCGAAAACTTCCATTGGCTAACAAAGAACAAATAAATGATAAATATGAGAATAGTTTTCCAATGAAATGTATATAATAGTGATTACCAAGAAACAGAAGCAAAAACAAAATTGAAAAGTATAAACGTGCCAAGAAAATTATCATCATTTGACAATACTTTTAACAACGTCCTGTTTTTAATTTATAGTTTTACTCATCTACTGTAACTTAATCATATTAGCTAGCTACAAGGATTCATTTTCATTTTTGAGAGATCCCAATGGCTAACAAAGAGATAAACTCATCCTATGAAAGAACAATATTTTTATGTATTGCAATACAAGTATCATTTAGTACTTGTAGTGTTAAATCATATTTGAGCTAACCTTACCTGCAATCTTATTTGGTTGATCAACTGACATGGAAAAACGTTGTTGTTATGTCAAAAATGTTGGCGGATTTCTGTGAAAAGTGACTCCAAAGCAAGAACACCGAAAAAGGATGAAATGAGAGTCGAGGCAAGTGTTGAACACTTTGTCCTTAAGTCAAATTTGCCCCGCAATGGTACCTACGGTATATGGCAATTGACTCCCAAGATACAACGACTACTACTTGTGTTTGTAGCACTTTCAAACACAAGCACAACGAACCAAGTTGGTTTTGGACTCCAAAGATGAAAATGAAATGGAAACACCAGAAATCACGCAACAAATGCAATGAATTTGGTTCAAGAATGATGAAATATGAGTGGATTGGTTTTGCATATGTTTTCTGTATCACTTCTATGTCAAAATGGACGACCAAGGGTCCTATTTAACGTTGAAGATCGGTTGAAAACGAAAAGATATAGAACCAATTCGTGCAACACTTCAAAAAGACATGTCTGTTCGTGTAAATCTATGCGATCACATGGTTTTACCAAACTGCGATCGCAAGGTACAAATTTGAAAACAGAACTTAATCCAGTTGAACCATGCGATCGCAAGGCTTTGTTGCGATCTCATGGAAGGACTCAAAAGCGTTCTGCTTAAAAATTCAGTCAGTTGCGATCGCAGGGTAAAATACCCATGTGATCACATGGTCAAAACTTGACCCAAATTGTCCTTTTTCCATAATTTCTTATTCATTCGATATTGGTTTCGAGATGCCAAAAATACCATTAAACACATGCAAAGAAATCTGAATTAAGTATTTAAAAATAATTAAAGTGACTTCGTGTCAACTTGGCCAAAATATACAGAACCGACCCAATCCGTTTAGGCAAAATAATTTGCCATTTCGTCGCTTCGGAGAATTCAAATTTCTCTGCATGTGTTGAAGGGTATATTTGACATCTTGAAACCAATATCGAATAAATGAGAAATTACGGAAAATGACAAATTCGGGTCAATTTTTGACCATGCGATCGCATGGGTATTTTATCTTGCGATCCTCTTCGTTCCCAACACTTCATCAACGATAAAAAAGCTCCTCTAGACGTCCTTTATCATACAGAAAAGATATGCAAACACACTAAACTCATATATTCATCTCTTAAACCAAAATTCTTGCATTTGTTGCATGAAATTCTAGTTTTTTCATTTCATTTCAATCTTTGGAGTACAAAACCAATTTTGGTTCGTTGTGCTTGTGTTTTGAAGTACTACAAACACAAGTAGAAGTCGTTGTATCTTAGGAGTTGATTGCCATAAACCGTAGGCACCGTTGCAGAGTAAATTCGACTTAAGGACAAAGTATTCAACATTTGTCTCGACTTTGCATTCGATTTTCTTGTTTCTGCACTTTAGAGTCACTTTACACAATATACACCTAACAAATTTACTTATAATCTATAGACCAAAATGATAGAGCCAACAACACATATTACTTAACGAGTAATTTTGTATGTTATTGATGTACCCAAATATATTAAAATAAAATTTAATTTACAGCTAAATAATTCATATAATAGTTTAAACACATATAATCTAGTTAATTTTAATCTGAATTTCCAATATTATGGCGTTGGTAATTAGGTTGCACTTTTCTTAAATAATTAGGAAAATGTACATTTAACACTAAACAACATTTAACAATGATAATGATCTTAAGCTATATCACGACTTTCTCCACTTACTATGCTACCTGACATAATTTAATAATCAAACAACAGTAGGAAACAGATAAAATTGAAATGCGGAAAGGAAAATCAAGAAAATCATAACCCGTAGTTTTATCAAAAACTATATTACCATTAATCTTAAAAAAAAAGGCCCACTTACTGAGACCATTCCCATCTTCGAAATATGCTCCTTCATTCGAAACTAAAAGATAGTGGTACCAGGGGCGGAGCCAGGAAATTTTCTTTGGGTGGGCAAAAATTAAGTAACCAAAAAAATTAGAAATAACATAACACTAATGAAAATATTTGATACATGACTACAATTGTTTTCTACGCGTTTTCATACTTTGAAAATATTGTATAATTATATCATTATCAATTTCGTCAAATATATCATTCTCAATATATACAATCAAACTATCATTCAACCATTGATCTCCAATTCGATTGCGCAGTCGAGTCTTCACAAGATTCATTGCAAAAAATACTCTCTCTATTGTAGCAGTAGCAACTAGAAGTATTAAAGCCAATGTCACAAGCTTATAAAGTAATGGATAAACTTTATTTTTTTTTTGTCACAACCAACTTCTGTGCAAGATCACTAAAGCCCTGCAATCCTCCAAAATTTGAGTCAGTGCGCATATCAATATTATATGTTTCAAGTTGTTCCTCAAGTGCTAAGAGATCTGTTGGTAAAAAATCTTCTGGATAATACTCACCAAGTCTAATTAATTTGTCCTTGTTAAAAGCAGAGAATGAATCATCTGGACACAAACATGCTACACAAAGGCATAAGTCACCATTTACCTCAGAAAAACGATCATTTAACTCTTGAAGTTGCGTATCAATGACGGCATAAAAGAAATCTACACGCAAGTGATGTAAATTTGTCATTTCTGGAGTGTTACGCCGTGAATGACCTGGAGGTATATACACATCAGCCATGTTGGGTACATTAATATTGTGCTTTTCACAGAAAGAACAAACGTTTTCCAAAAAAAGATTCTCATCCATTATCTCTCATTGCTTGGAGTCGTTCTTTACAAATTTTCACTAATCTCATGGGATTGGCAATATCTTGATCTTTTCTTTGTAATGCTTTTGATAATTCATCTGAAATTCCTAAGATCTTTTTCATGAGATGTAGTCTAAAGACAAAGTCAAATGTTAGTATCAAGCTCAACAGATTAAGTGCTTCACCTCTTTTTCCAGAACATGGAACATCAATAGCAATTATTTCAAGAACATCAACTGTAGCTGAAAAAATGTGAATCAAGTTAAGCAAAGAAGTATAGTGAGAACTCCAACGTGTATCACCAGAATGCTTAAGAGTAGTTTGTTGATTAAGGCCCCCTCCACTTGATATTTCACCATGACTGAGTGCTTCAAGGATTTGAAGTCTTTGTTTCTCTCGAAGAAGATCACACCGTTTAGCTGATCCTCCAACAACATTGACCACCTTATCAACCAAATCAAAGAATGCTTCAATCTCCACATGCTTCTTTGCCACAGCTACAAGGGCTAGTTGAAGTTGATGAGCAAAACAATGAATGTAGTAAGCACTCGGGTTCTCTTTTAAAATAAGTGCTTTCAGACCATTAAACTCACCTTGTATGTTACTAGCCCCATCATAACCTTGACCTCTTAAACTAGATACATTAACTTATATCTACAAAATAAGTCATCAATAACAGCCTTAAGTGATAGAGCCGTGGTACTTGAAACATGCTCGATACCTACAAAGCGTTCAACTATACATCCATTATTGTTTACATAATGCAAAACAACAGACATTTGCTCCTTAACTGAGATGTCATGAGATTCATCAACTAGAATAGAAAATAACCTATCACCAATATCGTTGATAATAACATTGATTGTTTCAAAAGCAGCAGCATTTACTATATCTTTTTGAATGTCAGGTGATGTTAACTTAAGATTGTTAGGAGCATTCTTAAAAGCAACAACCTTAATCTCATTATTGTGATCAGCCAAAAAATGCAGCAGTTCAAGAAAATTTCCTTGATTCTTTGAATCATAAGATTCATCATGTTCATGAAATGCAAGTCCCTGTCGTAGAAGAAATCGAATACAATCGATTGATGCACCCAAACGGATTCGATAGTCATTTCGTGTTTGTTGTGACTGCTTCAAAAAAGTTGTCTGAATATTTTTCTCTTGATTCATGAAGGCCTCGCAATTAATCCGAGCTTTATTGTGTGCACTATTGTGATCTCCAACGTGCTCTTGAAGTTTCTCTTTCCTTTTCCAATTTGAGAATCCTCTCATAGTAAAAGTGTTATAATCTCTTCGTTCCCCACTTGATTTGAAAAGATAACAACAAAAACAAAATGCGGCATCTTTCTTTATGCTATATTCCAACCAAGAAGGAAATTTATTAAACCAAGAAGATTGGAAACGTCTCAAGTTTAATGATTTTTCAAATTGTTTCTGTGGAAATTTATGATTGCGAGGTTGACAAGGATCCAATTGCATGTAAGCTCTTCGAATTTCATCTCGAATATTGACATTATATTCCATAATTGGAATTCGTGGCCCAGGATCTGTAGGAAGTTGTGCAACATCAATTTTACCCTAAATATCCCTTTCATACTGAATACCACTTTCTTCCCGAACAACATCATTCTCAACCCAAACATCAGTTTCATTCGAAACAGCATCAATTTCAACCTGAATATCACTTTCGTCTTAAACAACACCACTTTCAACCCGAATCTCCTTTTCATTTCGAACAACCTCGCTAAAACTATTAGATTTCTTTCCCTCAATATTTTTCTCTTGGATAACAAATGGAGCTTTTCTTTTATAAAATCTCTCCATAATTGTTGACATTAAATTCAATAATATTAAAATAAGTAACAAAACAAGCCGGCAAGGCACAACAATATAATAATATGTCGACAAGGCAACAAAATAGGCCGGCAAGGCACATGAATCCAATAATATTATCATAAGTAGATAAGGCAATAAAATAAGTCAGCAAGACAACAACAATCATCCAACAATTTCATTTACTTTTAAACTATTATCAATAACAATTAGCAAATATATAAGTATTAAAAAAACAGCAAATATATGATTAGATTAAAATAATATGGTTGATTTAGTAATTTAAAGAGACCATTGAACTATGAAAATTTTATTTATCATTAAATTAATTTATGTAATCTCTCTTCGTTTCTAATTTTTTTTTAAAGCAAATTTTTTCTTAGTCAGTTCAAGATCAGCAATGAAAGTATGGAATTTCCATATCTAGTCTGTCTGTGCATGAGAATAAAATAGTTTCGGACTTCCAGTTCGAATCCTATGATTATGTACAAGATCAACAATGAAAGTGGGGAATTTATTAATTTTTATTTCAAATAAGACCCTAAACATTAAAATTTACATAAATGTAAAATACAAACAGATTTATGACTGATTAAGAAATTACCTGTCTCGAAGCCTTTCCTTTAAAAAATGACCACGAACTCAAAAAGGCTGCAAGGTAAACCTCTTCTTCTCCCTCTCCAAAGCTAGCTAGATGGTTAATAAATCAAGTGATGATTTTTTCTTATTGTAAAATGGGGTGAAATTAAGTATATTAGGGCGTGGACATGCAATCACCGAAAACTAGAGAAATTAGAAACATAATACATTTTAATGAGTAATAATACCATGGGAACCTAAATTAAAACTTGGACTTGGGCTATGAATTAATAAATTGGGCTTAAACTTAAATTTAATAATTTGGGTTGTTTCATGCCCTTGGGTAATTTGGGTTAATTTACCTTTTTGTATTTGGGCTTGTGTTATTTTGGCTAATTTACATTTTTGGGCTTGTGTTATTTGGGTTAATTTATATTTTTACATTTTTGGGCTTGTGTTATTTGGGCTAATTTATATTTTTGTATTGGGCTTAGATTATTTGGGCTAAATTACAATTTTGTATTTGGGTTTGACCCATTTAAATTTAGACTTACGACAAATTTTCAAAATCTTTGCGGGGGTCAATTGACCATTTTTGTCCCTTGATAGCTCCGCCCCTGAGTGGTACTAAATCAAATGTTGCTGTACAGTTTTGGTAAATAGCTAAAAATGAGAAGAAATGAGTCAAAACTCGCATGATCTGAAGAAGTAGCCACTCTAAAGAAAAACCAATCTAGAAAGTTTGATCTTTATGGTTGACAAAGAGGTTTTGACTATACAAAACAAAATCTAATTGCTCTATAAATAAATAAAATTGATCGTCTACAAATAAATTCAAAAAAATGAGAGATACGAAGAAACTTATAGCCGCCATTCGATCTAGAGTAAAATTTACTAGATTAGACAAGGAGATGCTAGAACATGAAAAAAAATGCATTAGAGAAAAATAAAAAACAAAAGATCATAATCAGACCTAAAAGACTAACCCGACATTTTCATAGTTGGCTAGTCGGTGCCAGGAAAAAAAATTCTGATAAAGATGGAGATCTAGGAGAGGAGTTGTAGGGAGAAAATTTGAGTTGAAAAAGGAGAGACGAAATGATTGGTTCAGTTGAATTATTCAGGCACTATATATTTTCTGTGAATTAAAAAGCTTAGCATGTAAGCTTTATTGTGTGGACCTATGATAGAGGGGAAAGAGAGAAGAAAAAAGTGGTGGCATGTGGGCTTGTGTCATGAGAGAGAAATAAAAAGGTGTTGTGAACCCTTGTAGATTCACAAAGAATCAAAAGCAGAAGAAAAACACAAGAAAACAGCCGCTGGTTATGGCTAGAAGAAAAATGTCAATTTTTATCTCTCTTTTTTCACTCTATGCAGGAGGTTTATATAGTAATGAACCACTGTTAGATCATAACAAACTTCTAGATCCAATGGTCAATAATGATGTGGATAAACATAGTGGATGTGGATAATAAATTGGGTGTGGTTAAGCTAAACTGAGTCACTAAGCAACAACACAAAAAGATGTACATAGTTTAATAACCTTTACACCACAAAGCTTACTTAACTGTTTCAGTGGCAGCTAAAGAAAGTATGACCCTATTACACAATATTTAACATCAAGTTGTTTAAATTCCAATCAAAAAATACAACTAAATGACATGACCCTAATTGTAGTATATTTAACAACCTGAGAAAATATTTTATTATAATCTAGACATTCTTTATACATGTAACCCTTATCTACTAATCTAGTCTTAAATATTAAAGATTCACCCTTAGTGGTTTCCCCTTTAACCTTAAAAATCCATTTACATTCCAATATTGACTTGTTTTTAGG